>JAZEWT010000012.1:8243015-8267981 GCA_036362905.1 Mordacia mordax
TCCTGCCTTACGCCCTGTGTTTCCGGGATAGGCTCCGGCTCACCGTGACCCTATATAGGATTAAGCGGTTTCAGATAATGAGATGAGATGAGACTATACAGGTGTGTGACTGTACAGGTGTGTGACTACAGGTGACTGTACTGGTGTTTGATTGTGCAGATGTTTGACTGTACCGGTGTGTGACTGTACAGGTGTGTGACTGTACAGGTGTGTGACTGTGCAGGTCACACAGAGTACCATCAGCGCCACGTGCACACGTATTCACTCTTCCCGCTTAAACACGCTCGGAGGATTTCTTTCTGGGCGTCGAATTATTTGCTACTGCTTCCCGCCATCAGCGCACTCCCATCGCTGGTAATGATTAGCCCGCAGCTATTATCTCTTGAGAGCGAGGAGTGGGGGGGGCGCGCGCACGCAGCACCCACCTCCACCCCATTTCCTTCCCAAACGTTAGTATTTAACGGAGCCATTGTGAAAGTCGCATTCCTAAAAAGGAGGAGTGGGTGGTGGTGGTGGTGGTGGTGAGAGAGAGATGGAGGGGGGGGAAGCGGTGGAAAGGGGAGGTGGGATTTGTAAGTGGGATTGGGGGGGGTTTCAGAACTCTGCATTAAAAAAAATTCCTAAGTTTCAGCGCAAGTCACTAATCGTTCTCCTCCGATGTCTTCGTTGCGTTGCCACGGGTTTTTAGATGATTATTACAGCATAAGGTACCCAGTGAGCTTGCAAGCTCTAGATGCAGGATTCCTGCGACACAACAAACGCCCGCAACTGGCCAACGTCACAATGCATGACGTGAAAGAGCAAATTACACTTACATCAACAATCCGTGCAAAAAATGGAACCCTTACCGTTGTCATAAAAGTAGTCGATTGAACAAAATTGTACGAGGCGTGCTTCTGTCACCCAGTGTTGTGATTTAATAATAATAATAATAATTGCATTTAGCGCTTTTAACCCGGGGGTTACAAAGCGTTTCACAGAGCTGCGGAGAGAAGGGCACGTCAACAACGACATTCGCTGTTAAAGGCAGCGCGGCGCACTCCTAAGAACGTGGACAGACGCAGTAAAACACAAACACGAGAGCACACACATTCGGACAACTCACAGTGGCTGTGTTGGGGCAGTAGCAGGGTGTCTACGCAGCGGTAACATTATTACAAATGATTATTTAGCAGACGCCAGTTGTTACAAAAAAATAAAAAAATGTATTGTTGTTGATTTGTAATGATGTAGGTTGACGATGCACTTAACCTTACAGTCTAAGGTGGGTGGGTGTTGTTGATTTGCCGTTCATATGTCGTTGTTGTTGACATGCTGCTCTCTCCACAGCTCTGCACAACGCTTTGTGACCCTCAGGTGAAAAACACTCTGGAAGTGCAACTATTATTATTATTATTATTCAGGGCGACTTAAATCATTAGAGAGGCATAACGACAAAACCACAGAGCGGTGAGGGGAAGGCAGCCATGCATTCAGCCGGCGTCAACATTTGCCAGAATACTGCTTTATATTATGGTGTTATCGGCCCATTAATTAATGAGTATATTTTTTTAGATGTGGGAGAAAACCCGGAGGAAACCTACGCAGAACAGGGGAGGAACACACAAACTCCACACAGAAAGGCACCCTAGGCCAAAATCAAACTGCCTAGGGCAGGACATTGTTCCTGGGAAGCGCAGATGTTATGGCTGCACCACCCTGCGGCAACTAACACAAAGTCTTGCAGAAGGTGGTTCGATTCCCACCTTCGGTGCTTTCTGTGTGGCCTTTGTGCATTCTCCTTTGCGTTCTCCGGTTTCCTCCCACAACTAAAAACACACTCATTAATTTATTGGCTAATACCATCGTAATACATCAGATGCAATATCAGGTGGGTAGAGTAGCGATGTCGCTTGTATAGCAGGAAGGTCCCCGATTAAATTCCTGGCTCAGGTGCTTTTCTGTGTAGGGTTTACATGTTCTTCCTGTCTTCGCATGGGTGTTTGCCGGGTATTCTGGTTTCCTCCCAGCGTCCAAAGACACGCTGCTGCAAAGGTTAATCGCACTGCCAAGTAAATTGCCCCCCCCCCAGTGCCCTGCGATATACTAGAGTCACACCCTGAGTATAACCCCGCCTTACGCCCTCTGCCGGGATAGCCCTCCCACTCCCGGACCCTGTACAGGATTCAGTGTTTATTGATAATTATGAATATCTGATGGGTTGGCATCGATTGACCACGTGGCTGCCTCTAAATAATTAGTTAAAATTACGAGCGCTGCGCTGAGCTACGAACCCGGCGATCAGAGTTCGATTCGCGTTCATGGCCACCAGCACCAGCGATGATTTCTGAACCGGTCCTGGGGCTCCTCTGTGCCGACTCAGCTTCAAATGAATACCCGGTGCGGTGTGCAGTAATCATTGCCACGAGCAAGAGAAGGGCGACCAGGCATGGTGCTTGTCACCCACCCCCTTCGTGTGCCGTTCTGGCATTTGTAGGTGCTGGCTAATGCACTTAAGCTTACAGTCTGTTAAGGTTATTACGGGGAACTTTATAACATAGCATGTGATTGCATGAGATGTTTACACTGGATAGGTTATAATTTACAATCATCCTAACCTGCTGTTCTCTGTCTTATACAGCATCCCGTCAGTTTTGATTTCCCACTTTTGCACTCGGACAATCATCTCATCTCATTGTCTGAAACCGCTTGGTCCTATACAGGGTCACGGTGAAGCCGGAGCCTATCCCGGCAGACACAGGACGCAAGGCAAGGATATACCGACGATGGGACGCCAGTCCATCGCCGGGCACTGCGGGGCAATTTAGCCTGCGAGCCAATTAACCTATGCAGCAGTATGCTTTTGGACTGTGGGAGGAAACCGGAGTGCCCGGCGAAAACGCACGCGGACACGGGGAGAGCATGCAAACTCCACACAGAAAGGCACCCGAGCCGAGAGGTTCGAACCCGGGACCTTCTTGCTGTGAGGCGACAGCGCTAACCACTGGGCCACCGTGCCGCCCCTCGGACAATCAATCCTCTTCAATGACTCCTCCACCTTTATCCTGACGTCAGAAGAACGTTTTACACTCGTGGAACAAGAGCGCCCACAGGGCAGATATTTTGATAGTTTTGATATCAACGCTGACGATGCCCTCCCACGCGGAGAGGCAAAACACGTTGCCGCGGGAGGAGAAATGTCACGAATGAGAGGGGGGGGGGACGCTCGAGACTGCTATCCTGAAACAGCAGCTATTAAGAGCAATTCTCATTCTTCACTGCCTTGGTCATTAAAAGCAAACAACTTCACAACCACCAGTGGAAAGCCGAGGCGAGTTATTCTTAGCCGGTGAGTCACGACCCATCAGTGGTCTTCGAGCGCCTCCTAGCGGTCAGTCGAGACCAGACCCCAGTGGGCCTTGAGGCGCAAAAGGCTGAGAACCCCTGACATAAACAACTACACTGTCATGAGCTAGAGATTTCAGCTCTGGTCCACCTTACACATGTTTGTGTCGAGTGTTTTTTTCAACACATATATATATATGCATGTAAATGCATATATATATATATATATGCATGTAAATGCATATATATATATATATGCATGTAAATGCATGCACATTATAAAGATAAAAGTGAAATAAAAACACGACCATCATCATACACAGGGACATCCGCCAATGGCGAAGCAAGCAAGGAGATAAACTCCCGACCGCCGCTGCGCTCACATCAGCACAGAACTGCAATCACGCAAATATGAGATAAAAAATGTGGGGCGCCCAAAAAACTCCTGCTCTGTGTAGAAAGATGGTCTTGCCCGAAGCGGTTTGACTCCCACCTTGAGCAGTTTTCTGCGTTGATTTTGTTTGTTCTTTCCCCTGTTCTCTGTGCGGGCTTCCCCAGGGTTTTCCAGTTTCCTCCCGCAACAAACAAAAAAATTCATTAATGTAGTGGTCGATCACGTAATATATCGGACGCGATGTATGGCGGGTTTGCGCTGACTGACCGCTCCCCTCTCCGCGGTCTCCTCGCTACGCCTCCAGATCTGTGTCTCGTCCATGACCATGCGTGGGATTTACGCGGCGTGTTGCAAAAGGTAATATTGTTGCTGCGGTCATAGCCTCTCGGATCGACATCCGCGAGCGGTGCAATGTCTACGCACGAAGTGTGCGCGCGCGCGCGTGTATGTATGCGTGTGCTCGCGCTTCATTGTGCGCGTAATGGAATCACTTATCCTTGAGCGAGTCCCTCATCTATGAATGCACACGAAGTGGGCCAGGTTCTGAGATGGGTGGGCTTATAGGAGAGGGGGGTGCAGCCGGTTTAGGAGCCAATTCATAAAAAAAGACTGCCCACCACCAGGGAGAGGCTGGGGAGGAGGGGGGGTTACTCCTATGAATGGGTAAGCGGGCACGGGAGTGGGTGAATGAATGAATGGACAGAAGGACGGGCGGGTGGACCGAATGACGGACGCACAAACAGACGGACTGAATGACGGACGGACAAACAGATGGAGGGGGGGGGGCATTGTCGCCACGCCGAGCAGAGGCTTGCTCACCATATGTCTCATCGTCGTTGTCGCCGCATCCTCTGGGCTCTGTTTTCCATGGGCCGCCCCGTACGGACGAGTGACCCGCGCGCCGTCACTCACGATCGTTCATCGGGTAACCACGTCGTCCGGCGGGTTCACTCACGTACCGGGGCGTAAACACCCAGTATCGAGGTTGCAGGTTAACTCTGGTTGGTTGGCTGGCTGCCCCCACGCCCCCCCCTTTCACCCCATCAAACAAACACAATTTTTATTCGGAAAAATAACACCACTGTGGCGGCCGTTACACGAAGTCACCGACGACGTCGTAGGAGGCCTCGGTCGCTGCCAGACCGACTGGTGAGTGGCTCTGGCCCGGGCGGACTCCCAGGTCGATGATGAGTCGTGCCGCTCGATGCAGACTCGGAGGTATGTCCAACAGCAGCGTTTGTTTGGAGGATAAAAAAAATCAAACGCCGACTGACGTCAGATTACCGAGCATCTTAACGGCTCTGCCTGCTTTAAAAATTATCACCTTTTTGTTTTAAAACTCGAACGCGAATTGAACGTTTCTGAAACCACATCGCAAGCGCTGTGGTGTGCGGTGTTTAAACATCGTCATTGAGGAGACAAGGACGGTCAGGCGAGGCACCGGGCACCTCCATTCCTCCCCCGGCGCAGTGCCGACCTTCATAGGTGCTCACTAACAGCACTTGCCTCAACGGCCCGCGAAGGCTATCCGGAGGGGGAAGGTCTTTGTCTTTGTGCGTATATACACGGTCTGCACATGAGCGCGCGTACGCCTGCAGTGCACGCTTGCAATGGACGCGCGCGCGCGCACACGCGGCGCGCATACAAAGCGTTATGTAACCCTTCCGCTGTTACGTAACGTGCGCGGAATGCCCAAACTCCCCGAGGTACCTCCGACAATTCCTCCTCCACCACCACCTCCTCCCAACCCTTAACTCCCGAGCAGAGAGAGAGAGAGAGCGATTTCGCGACCACGTGAATCCACCCGCTCTCGTCAAACGGGCGGCGAGACTGAACGCAGCCGCCCGCTTGTAATTTTACCACTCTACTTCGTTGTAGGTTTCCTCTGGGTTCTCCGGTTTCCTCCAGCAGCTAAATAAAAGCCTCATTAATTAATAATTCATAACATGATATGGCGCAGTGGTCTGGCAAATGTCAATGGCTGACTGCATGGCTACCTTCCCCTCGCCTATCTGTGGTTTCCTCACACCTCTATAATGATGCGAGTCGCCCTGAATAAGCGCGTCTGCTAAATAATAATTAATAATAATGACCCCCTCCGAGTTGGACAACTGTTAAAAAGAGCTGCATAGCTTCAATAAAAAAGAATTAAAGACTGATTTAATAAGTTTTCTTTCTCCATTTAGCAGGAATGGGTACCCTTATAATCGCAGTCAGTTTTTAAGCTGGATGGAAACATTGAGCTATGTAGCTCTTTTTAACAGTTGTCCATCAGGGAGGGGTAAGTTACAAATCTCAGGGCACTAGGGGAAATATAATGAGGACACTTATCCTAACCTTTTTCACGCCTTGTTCATATAAATTTACAGCAGCTCAGTAATATAACCACACAATTCTATATATGAAGGAAGGGGGGGAAATGTAGGAACCCGGAGAACAATCCTCACGGCCACAGGGAGAGAGACATAACTCGTGGACTCTAAATATACAACAGGCATCATCAGGGTTTGGGATCGAACCCATGTGTCTTGCGTACTCGGCGAGGGAGATAATGTCTCACCGCTACTGCAGTGCCCCAATCTCACATGTATTGTCAATTTTACACACTGGCAGGCATGCAGTTGCAGGGCTGTACCTTTACCTAACCAACAAAAAAACATTATCTCCTAGAAAGCCTTACCAGTCGATACGGTCAAGTGCAGTTAGCGAGCACCTATCAAGGCCAACACGGCACATGATGGGGTGGGCAGCCAGCACTACGCCTGGCTATCTTTGTATCCCTAGTGGTGACATTTACACACCACACCAGGTACTCAACTGAGGCTGAGTCGACCTAAGGAAGACACGGGACTAGGTTCTTAATGCACCGCGCAAACCGCTCCAACAACTGCCATTCACCACTAAGTGGCAGTGAAGTCATCACAGTGCCTGTGCCAGGACAAATGCAGGAGGTCAAGGGGCAGACCCAGGTGTCATGGGTAGTCCGACTGAGATGAAAGGCTGATGACAGAAAAAAAGAGTGAGATGACTGAAAAAAAGATCACAATAAGCTCTCAAACAACCACACACAAACTAGGACATGAAGACCCACAACCCATACAGTAATCATCTGCAGGCCAAGTGGCACTGGTGTCTCTCTTTACCCCCACCTTATCTCTCAATTTTCTAGAACACATCAAGAAAGTTAAGTTCCGTTTTAAGAGGTTCTTCTGCTTATCCTTGACTCGACAATGATTTAATCGGTCTCCCCGCTCATCAATTCTCCATCCACCGACACTATCACAATGTAGATGACACTGTCTGGAAAATGTTGGCACCAGCTGGTTGCATGGCTGCCTTCCCTCCGCTTCTGCACGGTTTCCTCGCTACGCCTCCGTATCCGTGTCTCGTCCACGACCAGGCATGGGATTTGCGTGGCGCGTTACAAATTGTATTATTATTATCATTCTCTACTCCCCTTCTACAGCTGACGACACCCACTGGGGCCTCTTTCCTCCAGTCTACGGTTGACGACAATGAGACAAAGGGCTCCTGGAGAACTCCAAGCCGTGCAAACTACCGGAGCAGCCAAGCTACCGCGTATTGTCCTCCGCAGGTCACAAGGCCCCAAGCGTTCTGCTGGGACCTCCCGAGTCTCAGAACCGTGTCCATTGTTATTATCAGCAGGAGAGTTGGCCCACTGGGGACCCTCAGCAAACTACAGGGTGCGGCATGAGTCGCGATGTGACGACTCGAATCGGCAGGGTCTCTATGCAGCGGGAATGCCTGCGTCTCACAGAAAGAAAAGTCCTGCTCAAGGCCGTTCAATGCCTGCCTCGGGAACCTTTCTGTGTGGAGTTTGTGTTCCCCTCCTGTTCTGCGTGAGTTTCTTCCGGGTTTTCTCCCACAAATAAACACTCATTAATTAATCGGTGAATAACATGAACATGTAGGAAGCAGTGTCTGGCAGGTTGGCGCCAGACCACTGCGTGGCATAACGCTCCCCCTCCTTACGCAGGTTCCCTCGCGCCTCTTAAGTCGTTTCCTCTCCAAATGAATAGCTTCGAAATGTAATGATAATGTGCAGGCTATAAACTGTATTTATTTATAGAGGGCTATAGGTGTTCAAAAGTTAGATATAAATGTTTAAATGACGATCTATATACGGAGTGATGACCACATATTATAACAATCTATGTATTATGAACACCATTAAACATAGTAATACAGATATCTAACGGAAGCAATGAAAACACTAAAATACAGAATATTATTGCAAAGGCAGATCGCAGTCTCCAAAATCAGTGAATGGGGTGCGATGCTTTCGATCAAAGTCCATTGTACATCGAGGTTTAACTGTACATATATATTTTGGGTAGTTACTGGTCAAACAAACATTGCACCCTGGACAAGCAATCTAAATTGGCGTAAGTGATAATGAAGGAATTCATTAAAAGGCTGTCTATATATAATGGAGCAAGTGTTTATTGGAATTATGTCTACACTGAGGGCACGGATTCGAATGGAATCGTTCACAAGCACTAAGCGTATCTGCACTACACCAAGGTTTGTCTGCATCTGATATTCTAGGTTTACTTCCCAGTTATTGACTGTACGTCTGGAACTTCACGAGCGCCGGCAGCAATATTCTCAAAGGATATTGGAAATACATACGCGTCAGCAGATAACGTCATCAACAACGGACGTCAGAATAACGCGTTACATGCTTGGAACAAGACCGGGTACTCTGCTAGCGCAACTGAATCACATCACACTTGTGCCATTATTACATTACAGACAACTGCAATCACGATTACAGTATCCGCGTCTCATCCCTGACCACGCATGGAATTTGCACGCATTGGAAGTTGTATTTCTATTGTTAAATACCTTGTACCAGTCTAAGACAAAGATCCCCCCCACGCATAGCCTTTAACAGACTGCTGGGGCAAGGCCCACACTGCACACCAACACCATGCCCGGTTGCCTTTGTCTCCCAAATGCTGATGGTTACCGCACCAGGGACTTTATTAAAGCCATGTCGACAAATGGGAAGCAAAGGACTGGTTAAAATACTCACCACGGTTATTCGCCCTGAGCGGGAATCTACCTCGATTATCCAGGTTAGTATCGCATCATACAGCAGTGACATTAGTATGAGAGAGATGTTTTGGTTGTTCATTCATTTGTTCATCATCAGTACCCGCTTAATCCTGTACAGGGCTGCAGAGGGCTGGAGCCTATCCCGGCCGACAGAGGGCACAAGGTGGGTAACACCCAGGATGTGACGCCATTACATCGCAGGGCACACTCTTTGGGGCAATTTACTCAGCAGGCCAATTAACCTCGGTTGTTTTTTTTGGACCGTGGGAGGAAAACGGAGTACCCGATGAGAACCCACGTGGGCATGGTGAGAACATGCAATTTGCGTTTATAAATGTCCGAGTAAAATTGGGTTCAATGCTAATTTATTCATGAACCCAGGGCCCTTGAGATGTCTGGGGTGGTAACTTTTGCTTCATTTGCTTGTGCCGAGTGCAAGCTTTAATTCCTATTATCATCGTGAACTAGTCATTATCATAGTGGGCAAGTCATTAACCTAAACAAATTATTTACGATCATATTTCGCCGCTGAGTTTCTAAAATAGACCTCGCGTGAGCGAGGGTCATTCTCTCAATCACACGGTGGCTCTCGCTTAACCATCGGCCTTAATTGCGGCAAATGTAGCGGCAGAGAGGGGACACGGGAGGACGGATGGGCGCATGCCGTGAGCACGCAGGTGACCGGTACCATATCAGTTGTCACCTCTTTGCCGCACACGGCTCCCTACGATGCCCGTTGCACTTGTTAGTTACATCCGACGTTTTGCTTCCATGCCTCTCTAGGAAGCTTCCCTGGAGAAGCCATTCCGCCATAAGGAAGCAAAGGGTCGAGACATAATGTCGAATGACGCAGATGTTGTTGTCAGCTGAGACGGCCGGTATTCAGGTTGACCTGGGTTGGCCGGTTGCCCCTAACTGGTAGCAGTAGAGGGGCAGAATTCTACAGCCCAATGCCCTTCCTGATCCTACCTTCAGATTGATATTCGTCTGAAACGTCTTCCCCCAGCACTGTTCACCAAGGAAGACCCTAGCAGGAGCACTAGACTCCAGACCCGTTGTCCAAAGGATACTAAAGCAGGAGCAGTAAGACTCCTCATGAAATAACGTTGGTGTTCATTTGAACACGCAAATCCCTCCACCACCATAATGTTATGTTGAGTGATACAGAAAATCCACACTCGAGTAAATGCTACTTCGCATCCTCTCGACAGTCTCCACACCGAGACGAACTAGAAAGGCTTTCTCAGACGCGCGCATGCTAATCTGTCGAATGCGGCCTTGATAAAAACACTGCAGCGCACGTATAGTTTATCAACGCAAACCAGCATGGGCCATTAGGACAAAAACACGTGGCATGCAAACACTTGTGGCATGGGGTCAACTAAACAATCCACTGCATCCTCTCGCACAAGGAAAATGATGGGATTCGCAGCTTTCACTCATCAGACAAGACATTAAATACAAGAACCGATGTTTAGGCGTTTTCGGCCAACAATTCCACGAGTCGCCATCAACCAAGCCAAGACATCTTATTTTAAATTATATAGTGTGGACTGAACAACGACACAGTGGGTGGAGGGGAGGGGGCGGGGGGAAAATTGAGGCGGGTGGGTGAGACGGCACTCACTTGGTGGACAAAGACGTCTTGTGGAGGGTCGATGGGCTGGCCCTCACGGTTCGTCATGGCGATGAATCCGAAACCCATGCGCACGTTGAACCACTTGCAGTAGCCAGTGCCGTGGAACACCTGCTGGCCTTCTTCGCCCGGCCCTCGGCTCGCCCCTGCTATGCACGCGAAGACGCGCACACACACCGACGTGAGGGTACGCGCGCGCACGACAGGTGCGCGGGGACGGAGGCGCGACGACTGCGGTCAACGCAACGCGGAGGTTTTGTTTCCACGACCACCACATGTCAGTTCCTTTCATGAGCCGATGTAGGTTTTCCATGGCTCGAAGTGTGATGAGAATTGCTTGTACAAGCTGGTCTTTCCGAATATCCATGGCTAAATGTTTCGCCTCTCTGCTTGGCGACGTTGTGATTCACATACTGGGAGGCTTCTGGGGGTTTCTGGAGGTATCATAAAGCTTCTGATGATGACTCCAACGTGGGAGGCAGCCTGATAACTGCTCCAACGTGGGAGGTGAAACGTGGACAAGAAGGATGAATGCTCGACACAGCTATCCTGAAACAGCAGCTCTTAAGAGTAATTACTTATTTGATTTGTTACATGCTTGAAGCTGTTTAGTCAGTTGTCCTGATATTTTGTAAGGAAGATCCATGGTGGTGCGTGACAATAAGAACAATATCAATATTGCAGACAGCGAGTAGAGCATCAGGACGGGGCAATGGCTGACAAGCAAGGTAGTTGACGGTCATGAATGAAACATACGCAAATAGAAGCAAACAGCGCAAACATAACATGGAAAGTCACAATAGTCGTGATATACACCACAAGGTTCAAGGCCACTATAAACCAAACATTGTCAAAGAAAAATGTCAAAAAACCACTGATAAAATAACCACACAGGAATAGCTAATATATGGAAACTATATACGAATATTCGCTATAACAGATAAGTTATCAGGGACTAAATGTTCATATAGAGAAGTAAAACTTACAACAAAATAATTCATCTTAATATATCGTGTGCAGTACCTTTAATATGCTGACATGTGTGCAGATAATTAAATCTGATAGAGGGAAAATTCACTGCAAAATTATAATATCAGCAACAATAACATTTTATGTATAATATAACCATTCCATTGAGGGATGACTACGTACAAAAAAGCAAAAATGAATGAAAACGTAGCATAATCTTAAGATGCCAGATTAAAATCACAAAGCTAACTTTTATTGATATTCTTTGAGCCGTGATTTAAAAATAGCCACCATACGGTAGAACACCTGACATTATCAGTGGCAGAGTTTCAGTTACAAAGCACAAACTGAAATAACCAAGTTAGAAATTTGCTTCATTGTGAAGTATATAACACATGCATTAATATACACAAGTCAGTCAGGCAGTGTGTGTTTAAGCAGGAAGGAACCGCTGGGCTATGCAACACTTTTTAACAGTTGTCCAGCAGGGAAAAGTAAGCATGTTAGTATTTTACTTGGGCTACACCTAGGATGAGATGCCGTTACATCACAGGGCACCAGAGGCAATTTAGTCAAGTAACAAAGGCAGGATGTCTTTGCAGTGCGTGAAGAAACCAGAGTACTCGATGAAAGCCCTCGCCTTCACAGGAACACGCCAAGTCCGCACGGAAAGTGATCAGAGCCAGGTATCAAACCCGGGACTTTTTGTTGTGAGGCGGCAGCGCTACTCACTACACCACCATATCACCATCACTCTGCCACAAGTTGACCAAGCATGGGCCCTTCTCTATGTGTGTGGGTACACGTGAAGACACATCCATAGACTTTATTGATTAAAGAAGACTTTCCGATCTCGGCTTAAACCAAACAATCAGAAGAACCACGTCCGGACCAGAATTTTGGAAGACACGGATTTTGTTGTTTGTTCCCGACTGAGCTTCTCGGGAGTACGAAGGCCAGATTGTCTCATTTTCTTACTTTTCCATCCAAACGTGGTGTCACGTGGCTGACGTCACGTCTGTTGGGGTGAAAAAGGTAGGATACGTTCTTACACTAATGTTCCACAAGTCTGAAAAATAATATTTTGTATTGCGCTAAAACAATTTGTAATCTTTTAAAAAATTAATGCAATTGTTACTGAATAGGTGTCCCTCGCGTAAATACATATATAGAGATTAGTTGTCTGTAATATTTTGAAGATCAGATTTTTTTTCTATTGCACAATGTCACACTTTGGATTTCGATGTATTGCATTTTAATAACGTTAATTGTTAATGTACTATACATATATTAATTCCAACAATTTTAAATGTTAACGCTGTAACTAGTGTTTTTTCTACACAAAGGGAAAATGGTGAAATACATTTTAAACGCGAATACGTTTGTGTTTTGGATAATTAAAGCAAAACTGATGTCACGTGATGGCAACATTTTTGTTGGGAAAAGCGTGGAGGTAGGAACGCTGAAGTGATTTCAATGATCTATTCCAGTGCATAATTAAGACTACAAATAAATAAATTCGTATAAATTCTAGTTCATTGCCTCATATAAAGTATACTATTTGAATCCAACATCCAATGACCCTCCTGTATTTATATGTGTATTTATAAAAAGTATTTATTTCATTATGGTGTGTACACATACATACTAGTAAAGATAGCTTTGGATTTTAAAATCTCTGATTTTAACTGAGGATAATTAAATATCTAGGCAGGAAAAGAATCACGGAAATGACGTAACGTAGCATCATTTCCGGTGACGTCACACTTTAGAATCAACAAACTATGTTTTTCAATTGTCCAATGTTTAAAATCTAGGCCCGATTTTCACGTTTTCAGATTAACCAGAAAATCAAGAACACATTGATGTGTACCTATATACGTGCATACGTGCACTGTTGAAGCGCATTGCTTGAGCACCAATGTAGAAGAGAAAAATTGATTTTATGAGCTGGAGAGGCAGATTGCTGGTAAATAGGCAAAACGTATGTCTCACGCAAACATAATATTTCAGTAAATCAACCAATGCCCTACTGTATTGATGCGTGTATTTGTCAAAGTGAGCATTTTGATGGTATTGCTTTGGCAAGGCCTTCAATTACCAGTGAAGATATTATGGTGGGTTATATTATAAACTGTCCATTAACAGTATGTACGCATGTATACGTATGTACCCAGTAAACAAATAACACCAGCCAAATGTTTCATATTTACTAGGTATCTGTATGTAAATATTTAAAGTGCGCAACTGTTATGCAATGTATGGGTAGATTGTGGCCAATCAGGATAATGTATGCAACATGACCAAAACACTAACGTTAAACGTAATTCTACCCTCTGTATTGAGGCTTGCATGTACATCTGCGAATTTTCTTAATCTTATCTCACACAGTATATCTCCATGTAACTATTATACAAATGCCCTGATATTGTATTGCGTTGGTGGTGATACATTAATAACAATCGCAAATAAGTGCTGTTGACAAATTCGGCAATAA
The DNA here is from genome assembly GCA_036362905.1 of Mordacia mordax. NCBI lineage: Eukaryota > Metazoa > Chordata > Hyperoartia > Petromyzontiformes > Petromyzontidae > Mordacia > Mordacia mordax. The sequence goes on from JAZEWT010000012.1 coordinate 8,256,918, forward strand.
CAGTGGCTTTAAAAGGAAATAATATATATGAATTTTCACAAAAACAACCCGTTATATATATATATTTTTTTATTTTTAAGACCACAGTGTTAATGACGATTTTTTTTTTAATCTAGGGATGTGTTTAAAATTCTCGCATTTACTTTTTAAAATTATAATAACGTTTAAAGCACTGCATTCGTATTTGTAACACGACATTTAACAGTCAAAATAATCATCTAAGCTTAACAGTCTCAATCTAAAATAAAATTTATATCACAACAGTCAACATGACGACGTGACATGTCAGAAATGGGTCAGGTCAGGCAGTGGTGTCAATCGACATGACGTCACAATGTTCGGCTCGACTCAAAACAATCAGTTATTTTTTTGTACCAAACTCAATTTTCCGATTTTCTGATTTTCTGGTTAACGTGAAAATCAGGAATTTAACGCATCCCGAGTCCATGTACGTAAACGCGAGACATCTTAAATCAGTTTGTGGATTGGTTGCCGATATTAAAAACAGGAAACATAAAATTACAATGCATCCGTGACACCACTACTCAAATGAACACTATGAAATCTTTCCCACATTGTTTAAATAGCTTCTTCCGATTAATACAACGGACACAAAAATTGCACGGTATGGTACGTAGTGGGTATGCTGGACAAAATGCTTCAGATGTTCGGTAACAAAACCCATCTTGGCATGTGTACGCCCAACCCTTTACGTACAGGAGTGAGAATACGTGCACCACACACAACGTGGATGTTACCACCTATGTACGCACATGGTACACACACAGAAATTACCACTAACCATAAACCACTGCTATATTCGCAAAGTAACACATATATACAGCACACACTACAGTAACACAATTAACACTATGCACTCCAGGCTAATGATTTTCATTCGGACACAATTACACGCCAGAGGAAAACAAGAAAATGTCTACATTTACATTAAAAAAAGAAAAACCAGACATGAACCGTTAGTGTAGTAAATTAATACGTGATAGAAGTGACATTACATACAATCGCACAAACAGACGAATACTCTTGTAATTGTGAACTTGTTATCTTGTTAGCTACCACAATACTAACACGCGTTTCATTCATTCGCGTACGGACATGGATACATGAATGAAATCGCACACTGCGTCACGCTCGTATGTTCATTCACTCTACGACACTCTTACAGGCAGCGTTACACTGGCAGTTACACTACATCGGCACGTCCATGCGTGTAGCGACCGTACACAAATTGTGTGTTCACTCCCAATGTATACGAATATCTAAACCAGTATCTATACAAACGATAGGACGACAACAGCAGGATTCAGTACGCACTGCGTGCCTCCACGCTGTTGCTTTTACGTATCCGTACGTCGCTCGTTTCGTACGGAGAGTGTCCGCACGAAACCAACAATTCCTCCAGCTAGTGTCAACACAGCAGGGAATGGAACAGGTAGATCATTATCAATATAATCGTGATGCGGCTACGGATGCGAACGTCGATAACAGCCGGCGATGTTTAAAACGTGTGGTTTTGTAAAATAATCGAACAACATTTAAACGTGGCGTTTCGTACAACTTCGAGCGGCGACTGACGGGAGACGACTAACAACAACACCCAGGTGCGTACGACTATGAACGTTCGGGCACTCAAGGCACAACCACAACAACACCAACCACCTCAGCATGCTTGAAGACAAGCCCTGGTCAACACTTCAAGGCGCAGCGTTACGCTATCCCAACCCAGGGTCTGGGACCGCATAGCAACCTCATCAGATACACACACACACGTTTAAGAGGTTGAAGACCAGCGCTGGCGCGACTGTGCGACCACGCAGCCGCCGAACAGTGCACCGCATAGCAAACCCATAGCGAGATCTGTACACACAAGCCAGGCCGGTTCAACCAATGTGGACCTCACAACCAAGACTCCCGGCCAAATAATAAAACATTACATGAAATGACAAAACCACAGTGTTGTACATTTGTTGTGGCCATGCCACCCAAACTATGGGACCACTTTGGGTCGGCACTCCTTTAATGGAGGAACAGCACAACTGCACGAACTCACTCTGGCCGAAGACCCTCTCTCGTCGCGACTGGCAGACACAGACATTACGGTCAGTCATCTCCTGGAAACACAACGTTGCTGCTGCCACAAGCGGGAGCAAAAAGAGTGGAATCGCAAAATCCATCTCAAAAAGGCGAACACACAAACACGGCGGGCAGCGGTCCCTATCGTATCTCAGAAGATGGCGCCGCCTGTTGATGGAGCTGAGGAATTATTGAAAAATCCTTTCGTACGAAGCTTACACGCGACACGCCGGCAAACCGCTCGACTGCCGGCGGAAGGAACTAGCGCTGTTGTCGTTATCACACGGCATGGCGCTGTTTACAGTTTTCAACACCACCACCCCCCCCAATACGTTGTCGATAGCACGTTTGAGACAAGGCGGGCAAAAATGATGAGAAACACCATCACCGTCGCGGTCACCATCACCAACCCCTCCGCAAGGCATTCTCGTTAAAAACGGCGCACGGGCGGGCAGCGGGGAAGCAGGAGAGCAGGTGCCGCGTTACCAGCAGCGCCCTGACCACAACACTGTACCCTGTACACGGGCGACGACACAACGTGCGCCGTGACACAACGCGAACACGTGTGCGACACAACCAAACACGTGCGACACAACAAGCGGCAGTAGCCAAGGCAACAACCCCCCCCTCTCTCTCACAACCCAGCGGTTAAACAGCCAGCAGGTCGCACGCAGCGGCACCCATCATCCAGCACAGCTGCAGCGTGAGCGCGAGACGATGACAACCGCTCCCGCTCATCTTGACGACCGCCGTGACAGTGGTGGTGGTGGTGATGATGACTTATTATAATAACGAGGTTTGTATATACCAGCGGCCATCCGCAACGCACTCCACCCAGGCCGACCGCAGCTGTTCTCTCTCGCTCTCTCTCTCTCTGGAACACGTGCGCGATGCAAAAAAAAACACAAAAGACGAGAATGGGAGGGATGCGGAGGGTAGGGGGCACCCTTCCTTGCTTCCGATAAGAAGCATTAATAGTTATGGAACGTTAACGAAGCCGGTGAGCAGGAGGGGAGCCGGAGGGGAACAGGAGCGGACGGAGTCGCGGCGCCCGCGGCGCTCGGTGGAGGTGAGAATTTCGCAAGTTGCCCCCCTCCTGGAAGATCATGTGTGCAGCAACATGGCGGCGTGTGATTGACGGGAGGGGAGTGGCCGCGTGTGTGTGTGTTTACGTGTGTGTGTGTCGGTGTGTCCGGTGTGTTTTGTGCTTTCCCGAGTGGTGGTGGTGGGGGGAGCAGCGGTGGTTGCAAACCCGGCCACCCCAGTTCGATTCGCGATCACGACCATCAACTCCATTGACGATTTTCTGAAAGGTCCCCCCACTCGGGCTCAAATTTGTAATCTCTGCGGTGGGGTAACATTGCCGCTAGGGAGGTAAAGGCGGCGTGGTGCTTTCTTACCGTTCCCTAAAGTACCTGGGCGGTGTTTAACGCATCAGCACTGGGGAGACAAAGGCGGACGCTCGTGTTTGTATTGGTCACCAGCCAGGTGGGCTGTTCCGGCCTTCATAGTTTATTCGTTAACCTCAGTTACCCCAACAGTCTGTTGGAATCTGTACTGAGCGGGGCATCATTTGTAATCGGCCCGTGAGTCAGTCATTGACCCAGATTGGGTCGTATGTGATTACAATGCCTACCAATTATTTACAACACCCTCAATCCTAACGCAGTGTGAGTTATCATCACCTGGGTGAACGCGCACTTCATTCATTCGCTCGTTTAAGCATGTCGCTAAACTGATGCGGTTTAGCGACATGATTCATTCACCGATGAGTTGGTTGGCGTGATCGCCTCGGTGATAATCCCAACCAACTCGTCAATTCGAACGTCCATTCATTCACCGGTTACGGGATATGATCAACGCTCTCTCTGTTCGTCGTTCAATCGAGGCGGTCGCGTTGTTGAGAGACCCTGTGTGAGGCCTCGTCAAGAGTCTCGCCACCATAGTCACGGACAAGCGCTCACCTTTACAACGAGCCGCGGAATACAACACGAAAGCACGTTTCGGGCAACACCGCCTTGCGCGGTGGGTTCTTAACGAATTGAACGTCGCAGCACAGAGGAAGACCGTGTGCCGTCGACGCGATAAACTAGAGGTTAGCTATAGGTTAACTGTAGCACAAGAGCGTCAGCAGACATTACAACGCTCATTATCTGAAACCGCTTAATCCTATATAGGGTCACGGTGAAGCCGGAGCCTATCCCGGAAACATAGGGCGTAAGGCAGGAATACACCCGACGACGGGACGCCGGTCCATCGCCGGGACATTACAACGGAACGAGTTAAAACAATCGGCTTCCATGTTGGCGACTTTGAAATATAATAGTAAAGCGAGAAATCTATGCGTACTGGAGCAAGTGTGTGCGTACATGTCCGCACTGAAGGATGTCGGGTTGGAATTCTTCATAAGTGCAAAGTTGTGTCTGTACATCAAGACTTTTCACCTCATTTAATATTCACTTTTCTGGAACGTAAACATTTTAGCTTTAAATTCCAACATTAGCCCGCTTTCGTGCACTCTTACGCCTTAATCCTGACGTCAGAAGAACGTGTTACCAGCTTGGAACAAGATCGCCAGTAGGCCAAGGACTCTGCTGGTGGAGATCCATTTTTCGAAAGGCGATCCTGAGCAGTCTCCCCGAAACTGCAGCGTGTATGGACAATAGAAAATAATGTTTACGTTTACTATTATTGTACTGTACCCAGTAAACATGCAACGCCAGTCCAACGCCCCCATGCTTGCTGGGTTACAGTATGGCTAGGTATGGAGGTGGCTAGGTATGGAGGTGATGAACCGGTGGGCTTGGTGGTTAGCGCCCTGCGCTATGAATGAATGGACACGTGCGAGAGAGAGAGAGGTTCGATTCCCGGCCACGGATAACATCATTGGCGATTGTGATCTGAACCGATCATGCGTGAGCTTCTCCACACGCTCCTTCCTTGCTCATCAGCCACTGCACTGATCGGCGTGAAGTATGGTCGAACAACACTCCCCAGTTGCACGATCGACACGGCCCACAGTTATCATTGGCAAAGGGCATCCTTACATTATAGCACAAGTAAACAAAGAGCAAGATCCCCGTATAGCTTGAAAACTATACGTTAGCGAGCATCTATGTTAGCCAGCACGTCCGGCCGCCTTCATCTCCCGAGTTGCGATGTTGACGCACCGCTCCAGGTACTCATTTGAGGCTGAGTCGACCTAAGAGAGGCTCTGGACCGCTTCAGACAATCGTCACCGGTGTTAGCCGTGAGCGGGACTCGAACTTATGTCGCCGAGCTCGTAGCGCGGCGCTCAAACCACTGTAACTACCGCCCCCCACGCACATGTCCCGAAACACGCGTGTGTACATGCGTGTCCTATGTCGAGCAGCATAAACACTGTCGTGCTGGCCGTCGTTTTGCCATGGCCGTGTTTAAAAAGTTGGGCCTTGCAGAGGTCGGTGTATTCGTGTTTACGCAGCCGGCAGCCTACTTGGCACCTGTAAAGCTGGCTATTGTTGTGCTGAAGAGGTCTAAGAAACGCGAAACCGCAACTTGTGTGTTTGCGCTGCCGTCAATGCCCAAGTCCCGTGCGGAGAAATAATTTGTATTTTTATATTTTGAATGTTACTCGGACGAACGTCGTTTGAGGGTCCGTCATAGTGAGGTGCACACGTGCACATACAGAACAATAGTGCATAACAACCCGCTGTCAATCTACCGCTGGATGGAGATCATGTAAGTTGTTCGACCGTACTTCACCACGGTTGAAGGTGTGGGTCGGGGAGGGCCTGCCTGATACCTGTGGCCACCGATGTCAGCCGGGGCCATAAAGCGAAACCATGTTCGCTGGGCCCCTCGCGCTAACCACTGTCCCACCGCTCCAGCACGTACGCCACCGATTGCCCCGCAGTGCTGTGTACGCGTTTACTCCATCGCTCCCGGGTTTATTTGTGCGTTCAGCGAGAGCGGTTTAAATGTCGCGTTGAGAAGTTTCAGTGACATCCGTTCACGAGTGGGGCCTACGCTCAGGAGCGAACGCGCCCGCGTTCGCCAGCGGCGACACCTCGCCTCTGCGAGATGGTGTCAACATCATCCACTCCCTTAGCCATAGTTACATCCCTGTGGATGGATGGCGGTCTGCAAGGTCGAGGTGACCATACTTCACCATGCTGGAAGGAGGCTAACTGATGTTAGCCGCGGCAGGGAGTCGAACTCACTGTACGTAGCTGGGGGAAGTTAATATTAGTAATAATAATGCGCTAACCACGCATTAGCTCACTGACGGATTTCCACAATGGAGACAGCCGCAGAGTAAGAGTTCGATTAGAGACCGGGGTTTTTGTGTCATCTGACATTTGCACGAGTGCACATTAAACGCGTCTGTTCTTAGCTACGGATTACTCGAAGGATGCGGTAAATCCCAAGCACTGCACACACGCACACACACCGTAGGAGACGGAGCGATATAATCAACCCCTGCGCCCCTGGCTAGGTGGATTACACTGCTGCAGAAATGGCGGCGGAGGCTTCTGGACGAGGCATTCATCTAGCAGTGGACTGAACGTGAATGGCTGGTGATGATGGTGTTGATTACGCTGCTAAATAAATGGTCTGTCGATTTTGTGATCTTGAACAATACCGTACTGTATATAACTAATATGTTGTGATGAATATATGGGGAAAATGAGTTTAAAATAACGTTTCTTTGAAACATAATTATTACTGCAAGATATACGAACAAACAATGCGGTCTCGTACTCGATAAGACGTAACGTTTTCTAGGCGCTGCCTATACATTGTCTAAGCATCTGTTATGGTTGTTCGGCGGGCTGTTGACCGTACATACTTCCCCACGCCGGTCAACGCAGCTGGCTGTTATGATTGCTCGCACGGGGGAAGCGAGTTATGTAATTTTAGTTGTGCTGGCAGAAATCACCTTGCGCGTTACATAACGAGCATGGTCCAATCATCTCACTCGAACCGAACAACGACCTGGGCCCTTTCTGTTCGCACCACGCAGAGGTGTATACACACGCACCATGTGTTTTGTCGACGAATGTCACGTTACAAATGTAATACGGTGTTCAACACGCAACGTTCAATGTGATGTGGTGAAGTATAGTCACTTTTCCAATCCTCCCCCTCCCACTAGGGCCGTTGAGAGATCCTCGCTCAGCAGTAGATTAGCAACGGGAGCTGTACGTGTGCGTTGTGCGTTATCTATCCGCAATTATAATTGTACATGTCACACTATCATACAAAACAGCATTTTGCTCCATTATTCTATAGCTCACAAGGACACGCGTGTTCATGTGATGCGTACGTATATATTAAGCCTGCACAGCTAACTAACATCGTCCAACAAATTATAGACAGGCAAATGAACACAAAACCGAATATGTCGATTGTATCGTAATATTGTATGGCCTACATAAAATAAGGAACTTATATATTGGAACATACAAAAGAGAAAAATGTCTCATATAGTAAGAGGTAGTGATGGCTGGGGGGGAGGTTCATGGCTAATGCTGCCATATGATGTGTTTGTCAGTCAAGTGTTCCGTAAAGGCGTTCCCAGTATAGCATTTCCAGTTGGGATTCGTACATTTTCTCCAATTATGTTGCGATTTAAAAACAGAGATGAAATAACTTGGCTCTACGTGCTGCTCATGTTCATTATTAAAGACAACGGATGTTGCCGGCGTATTGTGTCGCAATCACTGTACAACACCTTCAAAGCGTACACAATGCATTGTGTAAAGGCGCAGTCAATAATTGTGTCTTACCATTCAAGCGGAACGCCAAACGTAGCCTCCACGCATAACAGAATTTGTGGAATCCGTTGTATAATTTAGTCATCACTGCAACGGTGTATCTCCCAGCCACAGTTCCGGGTGATGATTTGGGACAAGTGCCACCCAGTTTACATGCGACTAGTCAAATTTAATGGGCATGGCATAATTTCCACGAAATTAATTGTTAATCGGGATGGTGGGGGGGCAGATTAGTGGGGAGGGTTCTGAGTGGTGGTGAGAGTTACTCGCGTTATCGTTAAAAGTTTGAGAATGTGCACGACAAATACGTTTAACAATAATTTTCTTATTTTCACCATTTAGAAAGCTTATCGCGTAGATTCCTACCTCCCCCGCTACCTGCCCCGCAACCATCCCCTCCCTGCTGGGGCTCCTTGCAAGCCCAACGCCAATCATATGATTTTAATTAATTGTTAATTGATGTACAGACATTTTGTGAAAATCTACCGATGCAAGCAACGTGTCGGTTACATTATATGGGTCCATTCCTATCATACTGCACTGTCCAAAACCGCATTCACAGTGACACATTTACCATACCGAACACAGACCTCTTAACCCCCCCGGCTCAATACCAAGTACCATTCTAGCACATTGTTACTCCTGTGCTATAGGTAAGTGTCTAATGCATTCATTACTAGACTACTGTACGAAGTCGCTCACGTGGCGTGCCTATGAACCGCAAGAGACAGAACACGACGCTTAATAATAACGAACCACTACGTTTTTGTTGACGTTTGTCAGATGAATTACATGCTTTCCGCGTTGAGCTATTGTCGATTGTGTCGTTGATTGACGGGAGTTAAAATTCACCACTGTGAATTCAACATCCCTGGTCCGCACGTTTGTCTGCTACGCCTCTCCGCACAACACCCAACAATAGCTCGCTCCGTCTCTCCCGCCCGTGTTGCGTTCCTCACTTTACTCAATAGTAATAGCAGCAACAACGGGACAGCGGTGAGCGGGCGGTAGAACCCCATCCACGCACACTCAATCCACACGCGCGCGCTGCGTTAATATTCACACGCGCGATCCAAATGAAATGCAAATCGTCGAATGTACTCGTGTATGTTTTCACAGCTCGAGGTCCGAGAATTGCTCTTCGTCGCCAGTCTTTCTGGATAGCCGCGTCGAGCGTTTTCCTCTCGTCTTCTTCACGACGTTTCGCTTCGGGCGAAGATGCGCGCAGCGTGGGAGGCGAATCGCCCAAACCCGGCTATCGCCAAAGCGCGGCTACAGAAAGCAATGCTCAGTGCGTGTAAATGTCCGTGTGTTGCCCTGCCGTTCGCCCATGCACGCACCACGTGTTTAAACGGGAACTGAACGAGACGGGGGGAGGAAGAAAAAGAAGAGATTCACCTTCAGACATCGTGTCCCGTCGGCGTGGCGCCCACGTGCTGCAGAGGAAGCTCTTCCAGCGCGCCCCAGTGATGAGACTTTGAAGGCACAAAAGAGGGTTCAGCTAAGCGGGTGGTCAGCACATTGGTCAGCCGTCCAGCAACCCCGAGTCGCCATGGCCAGAGGGTGGGTCGGGAGGGGCAAAGGGGGCTCACGAGGGGTGGGGCCGTGGCGCTGTTGCGGGGGTGGAGGAGGTGGCGGTTATGCTACGCTTGGGGATATCCATGCCCACAACCGAGTAACCTCCTGCATGCATTGTGTATCCCCCCCCTCCCTTACTACCTCCCCCCTCAACCTCCCATCCCTCTCATCCCCCGCCCAACGCCCCACCTCCCATACATCTATCGTTCCCCATCCACCATCGCTACCAATCCCCCCCCCAACCCCCCAACGCACCTCCCCAGCACCACCTCTCGTGCCACGTGACACGCAATTACATGCCTTTTGGCTGCCAATTATACATTCCAGGCTAGCGGGCGCCTGGCTACGAGCGATGGGCTAGGGGCGGGCCCTTGTCATGTGCCAGTCCAATAATCGATCGGCAGCCTCATTATTCATACACGCGGCGCACACGTAGGGCCCGCGTGGGCCACGCTGCATATGCTATTCTCCTTTTGTTAGGCAAAAAGCTGCTTCAATTTATTCCCATCGCACTGCTACGCCGTTACGCTTCCTTGTCTCATGCTAATTTGTTGGGATTATTGCTCTTGTTTGTGCCGTGCGATTTTGCGCGTTACTGTTTACGATTAGGATATCATATTTGCGCATCTTAGTGCTCTGAATTCTGTCTGTTTACCTTCTGGTTGTATACGTTGCTGCGTTAGTCAGTTCGAAGGTTTTGTCGTGTCGCAGGAATCCTGCATCTAAAGCTTGCAAGCTCACTCGTTACTTCCTGCTGTAATAATAAATATATATCACTGTGTCGCACTCAGCAATGTGTGGTGGGGGTGGAGATGAGGGGAGAGGTGGCGCAGCGGTTAGCGCACTGCGCTGCGAACCACGCAACCCGAGTTCCAGTCCCAAGTTTGGGGTTTCACGGCTAGATGTATGAGGATTACTCTCCGGAGATGCTCTTTCGAGATAGCCGTTTCGAGCGTTCCTCTCCCCTCGCGACGTTTTCCCCATCTCACGTTGGAGGCATAATCGGGCTTCTAAATCAAAGCTTGAAGACTGAACCGGCCCTCGGAGTCTCCTAGGTCGACTTAGCCTCAAAACAAGAAAACCTACTTGGTGCAATGGTCGCACATCATAAACGGGGATACAAGGGCTGCCAAGTGTGGTCTTGGCTGCACAAACCATTCGTTTGCCCTTCTGGTCTTAATAGACACCCACTAACAATATGTAAATGCAGTTTTTATTTAGTTAATGCAATAACAAGTGTTGATTGCTTTCAAAGCTGTTCTTTTGGGATAGCCGTGTCGAGCGCTCTCTTTCTCTCGACACGGCTATTCCCAAAGAACATATTTAGAAGGTAACTTCCACGCATCGGGTCGAGAAAGCCTACATCTGTACATGTTTAACTGCTGTTGTGGGTTTCGCCGAGATCCTGGTGAGCGAGCGTATGAGTGTTTGGGTGAGTTTGTGTGTGAGTGGGTGAGTGTGTGGTGGGTAAGTGTGTGTGTATGATGTGGGAGAGTGAGCGGGTGGGTAAGTGTGTGTGTGTGAGATGTCGGAAAGTGAGGTTGTGAGTTTTATTTATCTACTGCACGTACACGTGAGTGTGAGATCTAAGTTATTGTCCCGAGTTGCGCGGAGACCACGAAGAGGGCAGCCT
>JAZEWT010000012.1:8275389-8293475 GCA_036362905.1 Mordacia mordax
ACCACCACACACAACCACCACACACACACACACAACCACCACACACAACCACCACACACACACACAACCACCACACACACAACCACCATACACACAACCACCACCACACAACGACCACCACCACACACACAACGACCACACACAAATCGACCACTGCACACAACGACCACACATAACCACTACACACACAATCACCACCACAGAACCATCACACACAACCACCACCACACACACAACCAGCACCACACACAACCACCACACACACAACCACCACCACACCACCACCACACACACAACCACCACACACACAACCACCACACACAAAACAACCACACACACAACTACCACCACCACACACAACCACCACACACACAACAACCACCACACACAATCACAACATACAACCACCACACACACACAACCACCACACACAAAACGACCACACACACAACCACCACCACCACACACGACCACACACACACAACCACCACACACATAACCACTACACACAACCACCACACACACACAACCACCACACACAAAACGACCACACACACAACCACCACCACCACACACGACCACACACACAACAACCACCACACACAATCACAACACACAACCACCACACACATAACCACTACACACAACCACCACACACACACAACCACCGCACACGCAACCATTACACACAGCCAACATACACAACCACCATACACACAACCACTACACAAACACGGCGACCACCATGCACACAACGACCATACACACAATCACAAATACACAACGACCACACACACAACCACCACACACACAACCACCTCACACACAACGACCACACACAACCACCACATACACAACCACCACCATAGAACGACCACACACGACCACCACCACACATACAACGACCACACACACACAACGACCACTACACACAACGACCACACATAACCACCAGACACACAATCACCACCACAGAACCATCACACAACCACCACCACACACACAACCAGCACCACATACAACGACCAAAAAAACACACACACACACAGCGACCACACACAAAACGACCACACACCAACCACCACCACCACACACAACCACCACCACCACACACAACGACCACCACACACGCAACAACCACTACACACACACAACGACCACACACAAATCGACCACATACACACAACGACCACTACACACAACGACCACACATAACCACCACACACACAACCACCTCACACACAACGACCACACACACAACGACCACTACACACAACGACCACACATAACCACCACACACACAACCACCACCACACACACAACCAGCACCACACACAACGACCAAACACACACGACCACTACCATGCACACAACGACCATACACATAATGACCACGCACACAACCACGACACACACACGATCACCACACACAATGCGAATGTTTTCTGCCTGGCTTGTGTTAAAACTAAATAATTGGCCGGTTAAAGGCGCGAACTGCCTTAATGCCCAACACATTAGCCAATAACACCGCAGCCTTAAACGTAAAATTAACACATATAATAGGCGACGCTTCGGGAAATGGCTCTTGTTCGTAGCATGCACAATTTTTGGGTTTTATTTGTATTTGCTCGTTGTGTATACAGATAAAGATCCCCGATATAGCTTTAACAGACATGTAGGGTCAAGCGCAATTAGCGGGCACCTATGATGGCTAGCATGGCACACGAGAGGGGTTGGGTGACCATAACCACGGCCGCTTCTATCTCCCGGGTGGCGATATTTACACACCACATCAGACACTCATTTGAGGCTAAGTCGATCTCGGAGATGAACACGGTCGGTTCAGAAATTCGTCACTGGTGTTGGTGGCCGTGAGCTGGACATCGAGGTCTCAATCATTAATTATCTAACGCCATGTGCCTCTCGTCTGCTTACCCACAACGCATCACCACCGCCACAACAACAACAAGAGATCAGTTTGCATACAGTATCTATGTTTTGTTCAACAGGGCATTGTTATTTTGAGAGAGTGCTCTGGCCAAATAACATCAGCGCATTATCAATATTGCTATTATTTAATAATAGTAATAATTGCACTTCCAGAGCGCTTTTGACTCGAGGGTCACAAAGCGCTGCACAGAGTTGTGGAGAGAACGGCATGTCAGCAACTAAAACGACATAGGAATGGCAAATCAACAACAATAACGATTTTTGGGATTTTTCGTGACAAATCTAAGCAGCAAAACGTGCCTGATGCTGCTGATTAGACAAAGAATTTCGAAAACCGGTCCAGAGTGTGGGTGATTTAACATTGGTCCGGAAAGCCAATAGGCTAAGGGACGAACATAGATGTGTGCTGTGTGCGTTGTGTGGAGACACGGATAAGAAACGGTGCGGTTAGTAGGGCTGCCGCCTCACAGCAAGAATGACACTGGTTCGATTCCCGGCTCGGATGCCGCCTTTCTGTGTGGGGTTTGCATGTTCTCCCCGTGTTTGCGCGTTGGTTTTCCTAGGGTACCACTGTTTCATCCCAATGTCCAAAGACACGTTGCTAAGGTTCATTATCCTGACTGAATTGTTCCCCGTGCCTTGAAATGCGGTAACTCGCTTTACAGTTCCTCGCTGGACATCTGTCAAAATGAGCTACGTTAAAACACTGTCTGACTGAATTCGTGATGATTAGTACCACGGTTGCTGTGGCAGATCTAAAATCGGGAGAGAGGGAAGAGAGCAGACATACAGAGGCCGGGTGGTGCGGCGTCGCGGCAGGAGTTCAGAGATGAGAGTAGATGTTTATTATTACGACAGAATACACCCATATAGTTTGTAAGCTCTGGATGCGGTATTCCTGCGAGACAACAGAGTCGGTCAGTTTTAATTTACACTGGAATGAATCGCTGAGCTCTTTTTAATAGTTGTCCAGCAGAGAGGTATAAGCAAAATTAGCCATCTCAAAGCACGGGGCGGGGGGGGGGATTTAGTCAGCAGAACTAATCGAGACAGCGTGTCTTTGAACTGTGGGAAGAAAACGGAATTCCCAACGAAAATCCGCACGGACATGGGAAGAACATGCAAACTCCACACACAAAGGTGCCCGAGCCGGGAATCGAACCCAAGCCCTTCTTGTTGCCCATATACACGCATGTGTATGTGTGTATACACGTTCGTGTGTTTATACATACGCGTTCGTATAAAACACACGAATATATGGTGGTTTAACAAACCACCACAATGAGGATGAGAGAGGGCCGAGAAGAAAGATAGTATAGTTGAGATGCCTCACGAAAGGATTGAGGAGGCGAGAGTGACCAGGAGACGGGAGGAGAGATAGGGGAGTTGAGAGATGAGAGTGTAGGGGAGCTGAGATAGGAGTGGATTCGGGATGAGGGGATGAACCGTGGAGACGTTCTTAGTTGGGTTTTTATTTTATTTAATCACTAATTTAGAGGATTACCGCTTTAAATGTCTATCTGTCCGTGTTGTTACCTGCCGACCGATCTATTTGTCTCACGAATGCTGGTTTTACAGAGCAGTTTGCGACCTTTGCGTGAAAGGCGATTTAACCATATAAACCATAACTATTGATGATTGCTTCGAAAAGCTGCTCTCTCGGGACAGCCGTGTCGTTCGCTTCCTCTCCTCTCCTCGCGACGTTTCGCCTACCACGTTGGAGGCATACTCAGGCACAGTGTGTGTGTGTGTTGTGCCTGTTGCTCCTGTATATATATGTGGGTACTGTGTATGTGTTTAGTCATCTTGTGTTGCATGGGGTCTACATCTGAATCACATTAACACTAATCTCCTTGTCCTATTTACACCCCTGCACTGCGAAACCCCCCTCCTGCTTTGTCTGTGGCTAGTCCCCTAATTTGCATCTCATGAAAGAACCTCCCACACACCTTGTGATCCCCCTCTGATGTCCACACCCCATAGTTCTATATCTGTGCATTACTGACTTCAATAACTGGCCTCCAGGTTTGGCTGAGCTTTATGTTCATTTCTTGTTTGCGGTTCATTGTCTTTCTTGTCTTGTGAATCTCAATTGCTTCACGAATTAATATTGGACCTTTATGGCGGATGGCTGCTAGTACTCGTATCTTATCAATATCGATTCAGTGTTGTTTATCTACACTATGTGCTGCTGTTGCTGATTTATTCGTGTGCCGCAAACGTACTGCTGCCTCGTGTTCTCTTTTTCTTGTGGCTATTGTTCTTCCTGTTTGTCTGATGTATGCTTCGTCACAGTTGCTGCAAGGAATACAAAATACGCCTTCTGTCTGCAACGGTAGTCGTTATAGACAGAAGGCGTCTGTGGTGAAAGGCACCACAGACAAAATTAGCAAATACCTAGAAAAATATAAAATAAAAACGGTCTGCACAACCCACCAGAAGATACAAGACGTACTCAAATCACCTAAAGACCGACTACCTTTACAGACAGGTGTATATTGCAGGAGACAAAGCGAACGACGCGGCTGTCCCGAGAGAGCAGCTTTTCGAAGCAATCATCATGCATTGAGCCGTGAAAACCTACATCATTACAACCATTACTATTGTTTTCCATTTGGAGTGTCAATGTTCTCCCAATGTCCACGCGGGTTTTTGCCGGGTACTCCGGTTTTCTAATACACTCCAAAGACGCACTTCTGCTGCTACCGAGGTTCGTTTACCTACTAAATAGATTGTTCCCGGTTTCCTGCTGGGTATAATCTTAACTTGTGCCATTTGTCTGCTTACCTCGTCCTCGCTGGACAACTGTTAAAAAGTGCTACATCGATTAACGGCCCCTTCTCGCTTAATTACAGACTGACTCATCGGAAGACATGAGAGGAGAGTGCTTATGATTATGATTCCAAGATGCCGCGATGCGAATCACTCTCGGCAAGTCATGGGCCAGGATCCCTTTCTCAATCCACTGCTGGACGAAGGCCTCCTCTACGCGCCGTGTAGCTCCCGGTGTACAGCTCTCTGACCGTTTTGCGCTACAGTGTTACCAGTGACGCATACGCAGTGTCTGGAAAATGTTGGCGGCGGTTGACTGCATGGCCACTTCCCGCCGGGCCCCCTTCCATCTGTGGTTTTCTCGCGCCTCATCCGTGCGCGCGTGTGTCCTCCGTGACCAGGCATGGCATTTGCGCGCGTTTACAAATTTTAACAAATTATTATTTTTACGAATCGCCAATTCGAATGCAGTCTCATTTGCTTCGTTGTGCATGTACTGTGAAGAAAGGCCCGTTGCCCGAAGCGTCGCCCATTATGTGTTTATTTAAATTTGAATCCCTCATGCTTATTGACTGAAGTGTTGGGATGGGTATTGTGTGATCCAGATCTCCATTGAGGGCGGCGCGGTGGCCCAGTGTTTAGCGCTGTCGCCTCACAACAAGAAGGTCCCGGGTTCGAATCTCTCGGCTCGGGTGCTGCTTTCTGTGTGGAGTTTGCATGCTCTCCCCGTGTCCGCGTGGGTTTTCGCCGGGCACTCCGGTTTCCTCCCACAGTCTAAAAGCATGCTGCTGCATGGACTGGCGTCTCATCGTCGGTATATCCCTGCCTTGCGCCCTGTGTCTGCCGGGATAGGCTCCGGCTTCACCGTGACCCTGTATAGGACTAAGCGGTTTCAGACAATGAGATGAGATGAGATCTCCATTTATGATCTCCATTTATTTCTCTAAAACGTAACATCTTTAATAAACCAATCGGTGTGTAATGCAATGCGAGATGTTTGAAAATGATATTTTATCCATCTGAAATAAATAAAGATTATTTAAAATTTAAATGAATAAGAAAATAAAGTAAGTTTTGGGGGATGTGGGGGCATAATTTAATGGGAGGGGGGGTCATAAGACATCCCAACCACCCTAACGACTCAGCACCATGTTATTTGAAAAATGGAAACGTAGATCGCATCGACGGCATGAAATGTGTTAAGATCTTAACACCTGCATAATCACCAGATACGGTAAAAACTGTTGTAATCTTATATATGTATACTGGCAAAAAAGTACCCATAGCGGCATGAAATGTGTCCACATAGACGCCCATGTATGAATACACTGGGCGTGTGGTTCGGATGAAACGAGATCCGGTGTTGGATTTTGAAAAATGTAAGCGTTATTTCGGATAAAAAAAAAATATCTAGTGCTATTTATTAACTAACTAGAGTTGCTCGCACTGTGAAGCTAAAGCGCTTTAAAATACAATTTGAAATTGGTTTTAATCATCGCATGGTAGTTTGTAACGCGAATGCCCATTAGTAAAACAATGATGAGTATAGATGTATAATTAACATTTTAACAGTTACGAACGATCGACGTCACGTGGTGGCAGTGTTGACAGGCGTGACGTGCAGGAAGTGAAGTGATTTCTAGTGACGTCACGTTTCCGGATCAATTCAAAACGGTTTTGCTCAGGGTGAGCCGTCAATCCGTATGTGGGTTCGATTTTCAGAATTAGTTCCGATTAACCCGAGAATCGCAGAGACATTCTAAGCACGTTCCACGATTAAAAACAAAAACCTCAACAAATTTGTCAGCAATGCGGTGGCTTTCAAAAAGAAAAATATATAATGGGCGACGTTTGGGGCAATTCTCCTTAATTTCACATTAAATATCACCGCGTGCAGTTGTAGGTTTTCAGTACCATTGTGCTGCTCCTTCACGTAAACATTTAATAATTCATCAGTGTTTGAAAAAAATATCTCCGGCTCATCGTTAAAGTAATAACATCAATTACCCTATTCATTCTGTGCGTAAAATACAGAACTTAATATGGACATGAATAGGTTTTACATTTTTATAAAGTAAAAATCGTACTTTTTTTCCCGCCTGTTAATTTGCCTTCGCATTTGCCGATTCATTTCGATGTGGGCGCCACGATGGCGCAGTGAGTAGCGCTGCTGTCTCAAAGCAATCATCACCTGGGTTCGATTCCCGTATGGGCACCTTTCTGCGTGCAGTTTTCACGTTTTCCTAGTATTGGAGTTGCTTTGCGCCGGGTTCTCCGCTTCCCTCCCATAGTCCAAAGACATAATTTGCTTACGCCTCCCGCTGGCGACTGCTAATAAGAGCAACAAAGCTTAACGGTTATTCCCAGCTTAAATGCAAACTGACTGACACAGGTTGACACTGAAAAATGCGGCGCTGTATCCTGGGCTCGCCTGATCGAAATAAGCGGACAATTAACGAATGCATTTGTTTGTTGACGTTGTGGGAGAAAACCAGAGAGCTCGGAGGAAACTCACGTAGAACGGGGGGAGACAACACATAAACTCCTCACGCAAAGGCGCCCGAGGCGGATGTTACCGCTGCGCCACCCTGCCGCGGTGTTGGGATTTCACCGGCGCCGGAAGGAATGTCCCTCGCCGCGGTAGTCGCGGCGCGGCGCAACAGCGCACCTTTTCGGTTAGAGCGCGACGCGTTCACTCGGAGCGGTGGCGCAGCGGTGAGCGCATTTATCTACGAGCCCGGCAAAACACCCCCCAGTTAGATTTAGCAAGACGAAAAATTGACATTTATAAGCGCCGTTCACCCCAACACAGCTGCAATGCGAATGTTAATGCTCTAGGTGATAAATAATATGACAGTACGATTAAAAATTTAAGGTAGAAAAATAACAACGCCCCAGCTAAAAGAGTCCACGAACATGCTGCTGCATAGATTGGCTTGCAGACTAAATTGCCCGCAGTGCCCGGTGATGGACTGGCGTCCCATCGTGGGTGTATCCCTGCCTTGCGCCCTATGTCTGCCAGGACAGGCTCCGGCTCACCGCGACCCTGTGCAGGACTAAGTGGTTTCTGACAATGAGATGGGGGAGATTTATCCATTATTACAGCCGGATTTATCGAGTAAACATGCAAGTCCTAGATGAGGCATTTTTGCGGCAGAGCAAATGTTCTAACTGAAAGTGACGAACTAATGATATGGAAATGTAAATATTATATATTTACATTTCCTAAAGCGCCTTTCACCCGAGGGTCACAAAGCGCTGCACAGAACATCCAGCCCACGCTGACACCAGTGGGGAATTATATCTAAACCGGTCAACCTCCCACCCCCACTTATTTCATCTGTACTGACCGGCGTGGTGAAGTATGGTCAAACACCCCGCCACCTCTACCCTTCCAACTCACCACCGTAGACCAACAAGGCGTGGGTAGGCCCTTCTAAAAAAGTAATGAGTTAAAAAAAACCCTCTACGCATGGACATATTCACCATTCACGGTGATTTAATAAGATGTTTATTATTACAGCAGAAATTACCCAGTGAGCTTGCACGCTCTAGATGTGGGATTCCTGCGATATAACAAACGTTCGAACTGACCATCGCAGCGACGTATAAAAATCATAGGGTAAATGAACAAACTTATTGCAGCAATTTGTGCAAAGATGAATCCCTAACCATAACAAAAAAGAGGGCGGTGAGGTGGCGCAGTGTGTAGCGCTGCTGTCTCACAGCAAGAAATCCCGGGTTCGGTTCCCAGCTCGGGTGCCTTTCTGTGTGGCATTTGCGTGTTTTCCCCGTGTTTACGTGGGTTTTCGCCGGGTAGTCTGTTTTCCTCCCACTGTCCAAAGAGACGCTGCTGCCTTAGTTTATTGACCTGTCGAGCAAATTGCCCTCAGTGCCTTGTAATGTACCGGCGCCAAATCATGGGTATAGTCCCGCCTGCGTCTTGTTTCTGCCGGGATAGGCTTTGGCCTCCCACGACCCTGTACAGTATTTAACGGGTACCGATACTCATACCCATAAAGTTAACAGTAATACGCAAAATTGCACATCACAAAAATATCAGTAATTTTTTTTTTATAATTCTGGATCTACCTTGTTACTCACCAGTGCGTGATCCCGGCTAATTACATCTAATGTTGTTGCGTTCGGCAGTTTGGTGTTGTCACGGCTCGATGATGTGTGAGAATACCTTTACAAAACTGCTCTTTCAGAATCGCCGTGTGGACTGTTGCTTCCACCTGCTTTGCGACGTTTCGCCTCCCACGCAGAAGGCATCTCGAGGCGTTTTCAGAGCTTGCACGTTGAGGCGAAACGTTGCGAAGGAAAGAGAGACAGGGAGGGAACGCTCGACACGGCTATCCCGAAAGAGCAGCTTTTGAAAGCAGTGCATCGAGCCACGAAAGCCGACACCATTCAATTCATGGTGTTTGTGGACTGAACCACACGTCTCCCATGTTCGAGGCATCTTAATGCGTGCTGAGACTACATTAGCATAAACCTATATCAGTACGTACAGAATGATTACTTACAAAAGTTGTTCAATCGGTATAGCCGTGTCGATCACTTCTCCTCTCGACATCATTACGGTACGTACATATTTATTTATAATTAATTATATTTTATCATTATTTCAAACATAGGCGCCTTACAAGGCAAAAAACTCTAAAGACACAAAAACATGAAAGTACACAATGCCGTACAAATTAAAAGCAGTGAAATTAGCAACGTGATAAGAAAGTTAGCGAGAGATATGACATATGTTTGTACGTTTGTTTTTAAGCTGGAAGGAACTGTTGAGCTATGGAGCTATTTTTTACAGTTGTCCAGCAGGGAGGAGCAAGCAAGTTAAAACATTTCACGGCATCGGATGCAATTTAGTCAGAACTATTAACCGAGGCAGCATCTCTGTGGACGATGGGAGGAAACCGGAGTACCCAGTGAAAACCCACGGGCATATGGCGGAGAACGTGCAAACTTCATACAGAAAGGCAGCATCCAAGCCGAGAATCGAACCCGGGCCACTTCTTACTGTGATCCAGCAGCGCTACTCAGAGCGTCATCATGCTGTCCAGGTATGCTTTTAAATTAGTTTAAAATGTACAAGTCGATGTATCGCGACCATGTTATTGTTGCTGATTTGCTGTTACTATGTCGTTGTTGTTGCTGACATGCCGTTCTCCCCATAGCTCTGTGCAGCGCTTTGTGACCCTCGGGTGAAAATCGCTCTAGATGTGCAAGTATTATTGCTATGTTATGCCAAATAATTCCACAATCCAGAATTTTTAGAGGATCGGATGGCAAGTCACAATACAACTGTATAACAATACCGTATACAATCAAATAGCTTCGCAGCGATGAGTACAGGTCTGGTCTCACAAACTCACAACCACGGATACTCTCTCCCCTTCGCAGTTGGCTCACGGTCACTGCCGGAGTCGATGAGAACTATGTCACAACTAACGTGTGGAGTAGAGATCTACATGGTTTACCGTATTCTCCGGAAGTGAGACGCACCCCCATCCGATGTTGTCCCTCGGTGTCAATAATCAGACACGCAGACTGGCACGCATTCCGAATTGTAAGACGAACCGGCGTATCGTTGTTTATAATAATAATAATTGCATTTCTAATAGCGCCTTTCACCCGAGGATCACGAAGCGCTGCAGAGAGCTCAGAGAGAATGGCATGTCAGCAACAACAACGACATAACAGAAAATCATCAACAATAACGTTAATTTTTGTTTTATTTTGCTAAAAACGTGAGCTGTGGAGAGAACGGCATTTCAACAACATCAGGACAGTTCAACTGAAAGTCAAATAGTAGCAACACATAGAGGCAGAGTATGATTCCTTCGTATAAATCGGGAGAATAAGCTATAGAGTCACGCGCCCCCCATGCAGTTATATCGCAAACACACAAAGACAAAGATCCCCCGTATAACCTTTACAGTCAGAAGAGGCAAGTTCTGCTAGTGATCGGCACCTGTACGGGCTGCGTGTACCCACTGTGCGCGCCGCACGGTGGCGCAGCGGTGAGTAACGCTGCCGCCTTGCAGCAAGAAGCACCCGGGTTCGATTCCCGGCTCGGATGCCGCCTTTCCGCGTGGAGTTCACACGTTCTCCACGGTGCCGCTGCGTTCGTGTTTGCCGGGTTCCGTTCCACAGTCCAAAGACACATCCGCGTGTTGCCGAGACACGGCAAAATCTGCGATGTTTGCGAAGACGCAGCGCCTCGTGCCGCCGCCGCACGCCGCGCTGATGCAAGGAATTGGTTTACAGTCCTTTGCTTAGGCTTGTACAAGGTGCCGGAGCCTATTCCGGAAGATACAGGGCGCAAGGCGGGGCTATACCCGGCATGTGACGCCAGTACATCAGAGGGCACGTTGATGCAATTTACTCAGCAGGATAATTAACCTTGGCAACAGTCGTGTCTTTGGACAGTGGGATGAAACAGGAGCGCCCGGCGCGCGGATACGGGCAGAGAGCACGGAAACTCTAAATAAAAAGGCACCCGAGCCAGGGAACCGAACCTGGGATTTCTTCCTGTGAGGCAGCAGCGCTACGCACTGCGCAGCCACCGCCCTATTTAATAAATAGTAATTGCTATCTATAGATGATGGAGCAAGTGTTTATGTGCACTAGCAGAGTACACGCCATCTGGGTGATTTTGTTCCAAGCGTGTAACACGTTCTTCTGACGTCTACTTATTGATGGCGTTATATGTTGACATCACTTCTTTCACCTGGATTTCTTCCCAGATTAAAGGTGGAAGAGTGTTAGGAGAGCTGATGGCATTCGTGCGAAAGTGGCATTTTAACGCTGAAATTCTGTTACCGTTTTAGAAGAGTAATCAATAAGTAGGCAGTAAAGCCGTTAAAACAAATGTCAGCCTTGGTGTTGTGGAGATAAAAATTGGGCTCATAAAGAATGTGAACCGGGTGCTGTCAGTGCGAACATACGTAAACACATACAAACACATGCACCATTATATATAGATGTATGCACATTCTCGATCTGACAAACACGCCTCAAAATACTTTTGGCTTTTCATCATTATGAGCACTTTGGCATGGTGAGTAGAGCTGCCGCCTCAGCAAGAACGCTCTAGACTCGATTCCTGCTCGGATGCCTTTCTTTGTAGAGTTTACGTGTTCTCCCCGTGTCCGCGTGGGTTTTTGTCGGGTACTCCGGTTTCTTCCCATGCTGTCTAGGTTAAGTGTCCTGACGACATTTTCCCCAGTGCATCGATATTTGGTAATTTGCTTACTTCTCTTCACTGGACAACTGTTAAAAAGAGCAACATAGCTCAATAGTTCCTTCCAGATGAAATAAACACTGACCGACTGATCAGCTGGTAACGTGAGAAATAACATTGTCAGATAATAATAATAATTGTATTTATAGAGCGCTTTTCACCCGAGGGTCACAAAGCGCTGCACAGAGCTGCGGAGAGAACGGCACGCCAACAATAACGGCAGAGGACGGCAAAATCAACAACAATAACTTTTTGGTTTTTTTTTATACAAATCCGAGCTGTGGCGAGAACGCCATGTCAACAACAACATCAGAACAGTTCAACCGCAAGTCAAGCAGCAGCGACAAATCATAGGACATAAAGTCAGCAATAAATACATATTTTCTTGAACAAACAAGGAAGGAACATATGTTCCCGAGCAGGTGCGGATCGGAAAAGAGCCAACATCCCGGCGCGGCACCACTGAGCCGCATCAACAGTCCAAGCCGGAGGACTTGAATGCTCTACGGAACAAATGAGTCTTGAGAAGAGATTTCAAGATGCCCCAGGACTCAGCTGAACGAATCTCCAGTAGAAGGGTATTCCAGAGTCTTGGAGCAGCACGCGAGAAGGCTCTGTCACCCATCGAATGAAGGTGCGACCTGGGCACATGCAGCAAGCCTATATTGGAAGATCGAAGTCGTCGTGTTGAGGAAGGCGCCTGCAGTAGGTCACGGATGTGTGTCGGAGCAGAGCCAGTGAGAGCCTTGTAGGTGAGAAGGAGGATCTTACATTCAATCCTGTTACAGTACCTTCTGTGTACCTCATATCCACCAAAATCCGGATAATAATATTTGCATTTTTGAAACGCCCTTTACCGGAGGGTCACAAAGCGGTACACTGAGCTGTGAATCATTATTCAATCTTCAAAAACATTTTCTTTCCACAAAATTACGTGAAAATGCTGCAAAACGCACAAAGGGCAAACGTTTACAATCATAAACATGTATTCGTGGGCGGCGCGGTGGCCCAGTGGGTAGCGCTGTCGCCTCACAGCAAGAAGGTCCCGGGTTCGAATCTCTCGGCTCAGGTGCCTTTCTGTGTGGAGTTTGCATGCTCTCCCCGTGTCCGCGTGGGTTTTCGTCCGCGTGGGTTTTCGATGGACTGGCGTCCCATCGTCGGTATATCCTTGCCTTGCGCCCTGTGTCTGCCGGGATAAGCTCCGGCTTCACCGTGACCCTGTACAGGACTAAGCGGTTTCAGACGATGAGATGAGATGAGACATGTATTCGTTTTCTTTCAGGCGGCATCTGGCCATTCACAAGTCAGTTACCTCTCCTCGTTAACGTACGTGTTTGCTACTGGACAATGGAGCGAGGGTGGCGTGGTGGCGCAGTGCGCAACGATGTTGCCATCGCAGTAACACGGACCAGGGTTCAGTTCCTGGCTCGGGCGCTGTTCTGTGTGGAGTTTGCGTGTTCTCTCTCTCTCTCTCTTTACCCACGTGTCCGCGTGGAGTTTTTGCGAGGTACTCCGTTTCCTTCCACCGTCCAAAAACACGCTGCTACCGATGTTAATTGGTCTGCTGAGCAAATTGCCCTGGGTATTGCCCCACCTTGCGCTCTCTGTCTACCGGGATAGGCTCCGGCTCCCCGCGACCCTGTACAGGAGTAAGCGGGTATTCATAGAGACTGACAATGGGGCGAGAGATGACAGCAGCAGCATCGGCGGCCTCCACGCGGCTCAGTGCGTGAACCAAGCAATCAGGGACAACGGCATCATCGAGTCAGCGACCGAATGTCGATGATCGATGTCCCCGGTCTCCAGGGCAACAGCTCACGGCCCATGCGACGCTGCTCCACTGCTGGACGGCCCAAGTACGCAGAGTCGTTCTCTCTCTGTCCGTGGGAATCAGTTATTGAATTCATTCTCTGTCGGTACCCGGTTAACGCTCTAGACGATCGCGGTGAGCCGGAGCCTTTCCCTGCAGACACAGCGGGCGAGGCAGGGCTATACTAGAGATGGGAGTCCAGCCCGTTACAGGCAACTAGGGGCAATTTAGTTAGCAGTTCATTTCACCAATGCAGTAGCTTGGCTTTGGGCTGTGGGATGAAAGCGGAGTACCCTAAGAAAATGGAGAAGTCGCAAACTCCACACAGATAGGCACGGGAACCGGGAATCGAACGCAGGATTGCTTACTGTGAAGCGACAGCGCTAATCACTGTGCCACCGCGCCACCCGTTTGGAAACGTACACATTACAGTATACATTGCAGTACACATTACAGTATAGTAAGACCACGACGCAACGGACTAAAAGAGAGAAAGGTTGACCAGAAGTCTGTTATATTTCGATGTTTATATTGTGATATTTTTTTACAGTGTATCGTATAATAACCTACATATTCTGACGACCATTGAACAACAATACACGTTGTTCAATGGTCTTCATAATATGTAGGTTGATATACAATACATGCAAATAATAGGAGAGATACAAAAGCTAAAATACATTTCATGTCATCATCTCATTGTCAGAAACCGCTTAGTCCTGTACAGGGTCGCGGTGAGCCGGAGCCTATCCCGGCAGACACAAGGCGAAAGGCAGGGATATACCCACGATGGGACGCCAGTCCATCACCGGGCACTGTGAGCAAGTTAGTCTGCAAGCCAATTAACCTATGCAGAGTATGTTTTTTGGACTGTGGGAGGAAACCGGAGTGCCCGGCGAAAACCCACGCGACCACGGGGAGAGAACATACAAACTCCACACAGAAAGGCACCCGAGCCGAGTTTCGAACTGGGGATCTTCTGGCTGTGAGGCGGCAGCGATACCCACTGGGCCACCGTGGCGCCCAGCTAAAATAAATAAGTAATGTTGTTTTCATTGTCTACAATGCAGACCACTGTCTGGGAAATAGCGGTTAGCGTCCGTTGCTGCTGAAATCTGTTAAATATAGGTGTCCGTTAAATCAATGTTTCACTGCATTCCTATAGCCATTATTTAACTTTCAGTTAAACTGCTTTGATGTCGTTCTTGTTATTAACATGCCCTTCTTTCCACAGCTCAGATTTGTAACAAACAAACAAACAAGATATTGTTGTTGATTTGCCGTTCATATGTCGTTGTTGTTGCTGGCATGCCGTTCTCTCCACAGCTCTGTGCAGCGCTTCGTGACCCTCGGGTGAAACACACTCCAGAAGTGCAACTATTATTATTAGTCCGTTAACGAGGCAGGGAAAACCCGTCACTCTACACACGTGACAGTCGACATCTACAGTCTACTGGTCTAGGTTATCTCGGCTGATTATGATAATTGCTCTCCAGAGCTGTTGGATTATGAGAATAGCTCTCCGGAGCTGTTCTTTTGGATTAGCCATGTCGTGTCCTACTCCACTCTCCTTCGCGACGTTTTGCCACCCACGCTGGAGGAGGAGGCATCATCGTGCGATGTGGGTGTTTCCCAGGGGATGTCTGCAGTCGACAAAATTTCAGTGCTCACGGAGAAAAAAAACAAGTAAAAAGCCAGCCCAGACAGTTTAACAGCGCCCACATTAAGGCTATGTTCGTAATCCTTTCATCGGTTGTACGTCAAGGCGTTGAGGATACATGTCCCGAGGAGGAGGGGGGGGGGCGGTGTTGTCTGCACGCGTTGTCTCGAGGGCAGGGTGAGTCAACGTGGTCCGTGGTTGGGAGATTTCGAGTCCTCACTCGGTTCCGTCTCCGCAACTCACAGCGCCCCGCGGAACGCGCGGGCGCACGCCGGCGTGCATGCGACCACAGCTGCTCTTTAGGGATAACCGCGGCGACTGCAAACGTCGCGAAGAGAGAGAGAGAGAAGAAACACTCGACACGGCTGTCCCGAACGAACGGTTTTGCCGTGACAAACCTACATCTTAACAGTGACTTAAATGTCCTACCGGCACGTATCACAACCCCCCTTCCCACATCCACTCGTCTGCACGCGTTGTGTCGAGGGCAGGGTGAGTCAACGTGGTCCGTGGTTGGGAGATTTCGAGTCCTCACTCGGTTCCGTCTCCGCAACTCACAGCGCCCCGCGGAACGCGCGGGCGCACGCCGGCGTGCATGCGACCACAGCTGCTCTTTAGGGATAGCCGCGCGACTGCAAACGTCGCGAAGAGAGAGAGAGAGAAGAAACACTCGACACGGCTGTCCCGAACGAACGGTTTTGCCGTGACAAACCTACATCTTAACAGTGACTTAAATGTCCTACCGGCACGTATCACAACCCCCCTTCCCACATCCACTCGTCGGCTCACTGATCTTCATGGACCCCCCCCCCTGAGCATGATTTCGAACAGCCAATACCACAAGTGGTTATCATGGCATGTCGCAAGCTAACGGTTACCATGGCGACACTCATACGATAACATTCGGAGTCACGTGTTCAACCAGATAAGAAGTACAACGAGAAACTGAACAAGAGGCGAAGTTTGTTTTTAGATAATGTCAAACGCATTCAATTTCAGGGACACACCTCTGATCTTGTTTTATTAATACGGTTCCACAGCAGTCCGGTTTAAGCTATGTATCTCTTTTTAACAGTTGCCCAACGGCGAGGGGTAAGCAAGTTGGTAGATAACATGGGTTACACCCGGGACTGGAAAGCCAGTCAGTCCATCACAGGACATGGGGGACATTTTTAATATGCAGGCCAATTAACCTGGGCTAACCTGGGCAGCGTGTCTTTGAGTACCCGGCGAAAACTCACGCGGACACGGGGAGAGAGAGAGAGAGAACGCACAAACTCCACACAGAAAGGCACCCGAGCCGGGAATCCAACCGGAAAACTTCTTGGTGTGAGGCAGCAGCGCTACTCACCGCGTTGCCGTTCTGTTGTTGTTAACTTGAAGGGTACACCCGGGCCTGGGTGAGCGTAAACATCGCCACTGGGGAGACAAAGGCGGCCGGCAGTGGTGCTGGCTACCCAACCCCTCGTGCGCCGTGCTAGTTTTGATTGGTGCTCACTAACAAGACTCAACCCTAAGTCTCTTAAGGCTATACGAGGGGTCGTTGTCTCATCGTTGTGTGCGACACAGCGGTCAGCGCGCTGTGGTACAAACCTGGTCATCCGAGATCGATTCCAGCTCACGGCCACCACACCAGTGACGATTTTATGAACCGGTCCTGGGCCTCCCCTAGGTCGACTCGGTCTCAATTGAATACCTCGTGCAGTGCTTAATATGGCTACTAGGGAAACAAAGGCGGTCTGGCGTCGTGCAGGTCATCCACCTCTTGGGCGTAAAAACCTTCATGGGTGCTCGCTAACCGTACTTGACCCAACAATCTGTTAAGGCTATAGGGGGGATCTTTGTCTTTGCGATTATTCTGGCCAACCCCGTCACGTCCCGGCCTTCATGCGCGGCCACTGACCCCCAAACATGTTACTGTTGCTGATTTAACATTTAAATGTCGTTATTGTTGACGTGCGGTTCTCTCCGCAGCTCTGTGCGAGCGCTTTGTGATACTCGGGTGAAAAGCGCTTTAGAAATGTATTTATTATTATTACTGGCAAACAGCACTTGCCCGTACAGATAACCGAGGCAATACGGGGGGGTTGGGGGGGGGGCTTTGCCTCTGTTATGTGTCACCGCCAGGGGAACGGGGAATGCGCGAGGTTCTCGCAATGCAACCACGCGAATCCCTCTCTCCCAGCGATATTTCCGCCCGCTGTTCTTCCCTGAAGCATCGGGGTAAAGATAAAGAAGCCGCGTGTGGCCTCGACAGCTACCGCAGGTGCAGAGCAATACCTCGACTTAAGAGACCTCTTCTCAACGGACTTCGGAAGTAACGGACAGGTCCGTTGCTTTGGAAATTGCGAATAATATATATCTATATTTACATTCTATTAGATACATGCATTACTTTGTTTAACAGTGTTTGTAATATACAGGTTCTTATAAGGTAAGGTCATTAGTCTCTACATAGGATCGACATACAAACATTCGGATTTAACGGACTTCTGGATAGCCTTTTGCTCTATCAATCCATTACATCGAGGTTTCATTACTAATCTGTAATAATTATTGTACTGTATGTGTTTTTGATTTTCTCAGTCGCCCTGAAAAAGAAATAAAAATAAAGGCCGCAGCGGTACATGAGGTGTGGG
>JAZEWT010000012.1:8352029-8365003 GCA_036362905.1 Mordacia mordax
CCCGATGAAAACCCACGTGGACTCATGAAGAACATGCAAACGCCAAATACGGAGGCACCCGAGCCGACAATCGAACCCGGCTCCTGCCTGCTGTGAGGAGGCAGCGCTACCCGCTGCGGCTCGAGGTATAGATTGCCCTAATGTGTTTGTGATGGGCGTCAATGTGACTTTTGGAGCTGAGATAAGGACGGCCGTACGTGTTTGTCCGGAAAGCGAGCGTAAGAGGCTAACACTGTTAATGCAGATAGAAGAACGAGTGGCGAGTGTACGCTGCGTGATCTGGAACAGTTGGAAATAATCACACAATTTATAATGCACGGCAAGACGGCCATTCAGTGCCAAAGGTATTAATTCCAAAAGAGAATGACTCATAGGCGCCAGATAAGCTACAGATGGAGCCACTTGGTCAGCCGGCGCCAACCCGCCAAACACTGCGTCATGTATGTGACGATGTTATCTGAAAATTAATGAATGAGCCTTGTTTCAACTGTGGGCAGAAACCGGAAAACCCGGAAGAAACCCACGCAGAACGGGAGAGAACACACAATCTCCACGCAGATAGACGTCCGAGGTGGTGTTCGAACCACTTTATTTTTCTGTGAATTGTAGATATTATCGCTGCACAGCCCCCCCCCCGCTGCTGCTCAGGAACTCAAAGATTACAGAAATAAAGCTGATGCTGGGCATATTATGCCCGCACAGTCGAGTCTGTATTTAAATCCAAGCTCAAGGCTTAGTTTTGAAAACTTGGCATCCCAATTGGATTGTTGAATGTATTAACCGTCTAACTGCTATTTGTACGGTATTATATGAAAGGCGTCATATAAATAAAGGTGATTATTTGAATAAAGCTGAATATAGACACGATTCATATTTTGAACACAGCGTAACTCCTTATTAAATGAAATAAGTAAGCAATCCCAGCTGAGAAAGTCCCATTCGCGAGGATCAACTGGTGTCTCTCGATGTAAGCCTGTCCATGATGAAGAGTCTTCTGAATGCTGCGGCTCTATAAATTGTAATGCTTATAACCTGCCAGGGTGGCTGCACAGCGGTAACATCTGTGTCTCACAGAGAAAAATTCCTTCCCTAGGCGGTTTGAGTCCGACTTATGGCGTATATCGATGTGGCATTTGTGTGTTCTTCCCCCGTTCTGCACAGAATTCTTTCCGATTCTCTGGTTCCTTCCAACTAACCCCCCCCCCCCCCCATTAATTATGTGGTCGATAACATCGTAATATATATGATGCAGTCTCTGGCAAATGTTGGCGCCGGTTAACTGAGTGGCTGCCTTCACCCTTCCTCTGTAGTTTTCAGTGTCTCCGTATCCGTGTCTCGTCTAGGACAAGATGTGGAATTTACGCGCTTTACAAATTGTATCGTTATATTATTAACGATTAATATTGTACTGATGAAGATTTTCAAGGCTTCAATGCATGACGATTGCTTTGCAAAACTGCCCTTTCGAGATAGTCGTGGCGAGTGCTTCTCCTGTCCCCCCGCCACGTTTCGCCACCAACGTTGATGGATGGATGCATCTTCTTAAGCCTCGGAAGAACGCCTGAGGATGCTTCCAACGTGGGAGGCGTAACGTCGTGGAGGAGCGAGGAAGGAGCACTCGAGAAGACTATCCCGAAAGAAGAGCTTTGGAAAGCAATCATTGCGACCCCCGGGTGAAAAGCGCTCTGGAAGCGCAATTATTATAATACAGTAGTCTCATCTCATTATCTGAAACCGCTTAATCCTATATAGGGTCACGGTGAGCCGGAGCCTATCCCGGAAACACAGGGCGCAAGGCAAGGATATACCGACGATGGGACGCCAGTCCATCGCCGGGCACTGCGGGGCAATTTAGCCTGCGAGCCAATCAACCTATGTAGCAGCATGTTTTTTGGACTGTGGGAGGAAACCGGAGTGCCCGGCGAAAACCCACGCGGACACGGGGAGAGCATGCAAACTCCACACAGAAAGGCACCCGAGCCGAGAGATTCGAACCCGGGACCTTCTTGCTGTGAGGCGACAGCGCTAACCACTGGGCCACCGCGCCGCCCCATATACATCATCGTGATTAATTAAAGTATGTGTTTGTAAAGACTCTATGTCTGAGAATTGCTAGCGAAAGCCGCGCTTTCGGGATAGCCGTGTCGACAGGTTCTCCTCTCTCCGTCGCGATGTTTCACCTCCCACGGCGGAGGCATCGTCATTCACAAAGCCCGATAGATAGCGCCTCCGACATGGGAGAGGAGGAGCGCTCGTCACGGCCATCCCGTGATCTGCCAAAGAGGTCGTACGTGTCCTCCAGGGTTCTCTGCATCATTCGCTCCGACACCGTGTGTATTCCTGTGACCCCGTCGGTTCTAGCGGCCGTCTGCATTGACAGATGCGATTGCTCTCCAAAGCTGATCTTTTAGGATAGCAGTGGCGAGCGCTCCCCCACTCTCCTTAGCGACGTTTCGCCTTCCACTTTGGAGGAATCCTCAGGCGTACAGAGACGTGATCGATGGTAAGGAACAACATACAGCCCCCCGGCAATATATTCGATCCGGCTCTTAAAGAACAATAAACAAATCAGTCATATGATTTTGTAAAAAAAATCGCCACATTTTGGCCCATGTTACAATGCATTCGGCGCTTTGTCTGGTGGGTGGCACGGTGGCCCAGTGGGTAGTGCTGTCGCCTCACAGCAAGAACCTCACGGGTTCGAATCTCGGCTCGGGTGCCTTTTTGTGTGGAGTTTGCATGCTCTCCCCGTGTCCGCGTGGGTTTTCGCCGGGCACTCCGGTTTCCTCCCACAGTCTAAAAAAACATGCTGCTACATAGGTTAATTGGCTTGCAGACTAAATTGCCTGCGGTGCCCGGTGATTGACTGGCGTCCCATCCTGGGTATATCTCTGCCTTGCGCCCTGTGTCTGCCAGGATTGGGTCCGGCTTACCGCGACCCTGTAAAAGATTAAGTGTTTTTTTGACAATGAGATGAGATGAGATGGACTTTGTCTGGTTAATTGTTCTGGAACTGGCCTTTCATCTCATGATATATTAAAAAAAAACAAGTTGTACCATCCGTGATCCAGTGGATCAGTTTGGAGAATGTTCCCAGAGCGGCGTCAGCATCGTCATCGGTCACGCTCCATCCACTGTTGGATGAGGGCCTCCCACAACCCACCGCCATGTCTCACCATCTCAGGGGGTGTTCGGAATCTACCTCGCGTCCGTGGACAAAGACCAATATCCACCGTGTTTACCTTAACAGACTGAAGGGTCAAGTGCCGTTAGCACCTATAAAGGCCAACACGGCACAAGTGGGGGTGTGCGGCCATCACGCTCGTCCGCCTTTGTCTTCCTAGTTGCGATAGTTACACCGCTCACCAAGTACTCATCTGTGGCTGCGTCGGGCCTAGGGAAGGCCCAGGACCGGTTCGGAGAATCGTCACTGGCGTTGGTGGCCGTGAGCGGGATGCGCGGCGCGCTGGCACGGGCTGCATCCGGTGCCCGGTGGATTTATTCGATCCACGAGATGGCAGGAAAGGCACGCGATGGGAGCATTTCCACTCGTAACGATAACGATGAGCGCTGCCGAGCTGCGGAGGCCGTGCGGCGCGGCGAGCAGCGGTGCCGCCTCTCTCTCCGTGGAATTTTTCGTGCCTCTCTCCGTGTCCGTGTAGGTTTTCACCGGGTACTCCGGCTTCCTCCCACCGTTCAAATAAGACGCTGCCGCTGCTGCCGAGGTTTATTGGCCTGCTGACTCAATTGACCACCGGCGTCCCATCTTGAGAATAACCCTATCTTGCGCCCTGTGTCTGCTGCGATAGACTCTGTCCCCACGCGTGATCCTCTACATGCTGATAATAATGCTACCAACCTCACAAAGGATCGATGGCTGTGGAGCCAAGTTTGCTCTGGAGATTGGCAAAACTATACTTACCATGTCCATGCTCGTGGTATGTTAGTGTGTAACATGCAATTAATTGTATCGATGTGGGTTTTCACTGCTCATTGT
This sequence comes from Mordacia mordax, assembly GCA_036362905.1. NCBI lineage: Eukaryota > Metazoa > Chordata > Hyperoartia > Petromyzontiformes > Petromyzontidae > Mordacia > Mordacia mordax. Next base: position 8,356,027 of record JAZEWT010000012.1, read on the forward strand.
ATGGACATTTATTTCAAGAGCTGCTCTTTTGGGATAGCAGTCGCGAGCGCACCCCCTCTTTCCTTCGCGGCGTTTCGCCTTCCACATTGGAGGCAGGGCATTGAATCGTTCCATTGTGCTGCTGTGTGCTGTGGACGGGTTCACATCGATTAATACTCTGGTTGTGTTATGTAACACAGAGACACACCTGTGATTATGAAACATCCATAGGTGGGGTCCATAAATTATGGGATTCAACAATTAGTAATATGTGGCATGTTGGCGTGTCGGGGCGTGGAGCGGTGGAGCAGTGGTTAGCACACTGTCTAATGAACTCTGGTCAATTGAGTTCAATACCGGATCACAGCTAACATCACTGGCGAGGGTTATCTGAAGCCCGTCCTGGTCTCTGCTCCTTCACCAAAGTAGTGAAGTATAGTCAAACGAACCCCATGTCTAACATTGGGAGTACCGCATATAATCGTACTAGTCATTCAGAATGTATCTATTACATTTATATACCGGCGACATTCACATCTTAAGGCGCTGTAGGAAATCATGGAGAGTTGAAAGGAAGGTGGCCCATGCGGTTAGCTGGCGCCAACCCGCCAGACACTGCATCCAAAATATTTTGATGGAATCGGCGAATTTATCTGACTTTTTTTTTTACGTATGGGATGAAACAGGAAAACCGGAAGAAAACGCACACAAACGCCAAGCAGTAAAGGCACCGGAGGCGCGAATCGAACCGCCTTGGGCAGAACGTTTTAAGGACGACAGCTCTGACCGGCAATCGAACCCATGTGTTTGGGTTCGCGGCACGGGGTGCAAACAGCGGTGTGTTTAAATCCATTTTTGGGTCAGGTCACGTAAAAAAATTATAAAATAGTGTCGTTTAACCCTCCACCACTCGGCACGGCCAATCAGCAAGGCGTTGTCACGTGAACAGAAAACGCGCCAATTCCTTTATTATCTCAGCACACCGGTGTGTTGCAAAGCGACCCCACAATATTTTATCTCTTTCATAAGAGATAAAATATAAAATATTGTGACCCCACAATATTTTATAACAGGGATATTTTATCTCTTTTATATTATATATCTCAACACACCGGTGTGCTGAGATAGTAAAGGAATTGGCGCGTTTTCCGTTCACGTGACAACCCCTTATTGATTGGCCGTGTCGGGTGGTGGAGGGTTAAACGACACTATTTTATAATTTTTTTACGTGACCTGACCCAAAAATGGATTTCATCGATAATATTGGTCACGAAAGCCTTCGAATTAAAGCGGTGTGTTTGTTCATAGGCTAACAATTTACACGTTTGTGTTAAGGTGACTATTTCCGTATGCTGCTGTTGTGATGAAAATAGCTTTTAATGAATGCAATCTCGCGGCAATCGCAATGTGCAAGGAACAGCGTACACGGGACAAAGACAAAGATCCCCTGTGTAGCCTCTACCGTCTGTAAGGTCAGTTGCTGTTAGCGAGTAGAGCCTGTGAAATCCGGCACAGTATGCGAGGGGGGTGGGTAGCCATCACCGTGTCCATCCGACTTTGTCTTCCTAACAGCGATGTTTACACACCGAACCAGGTACGGGTTTGAGGCTGAGTCGACCTAGGGGAGGCCCGGTTTAGAAAATCGTCACTGGTGTTGGCAGCCGTGAGCGTAGCTCGCCAACCGCTGCGCCACCGCTCCTCACGAGATAAGGGACAGACCGCGTGGCACAGTATGATCAAGACGCAGTAAATATTTATATAATATAATACACGTAGGAGACGGATGTTTAGCTATTTGTAATCTTTATATAATCTGTATATAATAGAGCGAGGGTTCGTTTGTAAGTTTTGACTGACCGTATCAGTTTCGAATCCTTCACGAGCGCACATTATATCTGCACAACACAAAGGTTTTAATGTCTTATTTCAGCTCCACTTCCCACTTGATTGTTTATCGGAACATTTCAAGACTATATCAGCGTTGAATTCTCGCATTTACACCGCTACCATCGACCTTCTTAAGAACACTTCCGCCGTTGTCCTGACGTCAGAAGAACGTGTTACATGCTAGAAGCAAGATCGCCCATAGGGCGGGTACTCTGCTATTATAATTACTTATGCGCCGACGATGTCCAGTTCTCTTTTTTCCTTCATCTACATTTCATTGCTTTTTCATTGTCAGCGCCACCTACAATGAAACGCTTCAAAAATAGAGTTTCTTCATCCCTTGCACCCGATCTCTCATTTTCGATCTCAGAACCCCGACGTCACCATGGAATCCTCTTTTTCCTATTATCTGTACATCTTCAGTCTATCTCGTGCGTGCCGGTTTCACTGGCTCAAATATCCGCAAAATCCGTCCTTTCCTTACCGAGGAATCTGCTCAACCCTTCGTCTGCGCTTTGGTTCTATCCCGGCTGGACCACTGCAACTCCTCTCCGAGCCGGCCAGCCTCATACGCTAGCTGTCCAATTTAAATTAACATTCCACTGCGCAATGTAATGATGTAGATTTTCACGGCTCGATGCATGATGATTGCCTCGATAAGCTGCTCTCTCGGGACAGTTCGAGGCATCGCCAGGCGATGCCTCGAACTGTCCCGAGTGTGAGGGCGAAATGTCGCAATGGAGGGAGAGGGAGCGATCGACGCGGCTGTCCCGAGAGAGCAGCTTTTAGAGGAAATCATCATTCCACCGCTCGTCTGCTCTTTTCTCTGGCTCGTTTTTTTCCATCCGACTTCTCCACCTCGCTCTCTGCACTGGCTGCCCGTGGCTGCGCCAAGCAAATTCGAAATCTTGATTTTTTGTTACCCAGCGCTGTCTTCACCCATCTGCTCCCTTTTATCTCGGCTCTGCCATCTCCCCCTACACCCCCCCATCTCGCTCTCTCCGCTCGGCAACTTCTGGTCGTCTGGTCGCACCACACTTCCGCTCTCGAAGGTTCGCCGTTTCGCTACCCTAGTCCCATCAAGGTGGAATGAGATCCCAATAAAGATCAGGACCACAGAGTCACTCACAGTCATTTCAGAAATTACGCAAGACGCATCTGTACAACTATTACTTAGGGGTCTGACAACAACACTTTGACACTTTTCAATGTTGGGAAACCGGTTGTATTTATTATGTTTTCATTAGAAATATGTGTGTGTGATGATGTAAGTCGCTCTGGATAAGGGCGTTTGCTAATTAATAGTAATAGCATTGAGAATTATAGCAGGCAGCGCTGCATTAATGAAAAAGCACAGATGGAGTCGTACGCTGTACAACCGAGTGACTGAGACAAGCAATACTAACGAGAGGCAGTAATGATGACGTGAGGAATACGTGGCAGTGTAAATCAGAGGCGCAGTACGCGGCCGACGGTGTCAGCTCGTAACGAGCACCTTGATCGCGTAGCCGTGAAGACAGGAGATGACCTCGAGACACGAGAGGGGAATCCACACATGAGCAGGAAGCCAGCCATGCGATGAGCAGCGGCGCCAATGAATTCCCAAGCTCTGCGGTCCTTCATTCATTTATTCCCAAGTAACAATTTCATTCACGTATGGGGTTGCGTCGAGCTCTAACCCATCCCGGAAGTTTAAGGCGAGGCTGCACCTCAGATGGGACGCCAGTTTATCGCAGGGAACCTAGGGAAATTTAGTCAGCAGGCCAATTAAGCTGCGTAGCATTAGCGAGTCTTTGGTCTATGGGAGGAAAGCTAAGTACCTGGCAAAAACCCACGCAGACGCGGGGAGAACGTGCAGACTCCACGTGGAAAGGCACCCATTCTCTGCGGTCTTGCGATATAAACACAATTTATAGCGCGTGCTACAAATTCATTCACTGTCAAAGGTGTTTATTCCAACAGAGAACGACTCAGTGGCGCGAGGTAGGGGGGGGGGGGGGGGGGGTAAATCCACGCGGTCAGGCGGCGCCAACCCACCAGACATCGCATCCTATATATTATGATGTCATAGGCCAATTTATTGAGTGTTTATTAGTTGTAGAAGGAAACCGGAGAACCCGGAGGAAGCGTACGCAGGACAGGGGGAGAGATCGCGCATGCTCCGCGCAAAAAGGCGCTCGAGGTGGAAACAATCACCTCGGGCGGTACTTTGTGTGAGACGCAGCGACTGGAGTGTATCGGGGTCTCTGACTGTGTCCTGCACTGGCTGAGCTCCTACAGCCCCGACCGTAAGCAGTTCGTCAGCTTCGGAGGATGTAACTCAGAGATCCATCCTGTTTTGTCTGGAGTTCCTCAGGGTTCAGTCCTTGACCCAATTCACTTCAGTATCGACACAAAACCACTTGGCCATATCCTGCGCAGCCTCAATCTAGGCTATCATTAATATGCTGATGTAATCCAAATCTACTTCCACGCAAAGTCGTCCACCAATGCATTATTTGATGTCGTCCATTGATTTATGGTCGTTACTTAACTTAATTCGACTTTTATGATGTTGTTGGGCGGCGCGGTGGCCCAGTGGTTAGCGCTGACGCCTCACAGCAAGAAGGTTCCGGGTTCGAATCTCTCGGCTCGGGTGCCTTTCTGTGTGGAGTTTGCATGCTCTCCCCGTGTCCGCGTGGGTTTTCGCCGGGTACTCCGGTTTCCTCCCACAGTCCAAAAGCATGCTCCTGGATAGGTTGATTGGCTCGCAGACTAAAATTGTCCCGCAATGCCCGGCGATGGACTGGCGCCCCGTCGTCGGGTGTATTCCTGCCTTACGCCCTGTGTTTCCGGGATAGGCTCCGGCTCACCGTGACCCTATATAGGATTAAGCGGTTTCAGATAATGAGATGAGATGAGATGATGTTGTTCATATGCCGTTCTCGCCATAGCTCCGTGCAGCACTGTGTGACCATCGGGTGAAAAACGCTTTAGAAATGCAAATATTATTATTATTCATCGCGTATAGGTACAGGGTCGCGGGAGGCCAGAGTCTATCCCAGCAGACACAGGGCGCTAGTACATGGCAGGGCACTTTTTTGGGGCAATTTACTCAGCAGGCCAATTAACCTAGGCAGCGGCGTGTCTCTGGACGGTGGGAGGAAACCTGAGTATACCGGAAAAAAAAAACCCAATCCATTCGTAACCCCCCCTAAACAGTTTGTATCATTATATGTCACTTCGCGGTGTGGGGGGCTGGGGGATGAAGGGAGGGGGGTAGAGGGGATGGGGTGAACGGGGGAGCGAGGGTCGGGGGCGAGGGGGGACTGGGGAACGGAGGAAGGGGGTGAGGGGAGGGAGCGAGGAGGGGCGGGGGGGGGGAGGCGGTCACGGAGGTCTGAGCCGCTACCTGCCCCGCATGTTCACCAACTTGGGGGTCAAACCAAGGCCACGTGCGGATCCCCGATCTGAACTCACGACATTGGGGGCCGGCCTCGTGGCGGCAGCAGAACCAGTGCCAATGCTTCCCCCGTAGCGAAACGGCTCGGATCGCTCCGTGCGCCGCGACCTCGGGGTCAACAGGTTAACAGAGGCGACCTTCGTAAAGAAGAAGGGGGGGGGGGCATTTGCGGAACCAACCGCGTCCGCTGCCTTTGAGCCGCGGTTCCAAATTCCACTTTCCGTGGTCGCGTGTTGCGCTCAGTTAGAGTTGTCACGCAAGTCTTGCGGTGCGCGGAGGAAGGTCGCGCACCGCTCGTTCGAATTAGTATCGAAATTTTGTCCCGGCTCTGATTGCATACTAATAATAATAATAATAAATTGCACTTCTCGAGCGCTTTTCACCCGAGTGTCACAAAGCGCTGTACAGAGCTGTGGGGAGAACGGCACGCCAACAACAACAACATCTGACCGGCATAATTGATTTGTTTTTTTTTTCAAGGATTCATTTTGCTCATTCTTTTAGTTCTTCTGCTCGAAAGCGTAACAATTTGCCCCATGCTATTGATCCACTGTTACTCTTCTTTCTTGTTAATGTGTTGTCATGTGCAATCTTGAGCCCTAGTGTTAACTTGATGATAATGGTTGGGGGTTCATCCTCGCACAAGTTGGTGCTGTGAGATTGTTTAATTGTGCACGCTTGCTTGTTACAGTTTACTTTCATGATGACGGTTAGCGTTGAATTTATGGATACATTGTTGCTGCGGCGAAGTTCATTTTCCCATTGGCACTATGCGTTGCTACGTTGGTCAATTCTGACATTTGTCGTGTCGCAGGAATCCCGCATCGAGAGCTTGCAAGCTCACTGGGTACTCTCCGCTTGAATAATTAACATCGATGTAACTAGGGCGGAACGGTGACCCAGTGGGTAGCGCTGTCGCCTCACAGCAAGAAGGCCCTGGGTTCGAATCTCGGCTCGGGTGCCTTTCTGTGTGGAATTTACATGTTCTCCCGTGTTCGCGTGAGTTTTCGCCGGGCACTTCGGTTTCCTCCCACAGTCCAAAAGCATGCTCCTGGATAGGTTGATTGGCTCGCAGACTAAAATTGTCCCGCAATGCCCGGCGATGGACTGGCGTCCCGTCGTTGGGTGTATTCCTGCCTTACGCCCTGTGTTTCCGGGATAGGCTCCGGCTCACCGTAACCCTATATAGGATTAAGCGGTTTCAGATAATGAGATGAGTCCAAAAAACGTGCTGCTGCATAGGTTAATCGGTTTTCAGACTAAATTGCCCTCAGTGCCCGGTGATGGACTGGCGTCCCATCGTGGGTATATCTCTGCCGTGCGCCCTGTGTCTACCGGGATAGGCTTCGGCTCACCGCGACCTTGTACTGGACGAAGCGGTTTCTGTCAATGAGATGATGAGATGAGATAATGTACTATTAAATACATTATTTTTATTTATTTATAATGCGCGCAGATTTCGTTCGAGAAGAGAACGACGCTGAGGCGCACCGAGGAGACCGCGGGGTGGTGGGGGCAAGGCAGCCACGTGGTTAGCCGGCGTCGACATGTTACGATGGTATCGGGCAGTTAACGAGCTGTGAGCGTGCTTCAGTTGCCGAGAGTCAACCGTAGGAACTCCGCGCAGAACAGGGGGAGAGCACTCACAAACGCGGCACGAAGAGGCGCCCGAGGCAGGAGTCGAACTGTGTCGGGCAGGTCTCCTGTCTGTGATGTACAGACGTTACCACTGCGCCAAGCTGCTGCGTTATTTTACAATCCCTCCAGCGTCGAGGGGCACAAGATATTGGAGATTACCATCTCATTACCTGGGTGCGATGGTGTTTGCTGGACTTTCTCCTGTCTCGGGTTTTTTTTTAAGCTCACACCTTTGTTTTATGACGGCTGCTGATATTTACAGATACAGGCAGTCTGCCTCGGCGCGCAAGACTATATAGGGGCGAGAGGGCCAGACACTGGGCGCAAGGCGGGGCTATACCCATGATCGGACGACAGTACATCGCAAGGCTCTTTTGGGGCAATTTACTCAGCAGGCTAATTAACCTAGGCAGCATTGTGTCTTTGGTGGGAGGAAACCGGAGTAGCCAGCGAAAATCCACGCGGATACGGGGAGAGAGAGAACACGCAAACTTCACGCAGAAAGGCACCCGAGCCGGGAAACGAACCCGGAACTTCTTGTTGCGAGGCAACAGCGCTACTCACTGAGCCACCGAGTGCGCGGCACAACTCATTGATGAGGTTTCTCCGTCCACTGTATGCTCGCATGAACATCGCTCGGCTAAATGGCTGGGTATCGGCCCCCCTCCCCTCTCCCCCCCCTGCAAAAGCCTCTGTTACCCCACGGTTAGGACCGTTAATTGAGTATCCGTGAAATCAGTCGGAGCAGGGAGACTGCGTGGTTCATCTCAGAAGCTCCCAACCTTTATGCGAACCACTAGATCGTCATCAACGGCGTCCGATTTTCAGTATAATATTTTGTATATATAACCGGTGGCTGACGAGAGTCAAAATTAAATATCAACGGATCGTAGAAGGCGGACCTCCAGGTCGTCATGGTGTCTATGTCACGGTAACATCTGAGCCTCACAGAAAGAAGAAACTCCTGCTTGCGTCGGTTCAATTACATATTCGGGCGCTTCTCTGCGTGGAGTTTGTGTGTTCTCTCCGTCTGTCCTGCGTGGCTTTCCTCCGGGATCTCCGGTTTCCTCCCAAAACAAAAACAAACACGTATTAATTGACTGATAACATCGTAAGATATAGGACGCATTGTCTGACGTGTTGGCGCCGGCTAACCGCGTGTCTTGACTTCCCCTCCTCTTGCATTTTCCTCGCGAGTCGATCTCTTTTCACTTGAAAACTTTCGATATCGAATCAAAATATGCGTGCTCGAAATCGCATCAATTTCTTGGCTTGCAACCGCTTATATTTTTGCATTATTATAATATTGTAATTTTTCAAATAGTTATTTTACATTTTTCTTTCATGAACCACCTTGCGGGCCACATGCTGGGAACCGCTGGCCTGTCTCTGTGTTTATTAAAGAGTCGTAATCCAAAGGGCTGCAGTAAAGCGGTGGAACACCGCGCAACAAACAGGCGCTTTAGGACAGATTAACGAATTCTAGTGGCCGTCGCGTCACGCACACAGGGGCACGTGTAGCCCTGTCTAGTGACGCGCGCGCCACACGCAGACAACGATCCACCGTACAGCCTTAGCAGGCTCGTGTGGCAAGTGCGTGGCACAGCAGGAGTGGTGCGGGTGGTGGCAAGGGTACAAGTACCACGCCCTGCTGACTCTGCTTCCTGACGTTGCGATGTTCACACACCGCACCAAGTGGTCGTTTGGAGGCCGAGTCTACCTAGGGGAGGCCCACGACTGGTTGAGGTAATCGTCAGTGGTGCTGGTGACCGTGATCTGGATTTGAACTTGAGTGGCAGGGTTTGTAACACTGCGCGCTAACCGCTCACTGTCGCTCCCCCCATTACATTCAAAGATCCCCCGTGTAGCCTTATCAGTCTGTATTGGCAAGTGCTGTTTGCGAGCACCTATGAATGCTGGCATGGCACTCGAGAGAGTGAGTGGCTAGTGCTACACCTGGCCGCCTTTGTCTCCCTAGTGGCGATGTTTACACACCGCACCAGATACCCGTTTGAGGCTGAGTCGACGTGT
>JAZEWT010000012.1:8381702-8391889 GCA_036362905.1 Mordacia mordax
TTTATTATTGAAGCTGGATGGAATTGTTAAGCTACGGATATCTTTTTAACAGTTGTCCAGCGGGAGAGGGGGGGGGCAGGGGGGCAATTTTATAAACATCGCATCAGGGTTAAGTCAGGTCCATTAATTGTCCCGCGCAGGAAGCGATCCACGTTCACGTACATCTCGGAGAGAGAGAGGGGAAAACCGCCGTGCGCGGCCACTACGTCAATGATTTCAATCTCATTATGTCACGCCGATGAAGAAGAGGAGCGATAACTGTTAACCGATAACTGTTAACAAATGCATCGGAGGTGCTAATTGAAAACATCGCATTCAATGCGGAGACGCGTCCCATAATTTTCATCGCCTCTTGGGAGATTACCGCTTGGTTATCTCTGGGCGCTCCTCCTCCCTCCCTCCTCCTCCGCAGGAGCCCGGCTCGATATTTCCGATCGACCGAATCGATTCGCTTATCCGCCCTGCGGGATATCTTAATTACGAAGCCATTACCGCGCCCATAATTAGGAACACGCGGGGAGAATGCGTTCATCTTGGTAACGCGACGGGGTAATGAACGCGCGTGAGGCGTGTGGGGTTATTGAGAGAGGCTCGTACCCGAGCGGGTGTCCTCTTCCTCGTCTCTTTGAAGCCCACTGTCAGGCTCTACGTTTGATCATTGGTTCCAACTAGCAGAGTACCTGCTCTACGTGTGATCTACGTTCTAAGCTTGTGACACCTTTTTCTGACGTCTCTTGTGCAAATTGGTGACGTGAGTTTGTTAAATGTTTATTTTCATTATCACGGTAAAACACCACCTAGTTGTGCTTAAAGTCGCCCTCCAACTGCCTTATTGCGTCCTTCACGAGCCTTTTCCATAGAGGTCGATCCTGACACCGCTGGTACCAGTCTTAAGCAAGTCCACTGAACTCCAGGTCCTAAAATGCCGCATCAGTTCATCTTCTCGTCTCCAGCCCGTACCTCGTCCGTTAAGCTACCCACTACACCACTGCTCCACACACAGAGACACAAGCCGTTTCTCGTCTCCAGCCCGTACCTCGTCCGTTAAGCTACCCACTACACCACTGCTCCACACACACACAGACACAAGCCGTTTCTCAGATACAAACATGTCGAGCCACTTGGGAGGGATGATATGAATATAATCAATTTCTCGATTGCGTTTCTTTTCAATTATTAAATACACGAGTCATGATTTCCCAGTACTGGGGCCTTTAAACATTACTGGGTGGTGTTTACCGCCACCGGCATGCGTACAGCGTTTATTGTGGCATCTGTGACGAACATAAATACATCTTTATTGCTACAGCAGGAAATACCCAGTCTTGTGAAACAACAAACGATCCAAAAAAACAACGTAGACAGTGTTGAAAAGGTCGCCCCAAATGTATGCTGACAAATATACAAACACGTCTCCCTCGGTGATCAGGTCTGAATTCCGGTATTCCTGCCAGGGTTTCCCTTGGTGGACAGATCTGGAGTCTAGAGCTCACGCTGGGGTCTCCCCTCCCTTGGTGAACGCGTTTGGGGGGATATTACAAACAAATAACGATCTTAAGACCCTCCGGCTTAAGGGCGATGGCATCAGGAAGGGCATCCGGCCGTAAAATTCTGCTCCAACACTTTCACCATTGGGGATAAACTGGACAATCATTATTAATCTGGATTGACAGACTCTAATATCATGTTTAGTATCAATACAGGGTTGTGGGGAGGCAAAGCCTATCCCGGAAGTCAGAGAGTGCAAGGCTGGGCTATACCCAGGATGTGACGCCAGTACATTGCAGAGCACATTTTTTGGGGGCACGTCATTCAGCAGGCGAATTTACATTAGCAGCAGCGTATCTTTGAACGATGGGAAAAAAGCGGAGTACCCGACGAAAACCCACGTGGACATGGGGAGAGAATACGCAAACGCCACACAGAAAGGCATCCGAGCTGGGAAACGAACTCGATACCGAACCCTGAGACCTCCTTGCTGTGACGCAGCAATGCTAATCGCTGAGCCACCGCGCCGCCCCATGCAATGAGATGATTCCTGTTTAGTGCATCACAGTCAGTATTTTAACTCTCAGAGCTGGAATTCATCCCACGACAGTTTTAAACCACTTTTTAGTTTACACAACAGTACTTGTCTATGTAATCGTTTGTGGGCAGAGACCATAAGCTCGCTGTTCGTTCGAACCCGGTTCAACCGTAGAACGCTAACTTGATGTGAACCCAGGATGGCAGCGTTGCAAGCGCGTGTATACAAACGAGAACTATAAAATCGTTTAAAAGGGCCTGTTTTTTTAAAAGAAAAGTTTAGACTTTAATTTCCTCCCAACTTGCATTCCGATCGCCTCCGAGGCGTCCAGTTACGAGACAAATAATCCCGTCGGAGTAGCGCATCTCTACGCGAAAGACGTCTATGAATATGCGGAGGTTAATTATTGCGGCAGAACGTACCCAGTAAAGCTCGCAATCTCTGAACGCGGGGATACCCGCATTCAGAGAGATGGAGAACGGTCCGCAGAAGAAACTATCACATAACTGTATCTAAGTTCCTTTCAAGTGACCTCCTCTTATCCACACCAGGGCGCAGCACCTTCCCACCGTAGGTAAACTTCTCAGACAGAAAGCCGCCAATTGAAGCGAAAAATCAAATTTATTGTGAGTTTTGGCCACTGTGCTCGGTCAATTTGTATTTAAGCTGGAGGGAACCGTTCAGCTACGTAGCTCTTTTCAACAGCTCTCCAGCAGGAAAGGGGTAGTAAGACACGATATCGGGGGCAAATGAATCAGGACAATGAACCTAGGCAACGTATCTTTGAGCTGTGGGAGGAAACCGGAATACCCGAGTAAAAGCCATGCGGATACGGGGAGAACCTGGAAACTCTACATAGAAAGGTACTCGAGCCAGGAATCGAACCTAGGTGATTTTTGCTGTAAGGCGGTAGAGCATCTCACCGCACCACTGTGCTACATTCGAGAATGCCTGACTAATTCGAATGCGCAAGAGCTTTAGATATCATAGGGATGCAATATTTAATCGCGGCACCCAGCACAATGATAATAATAATAATACAAGTTTTAACGCGCTGTGCAAATTCCACACCTGGTCATGGCCGAGTGATGCATAGGAAGCCGCGACTAGACTACAGAGAGAGAGAGGGGGGGGGAAGTTAGCCACGCGGTAAGCCAGTGCCAACCCAGCCAGACGCCGCTTCCTATATATTTTGAATGTTAACCGCCAATTAATTAACGAGTGTTTTTTGTTGTGGGAGGAAACCGGAGAACCCAGAGGAAGCCCACGCAGAACGGGCGGAGAGAACACACAAACTGACGTAAAGGCACCCTCTAAATACGGAAACCGTAATTAGGGAGCTAGTTTTGATATCACTAAGTAGAATTAACTATAAATGAATAAATATAGCATACTGTATACAACGCGGCGATGCACATAGAAATTCACTTATCGGAGAAACTTTACGGAGTGCATCCTTTCCGTACCTCGAGAGACGACTGTGATATTAATTTTGATCTCCCAGTCAATAGATGGTTGCCAATGCTTCGCAATGCTACTCTTTACACTCTCACAATGCCATCAGTGCATTACACAACTAACATGCGTGTGTGCGAGCGCGCGTCAGAACTTTCAGTCACGCAAGCGTTTTACCGCCTTTGTCTCCTGTCGCAGATTTTTTTTTCGGGACGCCTTAGAGCAAGAACCCTGAGTTCGAATCTCGGCTCGGGTGCCTTTCTGTGTGGAGTTTGCGAGTTCTCTCCCCGTGTCCGCGTGGGTTGTCCACGGGCGCTCCGGTTTCCTCCCACAGTCCAAAAACATGCTGCTGCATAGGTTAATTGGTTTTCAGACTAAATTGCCCTCAGTGCCCGGTGATGGACTGGCGTCCCATCGTGGGTATATCTCTGCCGTGCGCCCTGTGTCTACCGGGATAGGCTCCGACTCACCGCGACCCTGTACAGGACTTAACGGTTTCTGACAATGGGATGAGATGATATTTTCACCAGCATCGCGCGCCGCACCAGATGATTATCACTTTTATTGGCGTAGCTTCATCAGAAAGCTGAACAGGTGAAGCGCAGAGCAGCAGGAGGAGGAGGAACGCTCGACCCTATCCCTAAACAGCAGCGCTCGGGAGCAATTATGCGGGGTGGTGCAGAAAGAACGTCCTGCCTCAGGCAGTTCGAGTCCTACCTCGCGCGCCTTTCTGTATGGAGTTTGTGTGTTTTCTCCCCCTGTTCCGCGTGAGTTTTCTGCGGGTTCTCTGCTTTTCTCCCACAACTAAAAAATGTCATTAATGAATTGGCCCATAAAATCATAATATAGAACGCGGTGTATGGCAGATGTTGGCGCCGGCTAACTGTGTATCAACCTTCGCCACCTCCCACCCACCCGCCCCCGCCTCTCTGTGATTTCCCCGCTACGGCTCTGCAATGATGCAAGTCGTCTTGGATAAGAGCCTCTGCTAAATGATAATTAATAACAATTAATAATCGTTGTCCTTACGCTGCTCCTCCGCTACACAGGACCGCGCCAAGATCCGAACTCATTGGCCGACTCCCCGAGACGAGCCCTGGTTCTCAGAGCCATCCTGGTACCCAAAGCCACCTTGGTACTCAGACCCGCCCTGGTACCCAGAGCCACCCCCGTACCCAGAGCCGCCCTGGTACTCAAAGAGTCACCCCGGTTCTCAGAGTCACTCACCCCGGTACTCAGAGCCACTCGCACTGGTACTCAGAGCCACCCTGGTACCGAGAGCAACCCTGGAACTAAGAGTCACCCAGGTACTCAGAGCCACTTACCCCGGTCCTCAGAGCTGCCCTGGTACCCAAAGCCACACGGGCTCTTAGAGCCACCCCTGTACTCAGAGCCACTCTCGAACTCAGAGCCACCATTTACTCAGAGCTACCCTGGTACTCAGAGCAAACCTGGCACTCACAACCACCCTGGCACTCAGAGCCACCCCGGTACTCAGAGCAACCCTGGTACTCAGAGCCACCCTGGTACTCAGAGCCACCCTGGTACTCAGAGCAAACCTGGCACTCAGAGCCACCCTGGTACTCAGAGCCACCCCGGTACACAGCCACCCTGGCACCCACAGCCACCCCGGCACTCAGAGCCACTCACACCGATACTCAAAGCCGCCCTGGAACCCAGAGCCACCCCGGTACTCAGAGCCACCCTGGAACTCAGAGCCACTCTGGTAGTCACAGCCACCCTGGTACTCAGAGCCATTCTGGTACTCAGAGCCAATCTGGTACTCAGAGCCACACTGGTACTCAGAGCAAGCCTGGTAGCCAGAGCCAGCCTGGTAACCAGAGCCAGCCTGGTAGCCAGAGCCACCCTGGTAGTCACAGCCACCCTGGCACCCAGAGACACTCTGGTACTCAGAGGCACCCTGGTACTCAGAGCAAGCCTGGTAGCCAGAGCCACCCTGGTAGTCACAGCCACCCTGGCACCCAGAGACACTCTGGTTCGTCGAGCCACCCCAGAACTCAGAGACACAATGATAGCCAGAGCCAATCTGGTACTCAGAGGCACCCTGGTACTCAGAGCAAGCCTGGTAGCCAGAGCCACCCTGGTAGTCAGAGCCACCTTGGTACTCAGAGCCACCCTGGTAAACAGAGCCAACTCGGTACTCATAGCCACCCTGGCACTAAGAGCCACCCTGGCACTCAGAAGCACCCTGATATTCATAGCCACCCTGGTATTCAGAGCCATCCTGGCATTCAGAGCCACCCCGGTACTCAGAGCCACCCTGGCACCCAGAGCCACCCTGCTACTCAGAGCCACGCTGGTACCAAGAGCCACACCGGAACTCAGAGCCACTCACCATTGTACTCAAAGTCGCCCTGGTACCCAGAGCCACCCCGGTACTCAGAGACACCCTCATAACCAGAGCCAGCCTTGTACTCAGAGCCAGCCTGGTACTCAGAGCCACCCCGGTACCCAGAGCCACCCACCCTGGCACCCAGACCCGCACCCGGGTCGGGGGGGGGGGGTCACGTGTGACCTTCCGAGCCGGATTTTTGTCCAAAGAAGCGACGATGACCGGTCCACAGCGCACCGTCGACGTGTCGTGGAGATACAGTCAGCCCGCTAAGTGTACAGTTTCGCGTCATTAATAATGTAGCGCGTTTGTCGAGAACTAATTCGCGGCAGCTCTGTACCCGAGCCTATAATCTGCTGCCCGGCGTTTCGTAGTTGTACCCTGCTTATTAATTTGATCGTCCCTTCGGAACTACTCGCGATTCGTGTAGAGAAACGATGGGGTCTGGAAATGATGAGGTGAGTGTCGCCTTTGCATCTTCTGAAACGAGTTTATTTTTTTAATTTTCTATCCTTGAGAGAGTTTGTTTTGCCGTCAACACCAAGACATTCGCGTCTGGGTTGCATGGAACTGCAAATTACATCTCGGGATGTCGGACAAAATGTGGCTTTTGCAAGACGGTGACGATAGATAGACAGGCAGAGAGATGTTTATAATCGCAGACAATTTGCAGCGCGCTTGCAAGCTCTGGATGCGGAATTCCTACGACACAGCAAGCATTGAAACCGAAAGGGAAATCTGTTGCGAAAACTAAACTGCGATTGAAGACACTTCGCAGATGCGAGATAATAATTATAAACACTTGCACTTGTAGAGCACCTTTCACCCGAGGGTCACAAAGCGATGCACAGAGCTGTGGAGAAAACGACATTTCAACAACAACTCCAGAGTAGCTCAATTAATATAAAACAATTACGATAAATCAATGAAGGACATGAAATAACAGATATAATCATTGTTATTGTTGTTAATGTTGTCAGCCAAAGGAGGAGATGAAGGTCTGGGACTAAACAGAGACAGGGCGTCGGCAGCACGGACGGCTGTGGGGAGAAAGTACTGATGTAGATTTTCACGACTCGATGCGTGACAATTGCTTCCAAAAGCTGCTCTTTCGGGATAGCCGCATCGATCGCTCCTCCTCTCTGCTTCGCGACGTTATGGTGTCTCACGTTGGAGGCATCGTCAGGCGTCCTCGAGGGAGCAGCGGAGAAGGGGCAACCTCCCATGGAGAGGAGGATGGGTTGATGGTTGACACCAGGAGGCCTCGATTGTTGCAGGACAACAACAGGGGCACAACGTCTCCGATAGATCTCGACAGTGGTTGTTGCTGACCATCTCGTTGTTGATCCAGGAATGGATTGGGAACCAGTGGAGGGGATAATGACACTAATTTGTATTTATATATAACATTTCGTACACTGCGGTTCAAAGCACCAGACGGTTACAAATTGAACAAAATTGAAAATTTAAGTTATAAAAAATATACCTCTTGAACTTGCGCTTAAAGTTTTTTTTTTAAAGGGGGAGACCACTTGTGACAGACTTGGGCATAAAGTTCCACAATCGCGGAGTTCGAGAAGAATTGGTTGCCTCTCCCTTCCTTTTTCGGTTTCCTCCCACAAAAAAAACGTGTTAATTGGTCTGTAGCATTGTAATATACAGGACGCAATATCGGGTAAATATTGGCGCCGGTTACCTTTGTGGCTGCCTTCCCCCCGTCTCTCTGCGATTTCCTCGCTATCCCTCCGTATCCGTGTCTCGTCGATGGCAAGGCATAACATTTGCGTGTTATTAAGTCGCACATGGAGAGTAGAGGGAAGAAGGTGGCAGTGACTGGCATGTGTGTCAAGAGGGTGGTAGTGGCTGGCACGTGTGTTTAAGAGGGCGGCAGTGGCTGGCACGTGCGTCCAAGAGAGCGACAGTGGCTGGCACGTGCGTCCAAGAGAGCGACAGTGGCTGGCACGTGCGTCCAAGAGAGTGACAGTGGCTGGCACGTGTGTTCAAGAAGGCGGCAGTGGCTGGCACGTGTGTTAAAGAGGGCGGCAGTGGCTGGCACGTGTGTTCAAGAGGGCGGCAGTGGCTGGCACGTGTGTTCAAGTGGGCGGCAGTGGCTGGCACGTGTGTTCAAGAAGGTGGCAGTGGCTGGCACGTGTGGTTCAAGAGAGTGACAGTGGCTGGCATGTGTGGTTCAAGAGGGTGGCAGTGGCTGGCACGTGTGTTCGCGACGCCGGCACGGCGTGCGTGTTCAGGGGGCACACGTGGCCACGTTTACTTCTTCCGTCCACGTCTTTTTAGCAATTGTTGCTCATTCCTAACACGCCGGTGCTGAGGGCACTGCCGCAAAAACAGCACAGAGATCAGTTAAATATATATCTTTTTTTTACAAGAGCAAGTGTTTGCGTGTAGGTGTGTATGTACGTACGTCCCCACTGAAGGTACTGGCTTCGAATGGTTTGTGAGCGCCAATTGTATTTACACAACGCGTTATCTGTTTCACTTCCCACTTGTTGTTAACTCTGCCGAAACGTGAAAACCTACATCAATTAAAAAAAAGCCTGCCATTCCCACCTCGAAACGTACGTAATGTGCGACATTAACATCACGTACGCGCACCACAGACACAGACGAACAACGTTCGGCTGAGCCATTCATTACACTGACGTTGGTAAGCCATTCTCTCCACAGCTCTGTGCAACGCTTTGTGACCGTCGGGTGAGAGGCGCTCGAGAAATGCAATAGTATTATTTATTATCCTGACGACGCGAAACGCCGCGAAAGCCGGAGGAGGAACAACTCGACACGGCCACTGCGAAAGACCCCGCTCTTGGCAGGAATCCGCGGCGGTGGACGTGGGCGGGGTCATGCCGTGCACGCGCGTTCCCGTGCCAGAAATCAGAGGTGGGAGACACGGTTCGTAACCCTTCGTGAGAATCCGTGACCAACAGAGGCGGCTCGCGCCGTCACGCGGCAGGCAGGGTAGCGTCTCAGAGAACGAATGTTCCGCCTCGAGGCAGTTCGAATCAAATAACTAAAGACGTATATACATAGGCAGCTAAATAAATGAATAAATAAATGATAGTAATAATAAAAAAACTACATTAATTAATTTTGCCAATAACATCGTAACTCCGGCGATGGACTGGCGTCCCGTCGTCGGGTGTATTCCTGCCTTACGCCCTGTGTTTCCGGGATAGGCTCCGGCTTCACCGTGACCCTATATAGGATTAAGCGGTTTCAGATAATGAGATGAGATGAGACATCGTAACTTATTGGATGCAGTCTCTGGAAAATGTTGCCGCCGGCTGACCGCATTGGCTGCCTTCACCTTCCCCGCCTATGCGGTTTCCCCGCTACGCCTCTACTTCTGCGTTATAATCTGCGTTACAATTATTATTATTGTTGTTGTTGTTGCTGTGCGTTGCCACACACGGCTCGCCGTGCCGCGGGTCGGCTGCGCTCGTTCGCTTCAGGCGTCGCGATTGTGCACAGCTCGCGTGGCTGCTCAGCTCGCTCTCTCGCTCTCTCGCTCTCTCTCACGGCGACCAGCATGGGCCCTCGCTCGCGTCTTTCCTCTCGGGTTTTGATTCGGCGCATTGCGGTTGCAACCCGGGCACGCCGACCCGGTTAATACCGTGGCGCGTGTCCATCAAGCGCAGTGCCAACGAGTCGGTGACGTTGTACGGGAGAAGGATAAGCCGTGTGAACTGGCGTTGCGGACCAATATTTACAAATGTCGAAAATTGCAAATTATCGAATGACTCTGGGTGGCGCCTTCCTGTGAACAGTTTAAATGTGTCCCCGTCCCCCCCTGGTATTCCTGTCTCCTCCCATCGTATATAGACATGATACTGTTGCTGCATAGGTTAATTGGCCTGCTGAATAAATTGTCCCCGGTGCTTTGCGATGAACTGGCGTCCCATCTTTGATATAGCCATGCCTTGCGCCCTGTGTCTACCGCGAAAGGCTCCGGACCCCGTGACCCTATATCGGATTAAGCGGGTACTGATACTGAACTGAAAAGCGACATACATGGCACAGCCATTGCGACATCACCGCTACAGATGTTACCCATACGTGAAATACGGGACCTCAGCTGACAGCCTCACGCCAACCGAATCGCTGGCATAACTCCCTCAAATATACATTGAGCCGTCATTTACCGCTGCTGCTAAAACGTTGGACATCGTGCCGACCAACACAGCACGCGGGGACGGTAACGGGAAAACGCTTCCGAACGATTTAAGGGCGAGACAAAAAATAATCTAAAATATCCTAAGCCCTTAATGAAAATAAGACCAATGAGGACCGTTACATCGCCCGGATTGGCGTTACCGGGGCCCCACCCTGGAGCCA
>JAZEWT010000012.1:8418752-8430304 GCA_036362905.1 Mordacia mordax
ATGCCTCCAACGTGTGAGGCGAAACGTCGCGAGGAGAGGAGAGAGAGCCATCGACGCGGCTGTCCCGAGAGAGCAGCTTTTCGAAGCAATCATCAAGACTGTTTTTATTTAATAATTTCTAGGTATTTGCTAAATTTGTCTGTGGTGCCTTTCACATATGGCAGGAGAGCGTGGGTCTTGATATCTTCCTCCTCATTTTATTGTTGTTTCTGTCTATGTTCTCTTGTTATGGCACGTTGGCTTTCTGTTTTTGTGTATCCATTGCTCGCTAGTGCTTGTTGTAGATGTTGTAGCTCGTCTCTTAGATGTTGTTTGTCTGAAATAGTTTTTGACCCGAGGGCTTAAGGTGTGCAGTATCCCCCGTTTCTGTTTCGGGTGATGGTGAGACTCCGTGTGTAAATACCTGTCCGTATGTGTTGTCTTCCTGTACACAGTGTGGCTGAGCGTCCCATCTGCGTTTCTCTTCACCAATACATCCAGGAACGGAATTTGGCCATTTTCTTCTATTTCCATGGTGAACTTGATGTTCGGGTGAATGGAGTTTAAGTGACCAAGGAATTCCTCTTGCTTCTGTCTTCCATGTGGCCATATGATGAATGTGTCCTAAATGTATCGATGCCACTGGGTAGGTTTTAGTGTAGATGAGTTTATGGCTTCCTCCTCAAAACTGCTTAGATACAGGTTGGCTGCTGCGGGTGAGACTGGTGATCCTATTGCTGCCCCCTCTTTTTGTTGGTAGAACTCCCCGTCGAACTTGAAATAGGTTGTTGTCAGGCATACCTTTGCCAGCTCTGCTAACCTCCGGTCAAACTGTTTTTCAATCCTCTTGATGGTTTCTTTGATGGGTATTTTTGTAAATAAGGAGACCACATCAAAACTAACGAGCAGGTCCGTTTCGTTGAGTGTGATTTGTTTCAGCATTTCGATGAAGTGTCTTGAGTTCTTGATATATGAGGGTGTGCGCTCCACTGTGGGTTGTCGTTCTTGGGCTACGTATTTGGCGAGTTTGTAGCTTGGTGAAGCTATTGCACTTACTATTGGTCGGCACGGGGTCCCCTCTTTATGAATTTTCAGTAGTCCGTATAGTCTGGGAATTCTGCTATCTTGTGGATTCAATTCTTTTCTTTTCTCTTCACTTTTAATATTCTGCTTGATGATGGCCTTTGTTCGGATTTCGATTCTCTTGGTTGGGCCCCGTTTGAGTTTCTCATATATTGCGATGTTTTTGACTTCCTGGTGCATCTTCAACTTGTAATCATCTGTGTTGACAATGACTGTAGCGTTTCCTTTGTCCGCTTGCAGAATGAGTATGTCTTCATTCTTGTTGAGTGCGTTAAGCTCTCGCCGTTCTTCAGCCGTACAGTTCGATTTTGGTGGTTTAGATTTGCGTATGATTCTGCACACATCTTTGCATATTTCTTCAACATTTACTTCTGGGTGCAGAAGTAAATGTTCAAATAGCAATGAATTTTGATCATTTCATCCAGCAGTTGATTTATACGGCTGTAAAATTACAACATTGTATATTTTAATATTTACAAAATATTATTTTTCTTGTTCTTGATTTTGGTTTATGATAATCGTATTGCATTGTGACACGATAGCTTTGTAGACCGTTTAGCGAGTGGCCTCGTCTAGCCCGGAGAAGCTTGTTAAGATCAGCCCGAAACACACTGCGTTGAACCCAAAGGGATTTGTAAATTATAATGATTCGGCTGTAAGCCCGGCACCAAGAGTTTAACGAACCGTCTGATTCTCCCATCGCGAATCGATTCGAGTGCTTTTCGCCCTCCTACACGGTACTCGGGTGCGGACTCTCCCGAATCGCTGAAGGATCGGACACCGTCAATCCCTTGACTCAAAAACGATTCTGTGCCTGGCGCCGCGAGCGTGCTTGCAAATAACCAAATGCCCGAACACACGTGGATTGCTTTCACAACACTTGATTATCGAAGATATCCATCGACGCCTGGATAATTTTAGTATAATAGAGACGAAGGCCTGCCGGTGATGGGGGTGGAGCGCGTTCTGATTTGTTCACAGCGGTGAAGCAGACGGCGATCCAGATTAATCTAAATAGTTTTGTTGTTGTTCTGGCAACAGTGAAACAAAGCCTGTCTCAGCCAGGTCAAGGCCAAACAGAGATGGGCTTGTCCTGTCTGCGCCCGGCGCGCTCCGAGCTGAAATGAGAGCTCGTACTTTCCATCGCGGGCGCTCACTCTTAGTTTTGACTGTCGCCGCGCGTGGCTTGCCAAAGGATGCCAAGAGAAATGAGGATGCTTGATGTGGGTGCGCGTGGCGAATCTGTAATTGAACAGTGCTCGGAAGATGGGTTTCAAGCAGAGGCTACGAGCTGTTCGCCCTCCACAATTTGTACACATGTTATTGTAATTGAAAATAAAGATAATTACTCATTCGGGCTGACCGTGTCGAGCGTTCCGCCTCACCCCTTCGAACATTTCGCCTCTACCTTTGGAGGCACCCGCCGGCTTTTTCCATGCGAGGCGCAACGTCGCAGAGGAGTACGAACGCTCGGGCTATCCCTAAAGAGCGCCGTCGCGCGCCACGTGTTTACGAGCGGAACGCGTGACCCAGGTTTTATCGGTTCGGTCTGCTGCCTCCGCCGCTTCACAATTCGCCTCCGGCTGTCGTCAGAGTCCCCGAGATTTCAAAATGTATCGTCACCGCTACGGCCACTCACGTGTACTTTTCATATCGAGCAGCGTGTGGTGGAAATAAAAAAAAACACACAGACGAGGCTCGTTTGCCACCGGCGAGCAATACAACGTGCGGTAAATATTCCTGTGAGGATTGCAGGATGTCTCTTACGGGCACCGTGATTTCTTGCGCAATTAGCCACGAGCGAGCCCCGTGTCGCCAGAAATAGATCTTCCACCTGCCAAGCGGGCCCAGCTCGCACAGGTGGCGCACATTGTGCAGGTACTGCTGGAGGCGGATCGTCCTGCACGCGAACCCCCATGGCTTGAAAACGCTCCGTGTTGGGTTTTTTTTCATCCTGGAGATTCACGAAATGTCTCGGTAACGGCGGCAAGGTGGGACAATAATAGGCCTAACCCTTTCGTCTCCGGCATGAGCGTTTCACCTAGAATACCGAGGTGTTAAACACACTTCAACACAAAGCTGCTGTCGTGCGTTCAACACGCCTTGACATCATGATTGACTGCGTAAAAAATTGATCTCAGAAAATTCGCAGGCTCTAAAAGGCAAGATAATTACATTTTTTGATACATAGCTGCTTTTTCTGGACAGCCTCCAGTGTGGCGGGGGGAGGGGGGTGAAACTTCGTGATGGAGATGGTAAAATCCTAGTGGCAGGGTGGCACAGTGGTAACATCTGCACCCAGGGTGCCTTCGTGTGTAGAATGTGCGTTTTCCCTCCCCCATTCTTGCGTGGGTTTCCTCCGGGTTCTCTCTTTTCTTCCCACAACTAACAAAACACCCATTACCGAATTGGCCGATAAACTGATTAATATATAGGACGCAGTGTCTGGTGGGTTGGCGCCGGCTGACCGCGTGGCTTGACTCCCCTCCTCCACAGTTTGCCTCGCTAATTTGACTCGTTCTCTCTTCGAATCAATATCTTCGACATTGAATGAACATGCGCATTCCAGATTGAAATTATTATTATTTATTTTAATCCACGCACCGACGTCTGTGCCGGTTGCGCATTGTTGGCAATGGAAGACTGAACAGAAGGTTAAGCCAATATGACCTTGCCATCATCCAGGCTTGGGTCTAGTTGTACCAGTTTGCCCTGGGATAGGCGAGTGTTTGGCTGATCTTCATTATCATTCATTATTATTTAGCAGACGCCCTTATCCACGGTGACTTGTGTCCTCATACACATACACACATTTCTAATAAAAAAACAAATCCAATGCTATCGGTTGCTAAACTCTGCAAAGTGTCAAAGTGTAGTTGTCAGACCCGTGGGTAATGGTTGTATGCTCATCTCGTGACGCTGGCCACATTTAATTGAACCTTCGAATTCAACGCAAAGGCTTTCGCGATTGATTCGGGGGGGGGGGGGCTCGATTCGCGCAAGTAAAAAAAAGACGCGAGGCGTGTGTGGTAACACCTCGGCTACCCGGTGCAGGCCGTCGATACGGTTGTCACGTGGGCAACCGAACCTTGCTTACCACTGCCCTGGTACCGGCGCAAGTGCCCCTGTGCTGGAGAGCGTGATCCACAACACGTTTAGCAATCGGGTGTGGACGTTTCTCTGGCAGTGACGAATCCAGTGTCAGCAGGCAGTTGTCAGAACATTGGCAACAGAAGCAGCAATAACTTGGCACGTTTCGTTTACGTGACAACATCATTAATTGGGCTGCGGTCGGGCAGAGGTGGGGTGTACAACGAGCATTTTCACTTACGTACGTCGTTACCCAAGCAACGTTGGTCAGTTTTTATTTCAGCTGAAACCGTTGAGCTATGTATCTCTTTTTAACAGTTGCCCAGTGGGGAGGGGGTAAGCAAGTTACAACATTTCAGGGCACGGGGGTAATTGAAGTCAGCGGGACGATAGCCTAGGCAGCAGCGTGTTTTTCGGCCGTGGAAAGAACTGGAGGCCATGGAAAAGAAAAAAACCCACGTGGAATGGGGTGAGAACACGCCAACTCCGAACAGAGAGGTGCCCGAGGCAGGAATCGAATCGTTTCGGGCAGGGCCTTCGTTCTGCGAGGTGCAGATGGCACCAATGTGCCACCCTGCTGCTGAATAAACGCGGGTGAAGCAACTAAATGTGTGTTGCATTCATAATTGTTTTCAGTGAAGTGTCTCCTTGTCAGTGACATTGAACAATCCCAGAGATTCGCGGTCTCTGAAAACTGAACCCGGGGTGCTGGCGGTGTGTGTGCGCGCGTGTGTACACTAAAACAATAGGTGTTTACACCATCCACAAACGATATCCACAGCACAAACAGTGTGAAAATAACCTAAAATCCACAAATATACAGACATTCTGGGGGAGATGGGGGGGGGATTAAGGATTCATGTACGTGGTGTGTTTGAAATCTTACGGGAAAGAAGCGAAGTGGCATTATAAATTGCTCAAACGTTTGGGAATTGTGAAATGTGTGACTGATTGAGCATGATGTTGATTTAATGATTGCCGTGGTTTTGCAGTAAACATTAATTGCAATGCGATTTGTAATTTTGGAAAACACTAGCAAGAAGTAAAACGAATTTTGCCACAATACAATACTTGCATATTTGTGCAACCTCAATGTAATCTTTGCTAATTGAGAAATATGCATCAATGCTCTTCACCGCTCGGGTTGAATGCTGTAAAAAAATAACAAATCTGATATAATATAAGCATTATTTTGCTCAGAGGAAGTGGTGGTACAGTGGTTTACATGCTACCATAGGATTAGCCACCTGAGTTCGATTCCTAGTCATGGTTAACATCGTTGGCAAGTGTAACATCGGAGCTAGTCCTGTGCGCCTTCCCTTTACCAACCTATGCTGACCGGCGTGGTGAAGTATGGCCAACATCTCCCCTTGAGGTGCCTTTCTGTGTGGAGTTTGCATGCTCTCCCCGTGCCCGCGTGGGTTTTCGCCGGGCACTCCGGTTTCCTTCCACAGTCCAAAAAGCATGCTGCTGCATAGGTTGTTTGGCTCGCAGGCTAAATTGCTCCGCAGTGCCTGGCGATGGACTGGCGTCCCATCGTCGGTATATCCTTGCCTTACGCCCTGTGTCTGCCGGGATAGGCTCCGGCTTCACCGTGACCCTGTATAGGACGAAGCGGTTTCAGACAATGAGATGAGATGTGATCTCCCCTTGACTGACGCAGCATGGGGAGGGCTTTGTTTAACACTGGGGTGACAAAGGGTTGTTATGATAATAATAATTGCATTTCTAGTGCGCTTTTCACCCGAAGGTCACAAAGCACTGCACAGAGCTGCGAAGAGAACGGTATGGCAGCAACGAGATAAGAAAGGCATATCAGCAACAATAACGTTCTTTGGAGTTTTTTTTTTACAATCCGAGCTGTAAGTCTATATCATCATCAATCTCGGGGTGTAGTCTCTAATAACCCATGCTAGAAGCCACCCCATTTGAACAAAAACTGTATTGACAATCAATAGGATTACTAGATGGAATGCTTGGGTTACATTGAGAATAAAAACCGAGTCCAACTACGTACAGACTTGGAATCAAATCAATTTCGCAAACAGGGTGCGAAGAAATAAGGGAATAAAGGAGGGATCTCATTAATAAAAAAAACTGGACACATGTACACACTGAGATGCTTAGTATTGATTTCTGGGAAGTCAATGAAGTTACTCTTCCTGAAAGAGATGTAAATTGTGGAACTGATTAATTGTTTAATTATTATTTAAAAAAACAGAACACCAAGTATTTCCGGCCAGCACCCCTCTCAATGCACCCCCTCTAACCCCCCCTTCCCCCCTCCCCGCTCCCCCCCGGTTCACCGCCATGCATACGTGGGGTTTCCTACTATTGGGGTCCGCTAATGTGCTTACTCACGAACGCGTCCAGGCATCAGAGCGCCCACCGCAAGCAGCAGGAAGGATGCGTTTGGTCCGCTGGTTTCCCCAGCGGCGGGCGACGCAGAGGAATTGTCCATGACCGCGACGGATGGGACCGGGTCGGCGATGGGATTTCCTCCGCGTTTGGCGTCGGTGCACTCCCACGTCACGGCGTCCTATAAAACGCGTTGGTTTTTTTTTCGTGGCAAACGTTGTCGCGCAAATGGGTTTCCCTCCGCGAGCGGTGGCGTCATTTGAACGATCGACGTCCGTCGTTATCCGGCGACTGGCGAGCAGCTCACGGTTAGCGTAGATATCGCGCGTTTCGTTCCGGTTAAGTCGGTTTAGCGCTGCGCGACCAACTGAGTTGCTTCGAACGAGGTAAGCACACGCGTCTGCCGTGTACTGGAAACCGGGACGTTGTAAGTCAGCGTGTGCATGACAATTGTAAAAATGCAGGCGCGCTGAGTTCAGCAACGATGGCTTTGGTATTGAGAATCCATCCGGTGCTCACTGGCAGTCTGGCGTTTCCTTGTCGCTCTATTGTCGCGATTGTTACCCTGAACTGTTGCTCATCGATTCAAACTCACGTGTTAAGGGACTCGGGATACCAGACGCTATTTTGTCTCAAACGTGCTGTGTTCTGCCAGCACAACACTACAGGTCACACTACGCTCACTCACACACTTTGTCTTTAACCGATCCCGAGACACGCCATTTTCAACCGGTGGGTCATGACCTTTCATTGGGCCGCGAGCGCCACCTAGTGGTAAGTAGAGACCATATCCCAGAGGGCCAAGTGGGCCTTGAGCTGCACTAGGTTGAGAACCCTTTCCATAACTCACCAATTAACTAACTAGTACACTCACCACAACGCAGGTCACAACACTTGTCTGCCTTCTTCCGTCTCACTGCTCGACTGTAGGATTCCTCTCCCATCTTCTGAGCAAGCTCTTATAATACCTTTCCTAAGTTCAATGAAACGCGTAAATTGTTACCTATTACAACGTTAACAATGCTGTTTGTTTGCTGGCTACTTGGTAATTTTGGGCCTGTGCTCATTAACTACGTGTCAACAGATATATACAGCATTATTACATTATAATTTATAATGTAATATTACGGGCGGCACGGTGGCCCAGTGGGTAGCGCTTTCGCTTTACCGCAAAAAGGTCCCGGGTTCGAATCTCGGCTCGGGTGCCTTTCTGTGTGGAGTTTGCATGCTCTCCTCGTGTCCGCGTGGGTTTTCGCTGGGCACTCCGGTTTCCTCCCACAGTCCAAAAAATATGCTGCTGCACAGGTTTGCAGACCAAATTGCCCGCAGTGCCCAGTGATGGACTGGCGTCCCATCGTGGATATATCCCTGCCTTGCACCCTGTGTTTGCCGGGATGGGCTCCGGCTCACCGCGACCCTGTATAGAACTAAGCGGTTTCTGACAATAAGATGAGATGAGATGTACTAATACGACCGCGTGCTTGAACTGTACATTTGTTGAATGATAACGATTTACAATTTTAAACGCACGCAGTTTTTATTCACTTTCAAAGAGAGAGAGAATAATTTAGAGGTGTGGGAAATCACAAACCAGTAGGCAGGCAGTTGGAACCATCGCCAAGAATTCCTCAAGCTCTGTGATCCTTTACTAGAATGTTTGCCCAACTCCATTTGAAATATTGTTCCTCTAAGCCACCATTTCCACTCTTGCATAGGGTCGGCTGGGTAGATTGATGGAAGAATATTCCTTATACGGTATATGCGCTCAATTTTATTCTATTGGAAAAAAAAAACTTTATTGTTATTAATTATTATTTAGCAGACGCCCTTATCCAGGGCGACTTACATCATTATAGCTGTGTTAGGAAACCACAGAGCGGCGAGGGGAAGGCAGCCATGTCATTCATGTATTGATATCGGTTTTCACAGCTCGATGTATGTGTTGGCATTAAGAGCTGCTCCTGCGTGTCAATATTTGTTACGGCTAGCCGATATACAGTGGATAACCGTGTCGAGCGTTTTTCCTCTTTACGTTGCGAAGATTAAGAACGTTCGAAACGGCTATCCCGAAAGATCAGCATCGGTGGGCATGTGGAGGCGTAAAGACGAGACTTGTGACACGTTCTCACTGCCAGGTGTGTGCAACATTCGTGTGCATAGTTGTATTGGTCCAGCTGAAATTGCTGGCCAAATATATACACATTTTTCCTATCCATGACAATGATGAGCATTTATCTCCAATGCTGTTCGTGGAGAATTGTCATGTAGAGCGCTCCCTCTGTGTCTTTCGCCACGTTTTCACCTCCCATGTTGGAGGCGTCATTGAGCGTTGTCCAACGTCCATCCAACGTCCAATGTCCATCCACCGTGCGAGGCGAAACGTTGTCAAGGAGAGACGGAACACTCGCCACGACTATCCCAAAATAACAGCTGTGGAGAGCAATTCTCATACATCGAGCAGTGAAAACCTATACAAGTAACAATATAGATTACGTGGACGATACGTTTACACCCTGGTTATTTATTATGTTACCATTTTGGCACAAAAGTGTTGTCTTTATTTCAAAGGTCTGTCTGTGCAGTTCCTTGCGTTCTCAGGCTTAATGAGCTTTTACCATTGTAATGTGTGTTTACAAACGTATTTTTTTTTATTTCGTCTACCTTTAATGCTATTACATTTTCATTGCGGCTGCATGTGCAGCGCCTCGGAAGCGCGTGGGTGAATGACGCTACGACATGTAAATCATATTTTCATTTCTAAAGCGCCACTCAGCCCAGGGTTACAAAGCGCTGCACAGGACTATGGAGAGAACGGCATGTGAACAACTACATCAGAATAGATCACTTCAAGTAAAATAATGAATATATCAATCAATTCAGGACATCAAATAAAAAAAATAAGTTAAAATAAATCAAGGAAGGTAGAAGTGTTCCTGAGGAGGCATGAGTGACATGGTCAATACGCTCAAATATATGTACATTGTATCAAAAACGATCAGTGGGTCAAATAGTTTTACATCCACACGTGTATGAGAGTGGAATATAAAAACGAGGTTCAGATAAATACTCCGACCCCACAATCAAATAAAAAATACCCAATGACATTAAATAGTAGTCTGTTATTATATAACACGCAGAT
The DNA here is from genome assembly GCA_036362905.1 of Mordacia mordax. Taxonomy (NCBI): domain Eukaryota; kingdom Metazoa; phylum Chordata; class Hyperoartia; order Petromyzontiformes; family Petromyzontidae; genus Mordacia; species Mordacia mordax. Next base: position 8,428,402 of record JAZEWT010000012.1, read on the forward strand.
GAACGATCCCATCGAAAATGACAGCGCTGACGCAGCTTTAGACGAACGCTATTGAAAAAGGTCGATGTAAACAAAACCTCCTTTTGTGATCACGATCGGCGCTCGGAAGCACGGCGGCAGCTCGTACACTTGGCCCCGGGTACGATTGGCCCCGAGGTATCGCGGTGGGTTTGATGTCTCGGCACACAGATGAGGAGGTGAAGTTTTAATGTGTCTGGAGACTCTTAAGCCGGAGGATCTGTCATCAGAACGCCCCGCCGTTTCGCGAGGGTTTCCGTTTCCATTAGCTCGGCGCGTTCTCTCTCGGTAGCTAAAGCGATTTGGTTTTTTTTTAAGTTGCTCCTTTGCGGATCGTCACTTCTCTTTTTTTTTACTTTTGCCAGTGCACCAACTTTAAATGCTTCCCGTACCTTAGGAAGACACCTATTCCTACAAACGTATTATGAAACAACGCTCGCTGTTGCAAGCTCATAACCTTTGAGATGCGTGTCTTCATTAATTCATTATCATTACCCGTTTGATGTGGAAGCCGGTCGCGAGTCCATCGCAGTGCACCGGGAGCACTTTAACATAGGCAGCTGTTATTCCAAAGAGTGGATAGTGAGCGATTGGCGTCAAATTGTTGACAGGCAGACCTCGGGAGATAACTCGAGTTCCGAATAACGTACAAATTACTAAATCCTCCGGCAGCGCTTCGCAAGGGTATCGTTTCTGAACGTCTTCCTGTTATACGAAATGTGCGGTTTTATTTCTCGGAAATATTAAAAAAATGCAAACTGTAACCAAGCGGACGTGATCGTAGCATCGTCATTAATAACAATACTTTCGTGATGAAGCTTTTTTTTTAAGCCGACGTTTTAGGCTGAATGTACATTGTTTTCAGTTATGGGTGCATTGTTTTATATAATATGTTGCGGTCACTTCTAACAGTCTGACGATGAGTTAGTTGAGTACATTTGATAAATGTTCCGTTATTACACCACAAGGGCTGTCATGAAGGCTGTGGCTTAGCTTTGCAAGAATTACAGAAAATTGTCCATCTTGAGTGGACTACTGTATATCTGTGATCAGCAGTGAGTTTAATGTAGATGGCCAAACATCAGTAACTGTAGTGAGTGGGTGAGTGGCTTGGTGAGTGACTGGGTGCGTGGGTGTGTGGGTGTGGAGACGGGTGAGTGGCTGGGTACGTCAGTGAGCGAGCGGGTGCGTTGTCGGTGAGTAGTCGGATGGTTCCAGACACCGCAGAGTACCCAGCTTTGCCGATTGGAGGCAATGGCTACTGGCGGAGTCGCAAACTGCTGCAGGGCACGCAATATAACAAGTTGGTTGTAGACACACGTACAACGAGTCTATACTTTCACAGAATGTGCTGGCAATTTACACGCACGATTTATCACGTGATTTATTAATCAATTGCTTCTTTGTTTTTTTTTCCATAGCTCTGCATTACACACATTACTTTGGTGAGACCTTACTAGTCTGGATATTGTGTTTGGATGCGCTGGTCGCTTCGAACGTTTGTTGTGTCGCAGGAATCCCACACCCTCAGCGTGCCAGCTCACTGGGTACTCTCAACTATAAAAATAAACTTCATTGAGCGCCTATTATCTGCGTGCGAATAGACGCGTGAGGTCAGGGCCTATGCGAAGATGCGTCCGCTAGCGACACAAGGGTCGTTAAAGTGCGTTCGGCTGAACCTGACTGGCGTGGAACTGACTACTCGTTGAACCTAAAACGCCTTATTTACAACGCTCATGCGTTTACTAAATATTCGGCTGTCAATGGAGATCGATTATACCATTATTCATCTCATCTCTCATCTCATTATCTGAAACCGCTTAATCCTATATAGGGTCACGGTGAAGCCGGAGCCTATCCCGGAAACATAGGGCGTAAGGCAGGA
>JAZEWT010000012.1:8439283-8457142 GCA_036362905.1 Mordacia mordax
TCGTAGGTGCGACTCGCTTACAGCGCTTGACCCCTTACAAACTGTTCAGTCCACGCCGGGGATCTTTGTTTTTTTTTCTATTCCTCTGTGTGTGGTGTCACCTCGACGGCAAGCCCCGAGGCTGAGTCTCTCTCCCGTGACGGGAGAGACACGCTCACCTCTCACTCGGGGCGCCGTCGGTACAGCGCTGAGCTCAGCGACCGTGGCGCGCTCACCACGCTCTCTGCTCAGACCTGGTGATCACTTGTATTTGACAGTAATTTGTTATTGCGATTTTTTTCGACGCGCCGCGGCACGATGTTTGTTCAGTCTCCAAGGTATTCGTTCGAAGGGACGATGATGACTCAGAGGTGAAATATTTTCCGCAGAGAGGTGAGGAGGGGGAGATGGGGTGAGAACAGCTATGTGGTTAGCTGGCGCCAACATTTTCTCCGTCGTACATATTCCGTCGTATCTATTACGACGTTATCGATCGATTGATGAGTGTCATTTTTAGTAACAGCAGAAAAACGCGTGCACAACAAGGGGGCGGAACACACACACACACCAGAGAGAGAGGTGTCCGAGGCAGGAGACTGTACTTGCCTCGGTCAGAACCTTGCTTTTGCCTTCCTCATTTCTGTGAGATGCGAATATTAAGGCAGCACCACCCTGGATGTATAATCGCACCGAGTCAACCGGGTTCGTATCCTTTACGTGTGATTTTTTTTTATTTTATCCGACAACACCACGGCTCTCACGTCTTACTTCACTTTAACTTCCCACCTGTTGATTGTTCCTCTGAAACGCCAGAGTAGCCAGTAGGGATATTTCCCAACTCACTTATAGAGTACTTTTCACCCGAATGTCACAAAGCGCTACACGGGGCTGTGGAGAGAACGCCATGTTATCAACAACAATAACAGATGTCAGACGCTTTTTATTTAAGCTGGAAGGAACCGATGAGCATTGTAGCTCCCTTGATCGCTTGTCCAGCGGTAAGCAGATAAAGAGTGGCAAACCAGGGCTATACCTAAGCTGATACGCCAGTCCATCGTGGGGTACTGGAGGAAATTTACTAAGTAGGCCAGTTAACTTAGACAATCGCAGCGTGTGTGGACAGTGGGAGGAAACCGGAGTGCCCGGTGAAAACTCACTCAAGCACGGGGAGTGTGCAGACTGCACTCAGAAGAACGTGTCACACGCCTGAAACACGATCTCCCACACAAACATAGATACACACACTTGCTCAATCACATATATAGATTATGAAAAGCCTAAGGTTTATTTTAATTAATGAATCCGAATTTACATCGAATAAACGTCTGGCCACGTGGCTGGTTGGTTTAACCGCGATATCTCAGCACGGCAGCGTGAGCGCGCTGAGCTGCGATTCAAGTCAGGGATCGATAGAGTGACGTACCACCGTGTGGGAAGTCACAAGTGGCAGTGAGTATTTCAGAATGACTCACCCCGACCAGAGGAATGTGGAATGTTTGTCACGAGCTCAGGGCTGTAACACAAGTGACGAACATCGCCCAAAGAATCCTTTTATATTTTTACAGCAGTGATCCTGTTTTGCATTGCTTTTGACGAATGGTAATAACTACATTGTGGGCGATGCGGTGGCCCAGTGGTTAGCGCTGACGCCTCACAGCAAGAAGGTCCCGGGTTCGAATCTCTCGGCTCGGGTGCCTTTCTGTGTGGAGTTTGCATGCTCTCCCGTGTCCGCGTGGGTTTTCGCCGTGTACTCCGGTTTCCTCCCACAGTCCAAAAGCATGCGCCTGGATAGGTTGATTGGCTCGCAGACTAAAATTGTCCCGCAATGCCCGGCGATGGACTGGCGTCCCGTCGTCGGGTGTATTCCTGCCTTACGCCCTGTGTTTCCGGGATAGGCGCCGGCTCACCGTGACCCTATATAGGATTAAGCGCTTTCAGATAATGAGATGAGATGAGAGATGAGAATAACTACATTGTAAGAGAGTACACATTTGTACAAAAATATACACATGAAGTTGGTTTTCACGGCCTAGTGTATGAGAGTCAGTTAATCAGTTTTTGTTTAAGCTGGCAGTAATCGTCCAGCAATGTTTCTCTTTATATCAGTTGCCCAGCGGGGAGGGGTAAGCAAGTTACAACATTTCAGGGCACCAGGGGCAATGTTTTCAGGGCAATGAACCTAGGCAGCGTGTATTTGTACTTGTTCTGAAGAGCCGCTCTTTCAGGACAGCCATGTCGAGTGTTCCTCCCCTCTCCTTGGGAGCGATTCTCAAAGGAGCTCCCGATTCCATTTCCCCGCTCTTCGTATCGCGGTGCCTTCATCTCCTCTTATCTGTCCGTGGTGGCCGGTGCAGTTACACTGCCTGCACACATCGATCCTAGGCGATCCCTACTCCTCATATTCACGCTCAGGTCCCCAGCAAGCGCTCTGTCTTGCTGTCTCTGTGTCCTGTCTCTGCGTTTCTGTCCGTAGCAGAAGTTCCGCATCCAGAGCTAGCAAGCTCACTGGAAATGTTTTGCTGTAATCATAAACATTGATCTGTATAACTGTCCCACAGGCAGCTGTAGTGGTGAGGTCACTAACGATCGCCGTCCTTCTCCACGTGTCTCCGTGTCTCCGCTACTGCAGCGGTGAGGACGCATGGTGATGGGTGAGCGCGAGTCGCCCCGTGCGGCCGTGCTGGACGAGCCTCTGGAGGGAGGCGAGGAGGAGGAGGAGGAGGGTGCGGAGGTGGCCTCGCGCTCAGAGCGCGAGCTGCAGGAGACCTGCACCTACATCGTGCACGACCAGCCCTGGACGGAGCCGGTCCCCGGAGCGGCGCCACGCGCAGAGGCCACGCTCCCACGCAACCTTCGCTTCCGCGTCTCCCACACGGGACAGGTGCGGCCGCACGCTGGGCCACGGGGAGCCGCGGTGACCTCGCCCCTCACCCTGAGCCACAGTGAACGGCGGTGACCCTCACTCTGAGCCACAGTGAACGACAGTGACCTCACTCTGAGCCACAGTCAATGACAGTGACCTCACTCTGAGCCACAGTGAACGACGGTGACCCTCACTCTGAGCCACAGTCAATGACAGTGATGTAACACCTGAGCCATAGTGAGCGATAGTGACTTCACCTTGAGCCACAGCGAACAACTGCGATCTTACCCTGAGCCATAGGGAATGACAGTGATGTAACACCTGAGCCATGGTGAGCGATAGTGACTTCACCTTGAGCCACAGCGAACAACTGCGATCATACCCTGAGCCATAGGGAATGACAGTGATGTAACACCTGAGCCATGGTGAGCGATAGTGACTTCACCTTGAGCCACAGCAAACAACAGTGACCTTACCCTTAGCCATAGTGAACGATGGTGACCTCACCCTCAGCCACAGTGAATTAGTGATCTCACCCTGAGCAACAGTGAATTCCAGTGACCTCATTCTTGACCCTGACACATGCTGGGTCACTGGAAATCAATGCTGAGGGTATTGGCAAGAATTATACAGTCAGATGCCCTTCCTGACGCCAACCTCTTTTAGTCAGAAGGTCTTTGGATCGTTGTTTGTCTGGAATCCCCCCCCAGACGTGTTCACCAACGTAGACCCAATTTGGAGCGCTATACTCCATAACTGATCACCAAGTGAGACCCCAGCAGGAACACGAGACTCCAGGTGACAGAGCTGTGGGGTTCAGTGGAACACGCAAACTCACAATACAGTTACAATCCATGGGGGGGGGGGGTCTCCACTGTCATTCTCGTTCCGATTCCTGGCTGCCTCTGTTACTCCGAGTGCACAGGTTCTGTCTCTATTTTGACACGCGTAGACGGAGTTATTTTTTTAGGCTGGTGGTGCTCCATGCTAATGTGTAATAGGCGTGTGTACAGTATACCTTTCTTACACGTTAAGCGGGGGTCCCATATTTTGCATAGTGCTCTTGCCAATAACGTCTTGCAATCGGACAGCATTTGTCTACCAGGTCTGACGCCCACTGATGAAACCTAGAATGGTGAAACCGGTCCGGTATTTGCTCATTTAAACAAACGGTGCGGGGAGGGGGGCCCGGTGGCGTAGTGAGTAGCTTAGGTTCCATGTTCTTCTCGTGTCCGCGTGGGTTTTCACGCAGTGCTCTGGTCTCTTCCGACAGTTTAAAAACACGCTACTGCCTTGCTTAATATGCCTGCTGGCCAAATCCCCCCCCCTCCCCCCACAGGTACCATTGAGAAGTTGTAACTTCCTTACCCCTCCCCGCTGGACAGCTGTTAAAATGCTCTACATAGGTCAATGATTTCTTCCAGCTTGAATACCGAGTGAATGGGGATGCAGGCACCGGTGTGCAGACAAGGCAACGAGTGACGTAACGATGGGCCGCCAGGGAACGTTTACTAAAATAAACACGGCCCGAGCGCGCGGTGCCGACCCACATGAGGCTCTTGACCTCTGAACCCAGCCAGTTTTGTAAAAAAAAAGGGAAAATTTACGTTCCTCGAAAACACGAGACAAATTACGTTGCGTAAGAGAGCGTGTGCTCGCACGGAGACGCAGATCCCGAGAGACAGAGGAACGCGTGGACAAGGGAACGTGGACAGGTTGAAGACGTTGCTTAATATAAATGAGAAGCGTGGCATGCGTGAAAAGCGCTCTTTGGCTCCAGCGCGACAACAGCTTGACTGACCGTCTTCAAAATTTGGCTCGGTCACTTATTCGAGAGGAAAATTTGCTGCCAAAATTTCGGGTCGGATCTAACTTCGGAATCAATCAGCTACCGTACAAGCTTTAATGCTTGCACCCCATAATTTTTGATGAGCAAATACACTCGTTTAAGTATAGAATGGAGCAAATGTTTGTATCTATATGTGTTTGTTCACATTAAGGGTACTGGGTTCGAATCTTTTGCCAGCTCAATTTTTATCTGCACAACACTAAAGGTTTGTTTCACCTGCACATCTCATTTATAAAACCTGACTGAATTACTGAATATTCTGCTGAAACTGTAACACTTTCGGCTTTCAATTCCCACTTTGGCTAGTACTATCAACTCTGTCAAGCGCTCTTCTACCATTATCGTGACGTCAGAATAACGCGTTGTGCACCTGAAGCAAGGTCCCCCATAAGGCGAGTACTCTGCTAGTAATTGTAACCCTCACGAAAAGCAAGCGGTGCTTGAGCAGGGTGCGTTCAGGACGCGACACGAGCGGGGATGATGGCCCGTAGCCGAGAACGATGCCTGCGCAGGAAACAAATGAGGAAATACCTCTGAGAGAAGATGGAGCCATGGGTTGACTGATAAGGTGGTGGATAGATTGATGATGCAACGGGTGGATCGTTATACAGTGGGATGGTGAAGGTCGGTGGCGACTTGGGGAGGCTTTTATCCAGCAGTCGATTGAGCAGGGTTGCCCATGACGATGAAGCTTCTGGTTTAAAAGGTTTATTTTTATTATGTTTTGTGTGTTTGTGGTAGAACGGATAGTGTACGGTGACAAATAGAGTCTGATTACATTAGAGTCTGTGTGATCCTCCCAAGAGTGCCAAGCGTACATGAAGAAGTGAGTTGCAAATCTCTCTGCTCCCATTCATTCATCGTGAACTGCCCTACAATCCGTGGTTATTGACAGCGGCTTATCATGCAGCATCGGAACGAAAACCATTGTCGCCGATATTTCGCTGCCAAAATTCCTGCAATTTGTAACATTTTTTTTTCCAGCGGTTAAATTCCAGTTCTGCGTCGTCCTCGTTTATCACGAAATCTTAGAGGATCAACCGTGGGGGATTACAGAGGAAGCAACATGGAGGTCGTGCCAATCAATGGTAAGCAAGGATCATTGTTCCCATAAAAAAAAAATCGAATTCATGAGATGTTGCCTAAAGCTGTTCTTTTAGGCCGGCCGTGTCGAGTGTACCTCCCCTCGGTTCACGTTTCACCTCCCACATTAGAGACATCTTCAGTGCAAATATATTACGTGACAAAAAAATTCGGGAATAAAAAATCCGAGGAAATTGCACCAAGGTGTATATGTGTGTATGGGTTACTGATAACGAAAGTGATTTGAGACGGAATGCAGTACGGAGAAAGGATCGCAGGAGGAAAGGGGACTGGAACGAGATATATTCCAAGCAAAGACAAGAGATGGGACAGCGCTTTTGGAGTGTGCCCCAAGAAAGCTGCAGCCCCATGGTTAATTAATGGCACCTCGACTAATGTCTCTCTGGCTTTGAAAAGCTTCTTTGCGGCTTCTCGGGTGTCTGAAGACATTTAAAGAATTCATTAGAATTAGCCAGAGTGGGACACGTATATCACTAGCGGCACTGTGCAACTGTCTGGAATCCGGCCACTCTCGTCCCATCCCACCCCGCCATCCCCCGTGCCACCCCCGGCCGTGGAAGGAAGGGGGGTGGGGGGGGCAGGGTGGCACTGGGGCGTCGCGCTCTGGTGGCCGTTAAAGGATACCTCGAACGCCACTGGGTTTTGACCGCCGTCTGGCTTGAGTCACCTGTGCACGTTGCCCACACCCCAATGCCACCCTCCCCCAACCCACGCCCCCACCGCGACCCTCCAGCCCACAACCCGGCCAGCCATAGATGGTTCGACGTGAAGGGTACCCTATGCAGGGGAATGGTCCCTCACAGAGTAGCATCCACTGGGCATAAGCGTGAATGAAACTCCGCGCTCAGTCGAAATGCAGTGCCCTCACCCAGCCACGTAACTTACGGTTATACCGTTAGCAGATACCCTACTCGTAGCGAATACACCTCTTTTTTTTTCGACGTACCAGGTGGGGTGCCACGGTGAGCAGCAGTGCCGCGTCACAGCAAGCAGGCCCTAGGTTTCATGCATTCGCGGCTTGGGTGACTTTCTGTGTAGAGTTTGCATGTTCTCGTCCCGTGTGCACGTGGGTTTACGCCGGGCGCTTCGATTTCCTCTCGCAGCCCAAACACATGCTGACTAGGGTTAATTGGCCTGATTAAATTTCCCCCAGTGCCCTGAGATGTTGTAACTTGCTTACCCCCGCACCCCTCACTGGACGACTGTTAAAATGAGCTACACAGCTCAACGGCTCTTCAACATTTGTTCAATTTTTCCATCGGCAAAGGCAGACGCGGCAGAGACGTGAGCGACTGGGCCTGCGCATCGTCCAAAACAAAAACCGCAAAGCAATGTAGGATATTTATTAATATCGTCCTTTTTATGTTTGGGGCCACCGTTTTTTTTATTCTTAACGCACGAGGGATCTCATGTGTGGACCAGACTGCCGAACTTGGAATTGGCCTTTTTTTTTTCCTGGAGCGGGTGACCCTGACGCTCGTTCCGGTGACCTTTCTGCGTGAGCCATGTGGCAGCGAAGAAGCGATGCTTAAACGCCAACGTCTGCGGGCGCACGCGGCACCCGTCCCGGAGAGGATTTCGGGTTGCTGAGTGATGGCAGGTCGCATGATTGTAAATCTCTTAACGGGGCCGAGGCGAAGTAATCCCTGCGTAGCAGCTCGAACTTGCGTATCACGTCCCTTTCCTGTTGTTTCCCAAAGCATACGTTCATTTGTCGGCTTGTCCGTGGCCGTGCCAGTGTTTCCGGCTTGCGACTTGTAACGGCACGGGTTCAAATCCCAGTCGTGGTCACGTCGACTCATCATTGAAATTCGTCCCGCGTCGGGTAACATTCAACAACGCTTGACTGTACACATTGTGAGACAAGTATTGCGCAATGTGTACTATGAGTACTGGGACACGTCAACCTGAGTGTCTGAACGTTTATATTTTAGTTTCAAATCGGATAACCGCTCAAATGGCGCATTCAAGCACAAATAATCAGAATTTTTTGTTTTTCCCTTACATCGTTAAGAAGAAGCCACAACCTCGTAGCGTCTTACGAGGTTAGGGGTCACAGGAGGCTGAGCCGCACAATTCATGAAGGCTGAGGCCTGCTTATAAATTACTATAGGCCAATTATACAGTTGTTGGTCGTCACGTTTGTACAATTAAGCGATGGGTATGGTAGGGTTTGAGCGTTAGAGCGGACTGCTGTTGTTATTGCCGGTTTAAATGGCTGCTGCCCATGTTGACCTGGGTTGGCCGATTGCCCCTGAATGTTGGGGTACAGGAGCAAAACTTCACGGCTAGATGCCCTTTAGGAGGCTGCTTATTCGGAGGGTCTTCGGATCGTTATTTGTCTGGAACCTGCACCCAGACCTGTTTGCCCAAGAGAGATCCTAGCAGGAGTGCCAGACTTCAGGTATTAAAAAACTTTATCATTAGATCCAAAGCAATGTACAGGAATTATAGTAATAAAGAATTTGGACACGCAAAACAACAAACAGATATTAATAAATAATCCTATAAATATTTATGTAATTTATAATCCTATAAATATTTATGTAATTTATAGGATTATTTATTAATGTATGTTTATGTTGTGCTTGTCCAACCTTCTCCCTATGTGTGCATTGGCTTTTCCTGGGTACTCCGTTTTCCTCCCACAGTTTGAAGACATGCTTGCCTAGATTTATTATCCTGACTAAATTACCACCAATACCCTGAGATGTCGTAACTTGCTTGCCCGTCCTCACTGGACCACTGTTAAAAAGAGCTATTTGCTGTAGTTCAGCGGTGCCTTCCAGCTTAAATACCAAGTGAAATTAGCAAATGAATCAGATGCAGCAACCATTGCTGAAGCTGTGCCATGCAGCAACGTACAAAGTACGTGTTTTTTAAATCTTAAATGGAAAAATATTCAAAGTACATACCAAGCAGTGCTTTGGTCGGCGAAATATATTTTCAAACGCAAGATCCCTGGCCCTGCCTGAAACGTTATGTGTGCGCAATGCCAAATCTTAAACCACAGTGGGGCAGTTACTTTAACATTGTTTCTGTTATTTATTTGCTTTTTTCAGCGCGGTTGGGAATTAAAAAAAAAACTTCTACTCATGCCTACGCTGAGTCAGTCTGAAACTTGATCAGAGGTACCATGAATAATTCAAGAGCTTACAGGTCACACGACTTTGCAAGATTCATGACATGGTTTGGTATTTTGAACTGAAATACACCCAATTGTTCAAACTTTAATATCCGCCTCCTTGCCATTCCCGGCAGCTAATTACAGTATCTGAGTCAAACGTTAGATATTACGGAGAAACATGCAACGCGCTTTCGCGATGGATTCTTTCCACGCACGGGCTGGACCGGTGCAGACAGCTAGGGCGCGTGTCGAGTTTTAATTCTTGCCACGTTTGCGTTTCGTCGTGTGCCTTTGAACTCGTTGCTTTTCACTCGCTTTCCTGTGTACAAAGAGGCCGCGTTCGGTAAGTGATAAGCAGTCACCCATTTCTGGAGTCAGCCAGTCCGTTTTTAATTCAAGCTGGAAGGAACCGTTGAGTTACGCAGCTTTTTTTTTTTACGGTTGTTCAGCGGGGAGAGAGACGTAAGGTTACAACATGTCAGACCATCGGGGGCTGTTTGGTCAGCAGCGTTAACCTGGGTTGCATGTCTTTGGACTGTGGTTGTAAAACAGATTACTCGTCGAAAACCCACATGAGCACGGGGAGCGAACACGAAACTCCACACAGAAAAGCAGCACCTGAACTGGGAATCGAACCCAGGTTTTCTTGCCGTGAGGCGGCAGCGCTACTCACTGTGCCACCGTGCCAAAATAATATTGTTAATTTATAGCCCGTCCTCAATCAGCTGCGGGGCTGGTGAAGGCCTCTAGATGTGCCGTATCCATCGTGGTCGTTGGTCTTCACTATACTTCACCGTACTGGCCGGTTCAATGTACAATACGAGACGGACACTGTGACCGCTGTCTTCAAATGGATGCTGAATTTCCACGGTGAGTGACTTGCATCTGATCTCGTCAAAGGATACAGGTGTTTCGAAGTAAACCCTTGGCTTGTGCATCAATACGTTAACTTCATGTTTACAACCTGCGCCGTGTAGTCTTAATTTCAAATGGTACCCAATAACTCCTTAAATGCCGATGCATCCCAACAGAGCTGAGCGTGCACATGGGAACCTCACGTCAAGTATGGTTACTCATGCACCACCCGGGATTGACGTTTGTTGTTTTCAAGGTCACGACTGCCTGGTTTAAGTCACTTGCTGTTTAACGGAGGTCGCCGCGAGTTTAGAGACGATTGCTCATCATTCACTTGTCGCCTGACGACGTTGAACGATGATTTTTTGCTCGACACACAGAGTCGTCGTATTGGAGCACAGACGGAGGAGGGAGACCTGAGCAGCCTGTCAGTGTCAACTGATTAGAGTGAGATATTGAGCTGTTGGCTTTTCCACAGGCAGTGGCAAGTGGAGACTGTGTGATCCCAGAAAAAATAAAACTTCACTTTTCACATGTACATGTTGTTATTGTTGTTAATATGCCGTTCGTATGTTATTGTTGACATGCCGTTGTCTCCACAGCTCTGTGCAGCGCATTGTGACCCTTGGGTGAAAGGCGCTCTAGAAATGCAACTATTATTATTACATGGAGTTCCAACCTAATTGTCACTTCGATCTGCGTTTTGCGTAATTGTTTTTCTTGTTATGAATCTGACAGCTGTCAAACGTACATTCATTTGGTTAGGATAATTTTCATTGTTCTGGCAAAGCTCACGCTCACGTACATTCAATCACTCGACATAAATCGTTCTGGGTTAATATGTTATTTTTCATGCCTAACTCGTTTTATGTTTGCTAGTATTGCTAGCATCTTCAGAAATTATAAATACTTAAGTGATGTTTGGTGCCATTTCGGAGGACAGGATAGGAGTAACAAAATAATTAAGGTAGACTCTCCCTCTGCTTCAGCATACCTGTCCCTCATCGTTAAAAACACAAGCACTTTTTTTACACAATCATTCAGCCTCGAGGCCTTTTATGAGTGCATCTTTTTAACAGCGTCAATCGGTTTAATACGAGCCAACTCTCATAGTTCACCAGCATTGGTTGTCCCGGCAGTGCTGACTCCGCTGGCAGGGAGCCGCTGAATGTCGACAAACCGGTTCATATCATTTCTCCCATTGAGCCAACGCTGCTGAAATGCTGCCCTCCCCGATAAAATCATTGTATCTGATGGGGTGTGTAACGCAAACACTTTCATAGTTCACGTGGAGTTAACGTAGGCTCGTCACGGCTGAATGCGTGAGCATTGTTCTCGAGAGGTGCACTTATTGGGATAACTGTGTCGAGCACACCTCCTCTCTCTCTCCCATTCCGACGTTTCGCCTCTCACGTTGGATTCCACCCCCCACACTTTAGTCCGATGGTGAAAATGGCGGTTGTTCTCATGTTTTTTAGAATTATTTTAAAATTCGTGTCCTGCGCTTGGGTCTCGAGCCAGCTGCTGTCGGATAACCAGGTGACAATCAAGAGGCACGTGGGGAGGGAAACCAGGCTGTCCCACTGCATTCGGCGAGGCGTTTGGCTGCCGCGTCGCTCACGCGTGCTGGGGATATTCGGGATGCAGCACCGCACACTGTACACGCCTGCACAGTGGCACAGGCTGATGACGTCGTCGTCGCCAAATCGGGGGTGCCGGGGCGCTGCGTGATAACGGCGCTCCGTGGGAAATCACGGTTATGGGGGGGGGGCGGGGCGTGCGGTTGAACGAGGTTGAACGAGGAAGAGAAGCGACATGTTTCAACTTGAAAGGACACCGATACGGATACTGAATGGGGGAAAGAAAGGGGTTGGAGAGGGAGAGAGAGATGGAGGGAGACGGGATTAAACGGGGATGAAGAAACCCGGTGGGGTCCCTTGCTGCTAGACTCGACAGAGGGAGGGCGGTTGCTCTCTCTCTCTCTCAACTGAACAATGAAGAGTTCTCGTTGTTACAAAACACTCTCTCTGTTTGATCTAATAGGTGTAGTAGCGTGGTGCCAGAAGTGCACTCATTGACAGCGAGGTCAATGCCAGACGAGATCGCTTAACACGGGTTCATCAAAGCAAGACGCTGGAGTTTGAATTGCCTATAGTTATTGAGATGTTTCGCTCACAGTGTATGTTCTGATATCGCAGAACTGATGAAGCATTGGAGATTTCATTCACGTGAAGGCGTTTTCACTCCGTCATCCCTCTGCCTTCCGATGGCGTTTGCAGACACCTGCCGATATGTTCCGTAACCCCAGCAGCGAATGTTTGTTCAACGATGCTCTGTCTACGGCATCTGTGGTTTCTGCCATTGTCAATCGTTCAACCGTATGTGGATTATTTCTGTACACGCAGTATAAGTAATAAACTCTCAAGGTATACGCGTCCTGTGACAGCAATCCAGAACGCCTTAGCAATCAGGTCCCGGGTTCGAGTCCTTTCTGCCTTTCTGTGTGGAGTTCGCATGTTCTCTCGGTATTTGCATGGGTTTTTGTTGGGTGCTTCCGTTTCCTCCCACCGTGTAAAGACACGCTGCTGCCTGGGTTCATTGTCCCGCTTAGTAAATTGCCTCAAAGTGCCCTGAGATGTGCTAGCGTCACATCCTGTGTACAGCCTTGCTTTGCGCCCCGTGTCTGCCGGGATAGGCTCTGCCCCCTTGCGACCCTGCACACGATTAAGCGAGTACTGACACTGAACTGAACTCCAGTTTCCTCCCACAATTCAAAGCACGTTCCCTCTGTGCCCTGAGGTATCGTAACCTGTTTCCCCCCTCTCCACTGGACAACTGTTAAAATGAGCTCTATAGCCCATCAGTTGCTTTTAGCTTAAATAAAAACCGACGATGCTTGGGTCAGATCATCCATAGTGACTCTTTGGTGACCCCGTATTCCACGTGGCTCCAGGGTTGGCTGACCTCGCGAGGTCGTGCGGCGAGCCTCAGCAGTTGACGGGGACCGACCTTTGCCCCCCTGTCTCGTGTCCGTCGCCATGTCGTGCAGGTAATCGGGGTCCTGAGCAGCGAGTATATCCCGGAGGGAACGCGATTCGGACCTCTGGTCGGCGACATCTACACGGAGGATTCCGTCCCCATGGGGGCGAACCGGCAGTACTTCTGGAGGGTGAGTGCGCGCAGTCGACGATGCAACCATGGACACGGAGCAGATCTCTCTGCCTTGTCTGCACCGGGTTGTCTGCATGCCTGTCTTTCTACATGCATGCCTGTCTTTCTACATGCATGCCTGTCTTTCTACATGCATGCCTTTCTACATGCATGCCTACCCACCTGTTTGTCTACCTACTTGTCTTTGTTGACATGCATTCTCTCCACAGCTTTGTGTTGCACTTTGTGACCCTCGGGTGAAAAGCGCTTTAGAAGTGCAATTATTGTTTTTTCTACTTCTCTGACTACATGCCTGCCTACCTAGCTAGCTGCCTGTCTACCTTCATACCTAAGCTTCTGCTAACCTGCCTACCTACATACCTAAGCTCATGCTTACCTGCCTACCTACACCACCCGCTCACCTGCCCGCCTGCCTGCCTACTTACGCAGCTGCCCACGCACCCACCTGTCCGTCTGCCTTACGACGGGTGGAGCGGTGTTGCCCGCACCACCCACGCGCTCGTGGGCCGCGTCTCTCTGCCGGAGCGGTGCGGGCACGGCGGCGCGAAGCCTGCGTGTACGGAACACTCATCTCTGGATCCCACTGCCCGTGAGAGCTCGCGTCAGTCGCGGCCGCCTGTGTGACCCGGAGTTGAACTCCGGTGGCTCGGCCGCGCGGATCCGCCCGTCCGCCCATCCGCCCGCCGTGACCCGAGCGTTATGGGGCCGGCCCCTCGGGCCGTCTGGACAACGGAATGCCAGGAGCTGGCGACGTGCGCGGCCTCATGGCCCGGGCACGGGGACATCGGTGAAAGGTTGCATTAGACGACAATAAATGATACATCCGTACGGGTGTGCGGAACGTTATCAGCAGAACTTGCGTTTGTTTTGTTCAAACTCTCGTTTGGCACACACTTCAAAATTCCACCTATAGCACCCTCATCCAAGCCATGCCAATATCATGAGCAATAAGAGCCTTGCTCACTTATCCAGTATGCATACGATTTGCAACTTCAAAGGAGCAAAAAAGAAACAGCGACGCGAACATTCTTTTGGCAGGTATTTGTGTGACGTAGTTCCGCCCGCATGCAGAACGCTCGAACTTCCATCGGCCAGCCAGAGTTAAAGGCACGAAACAAATTAACTTGGGCCCTGACTTCCCTTGGGGTAGAAACGTCTGCACGTGGCAATCCGAGTGTCTCCGATGACGTGATGGTGAGCAACCTGGAGAGATGCCGCTTGAATTTGACGACACATGTACCACGCGCCCCGATAGCTTGCGTCCTAAATGCACGTTGTGTTGATGTGCAGTATGACGGTGAGCGAGGTTTACCTAAGCACTGCCAAGACCTGGACAACGAGACAATGGGAGGGATTGTTCAGGTGGAGCAGAGGGGTAGGAATGAGCAAGGGAGTTGTTGTGACCTGCGGTGTGGTTAGTGAGTGGATGAGTGAATGAATGTGTTCGCTGAGACGTGCGGTCTCGTGCCGGTGGTTAAACACACACACACGACACCAAACAGTCAGTGTCTGATCGAGTTCCCAGCGTGGGTGGAGTGATGTTGGTGTGACGTTGGGAAACACAGTCACCACAGTCGGCGCAACAGCCGCCCACCCACAAGTATTGTGATCAGGCCATGTTACGAGCAACCCGTCATAAATCTCTTTGCAGCCTAGAAACCGTGTAATTAACAAGAGGCTATATTTTATTCATTACCTCTAAATTAAGTGTGTGTGTGTGGGGAGAGGGTAGGGAGGGGGGTTGGCGGGGGACATTGCCCAGGGGATTGTTCAGTCGTCTTTGGTGTTAAACTACTGCTGTTTAAACACAGGATTGGTGTTTTCGAGCAATACGTTAACGGACAGGTCTTGCTCTAATTGTTTTGTTACAATCGTACATTAAGGTGACCGGTTTATCCAGCTTCATATAAACGATGATGGTGACTGTGTGCCAGGATTATATGTCGTTTATATCGCTGCTGTTGAGTTCACGGCCGAGGAGCTCGTATGCACGCGCGTGCCACGCGGCGTGGCACGTGGCGTAGTAGCATGTGGCGTGGTACGCGCGATGCACGCGATCGATCAGCGATGATCGGACTCCGCCGCTCTCGCTAGGCTCACCCTTGAGCTTCGAGATCGAGCCGAGGCCAGGCGCGGAGGGTTCAGATCGGTTTGACCATTTTTATTTTGAGTGTCTCTTCGCGTTGCACGTCGAGCCACTTGCGGGGAAAGTCCCCAGTGCATAACATCTCGCCCGCATGCTGCACGCTCACTACAAATAGGCGCGCACGCGCATTTACATGTTGCTATTACCCGCACGGGTAATGCCTTGTAACCAAACTAAATTCCAGACATTCTGAAACTACTGATAGGTGATGCCCCCGCCCCCCGTTCTGCACTACGCTTGGTCATAGCGGGTTTGTTGTGCACTCGTAGCACCGGTCGGTGCGGGTTTGGGGGGAAGCGAGCGACAGGTGCTTGAACCGGTTCTCGCGGCGTCACTCGCCACTGATGTCGACCCCGGCTGGGAGTCGAACCGAGGTTGGGTTGCGGTTCGCGGCATGGTGCGATAACCGGCGCGCCCCGCAGCTGTCACTGCAGCACTTCAAAACCGCGATCTCCAGCTCAAATGAGTATTGAGGCGGTGATCGTATCTCGTCCACATCCAGGTGGGAATTCCACATTCGTGTGACGGGGGCGTGAGTCTATTCACAGCACAACAGCTATTGAATACCACATAAAGCGGTTTTGAAACCACAGCCAGGGTTTGAACTTACGCGCCTCTGATTACGCGAGTCACTTCACTGCCAAGCCGTCAACGCTTTGCGTACGCATTGAAAGCATAGCGATATAATCAAAGCGAGTTATTTTTGTACCTTTAACAATGCACACCCCTAGCACCGGTGCCTCTACACTTCTTTTTACGTCCGAGTTCTCGGAAATAAAATTCGGCGATCCGTCAGCAGTACACAGCCCCCACCGAATCGTGCGTGCGCAATGCACCGCACACGTCTCTCCAAATCGCTGCGGCAGAAGCTAATCTATTCGACTTTCTGAGCGCGCGGCGCGCACGTTATATGCCAAGGTGCCAGTTCTGAACACGTATCTCTGTGGCAAAAGAGCTCGAACGGCGGCAGGTAAGGGAAAACTCCCATTCGAACGAAGAACTCAACCTTTCCGCCCTTGACAAACATTTGCACAGACAGACGTTCGTATCACGATGGTCGTACTTGTGAACTGTGCGTTACTCGGTCAATAGATATCGTCCGCTTCTGCCGGCTAAACTGTCTCAAGCCGTCGCCATCTCTCACAGCCTTTTGACGCTACAATCGATTAAGCCGCTGCTAATGAGCTGGTGTCATTGGTCGGTCTCCGCGGCGGATGTCCTCTGAACGTAATTGCCAGGAATGTTCCGTTCTCTGGCCGTAGTATTGGCTTTAGCCTTCGCCGCCGGCTGCCATCCCTTGTATAGCAGCATGTCCTGCCCAAGACCACTTCCTTTTCTTACGAGTCTATCAGTTTGTATTTAAGGTGGAAGTCACCGTTGAGCTGTGTAGTTATTCTTAACAGTTGTCCAGCGGGGAGGAAAGAGGCAGGTTACAACATCTCAGGGCACCGGGGCAGTGTAGCCAGCAAAATTAACCTATATGGCGACCTGTCTTTGGACTGTAGGAGGAAACCGGAGTACCCGGCGAATACCCACGTGGATACGTGGAGAACATGCAAATGTCACGCATAACGCACCAGCCCGGGAATTAAACCTAGGCCCTCTTTGCTGTTAAGTGGCAGCGCTACTCACAGTGCCGCTGTGCTACCCATTTCGATTCCTCGAAAGGGTGGCGCATGGTAACATCCACTCCTCACAGAAAAGATATCCTGGCTGAGGCTGAAGCGGTTCGATCTCTGTCACAGGTGCCTTTGTGTGGAGATTGCGTATTCTCGCCCGCTGTTCGGTGTAGGTTTCCTCCCACAACAAAAAAAACCTCATTAATAAAATGGCCGATGACATCACAAAACATAGGAAGCAGTGTCTGGCGAGTTGGCGCCGGCTGACCGCCTGAATCACACTCTCTCCCCCCCCCTCCCCAATAATTTCCTCGCTACGCCATCGTATCGATGTCTCAGCCATGACCAGGCATGTGGGATTTGAGCGGCGCGTTATAAATTGTGCATAAGGATCTTACCAACCATTGCGATTGCGGTTGCGTGCCTTGGAAACCGGTCAGGTAAATGCGCGCGCTAACGCAAATAATAATCAATTACATTTAATTTAACGATAGTAATGTATACCAATATACCACCTTTCAACCAGAGGTCCCTAGGTGCTGCAGGAAAACGCTGGTTGCTGCGTGGACAACCAGCTCCAACCCGCCAGACACCGTGTGCCTACGTATTATGATTTAATCGGCCACGTATCATATCAGGGTGTATTAGTTGTGGGAGGAAACCCGAGAATTCAGAGGACACACACGGAGAGTAGGGGGAGAACACACAAACTCCATGCATAAAGGTGTCCGAGGTGGGAATCCAACCACCTCGGGCAGAACTTACTTTGTGAGCCACGAATGTTACTCACTGTGCCGCTCTGCCACCCAACCTGGCCTTCCTCCTTCCTGTCCCCCGACGTTCTAACCGGGCACAACTGGAAACCTTACCTTGCTCTGCCCTCTGTCAGTCTTCCACATTGCTTATCCTGTTACCTCGGAATGAAATTCCTAGCTTAGAGAGAATGTGCCAATATTTCAATGAGACACTATTTTGAGAGATACAGATTCTCGAGTGTGTGTGTCTCATCTCTTCAATAACGATCAGACTCTGTTTGAAGCCGGTGAGATTTCAATTCATGGTGACCGTTTGCGTGAAATCGTCACTCGATATTTTGGCGTATTCCGTGGCACGTTTTGCCACATTATTTTTCTTTCAACCGAAGGA
>JAZEWT010000012.1:8457361-8485905 GCA_036362905.1 Mordacia mordax
TTTTTTTTGGCTTTCGTCAATGATGTTTTTATCCTGAGCAGAAACTTCTGAACAGAATCACACGGTGGCAGGAGCTATCAATCAATTAATTTATTTATATGTTTGTCCCGTTGATTATTTATTTAAAGCATTGAATGGCACATGTCGGGTGGGCGACACGCGTCTCTAAATACACGCGTCCCTACCCACCGCCCGTGACAGCCCACCTCATCGCTGGCCTTCAGAACATATACCACGGGCGTTTTGAGTCGTGGCTTACGATTGTTAGAAGAGTGCATTTTATTTCTTTATTTTAAGCACAGCATTCCATCTTCCTGACTTCACTTTTTGCACAGTAATAAGAAGACAGGACAATGGAGAAAGTTTAAAAATACTCGACCGGAGGTTTTAGGCAGTGGGGGGGGGTGTGTGCAGATAGAAAGTGGCCTTTCTCTCTAAGCTCTTTGTTAAACACACAGATGCACACGCCTGCACACATACACACACACACGTGTGGCGCGTATGTGTATCGTCAGTGGATTAGTGGGGATTTATGAAGGGCTCTCTACACAAGCAAATGCTTGCGATGTGACATTTAACTTGCACGCGTCGTTGAATTAACCCTGCTTGTCTGCCGCCGCAGTGTGCCCTCGACGACAGCATCATCATTTTTTTACGAGATGACCTTTCGTACTTTATGGTTAAGTAAACACAAACCATGCCACTAAGGACATCGACACAGCGACTCGAGGCGTCGCTCTGTCGATCTCTGTAACCTTACCGGGATGTAAGGGCTATGCATTCGTTAAGTCACCGATCATTTCCTGACCTCACAGCTTGTGTGACGTCACAACCAGCTCAGTGCAGAATGTCAGCTTAGATGCAGTCCAGGTGGTCGCAGGCCGCCGTAAGGCCCAGTTTTGTAATAAACTTCGAGCACTGAGACTTTCCCTGAAGAGCAGCTTTCGAGAGGAACTCTCATTAGACATAAAGCTGCAACAGACCCACATTGCTGCAGCCCCTTGTCAATCCATGGTTGGAGGAAATCATTTTGCACTCCAGTCACGGTTGTTTAAGTGTACACTTTTGTACTAACCCTACTTCACCATGCTGGTCGCTTTGGATTGACCTGAGGGGTGGGGAGGGTAGGGTGGTGATATCTGAATCAGTCGTTAAAACGGTGAGTTCCGTCAAGCTGACTGTGAGGCGGTGACCATCTCGATGTTATAACCTTGCAGCCTTCCACATTCCGATGACGAAGGTGCGAGTCGTTCCCGCAATGTAGTACCCAGTTTATCGCCTTCGGAAGGATGATGGACCGAGTCAACCTGCAACTAAACCAAGATTCGAACTCGTAACCTTGTGATTGCTAGCCGCTCGCTCGACCACCGAGCTGACCGGCTGGACAAGCGGTCACTCACAATCAGGAGTGGCAAAGTACGCAGTGAGTAGCGCTGCCGCCTTGCAACAAGAACCCCCGCGTTTGATTCCTGGCTCGGGTATCTTTCTCTGTCAAGTTTTCATGTTCTCCTCTTGACTGTGTCGGTTCTCAACCGGTTACTCCGGTTTCCTCCCACAGTCCAAATACACTGCCATTAAAGTGAATTCCCCTCTTACTGTATTGCCCACAGTGGCCTAAATGGTTGTAACTTTCTTACCTGTCCCAGCCGTATAGCTGTAAAAAAAATGCTATATCTGCCTTCTAATGAATAATTATTAATTACAGCTTACATAGCTCAACGGTTCCTTCTCGTGTAAATAAAATCCGACCGACCCGTGCGCCGCCACTACCATTGCGCTATAACGCAGCGGGCAAGGATGGCAACATTTCTACGCATTCCGGATTTTTCGCACGTAAACCCAATTTTTATGGCGGGAAGCCTATTAAATACAAGTGCGTCGCGTGACCAAAATATTTAGAAGAACCTGTTCTTTGGAGGGTGTGAAAAGAGCAAATAGTCCCTTTTTAGGGTTTGATTTACAGTGACAAAACCTCCATTGTGCCGTGGTATTTTACAAAACGAAACCTTCAATCCCTCACTATGTCTGGAACTAAGCTCTCCGAATGGAACGTCGGGTATTTGCGTGTGTGTTTGAGAGAGCTTTACTGGTAAATGTACTAGCAGACCTTATATGAAAAAAAACTCAACACGATCGTTAATAATTTGGTCCTAAAAGAGAAATTTGGAATTTAGTGACATTTCGGGCCAAATGTATTACTTGATTTTAAAATAAGCACTATTACACCCATAGAGGTGGAATATAGTACAGCAGCATTATCATTATCAACACCCTCACATAATTTTGTGCAGGGTCGTGTGGGGCCTGAGCTAATCCTGGCAGACACAGGGATGGAATGCATAGCTATACCTGGGATGGGACGCCATTCCATCGCAGAGTGTCTGAAACAATTTAGTCAGCAGGCCAAGTAACTTAGGCAGCACTGCAGCAGTAGAGAGATACACTTTTTGTCATCCCATCCGTATAGAATTGCAGTTTATAGAGGAACGAAATTACGTTTCTCGTGGTCCCCGGTGCAAAAATTAAACGAGGCTAAATACACATGCGACAGTCAGTCAGCCAAGTCTTATCTAAGAGGCGGACTTTTGGTCTATGTAGCTCTTTTTTAACAGTTGTGCAGCGGAAAGCAGTCAGCCAATTGCAACATCTCAGGTCAATTTAGTCAGGACGCAGGACGGTTAAGCTTGGCAGTCTGTGTTGTGACTGTGGAAGGAAACCAGAGTACCTAGTGGAAGCCCATGCAGATGCGGGTTGAACGTGCAAACTCCACATATCAAGGTACCCGAGCTGGCAATTTAACCTGGGTGATTCTTGCTGTGAGGCTGCATTGTTACTCACTGTGCCACCGTGCACCCCCATTCTGTCAACATCCATCCTGGGTCTCTGATTCCACAATCCTAAACGTGTAATTAAAGTTTTCACAGAGCTTCAGTTTAATGCATTAACTTGGGAAGGAGAGCGCATATCATGGGATTCATGGTTTCACCACGAATTAATTGGATCACAAACTAATAGTCCGTTTTGTTCGTCACTGTCACTTTTAACTCAAGGACTATTTTCAGGAAATTATAATCTGGTACTGTAGAGTAAAATGTTATGGTAACAAATTGACACCACGGTGTTTACGTTTGGAAAGGCAACGATATAATGATGTCGGGTTTCACGGCTCGATGCATGATGATTGCTCGAAAAGCTGCTCTTTCAGGACATCCGCGTCGTTCGCTTCCCCTCCCCACCTCGCGACGTTTCGCCTCACACATTAGAGGCATCCTCAGGTGCCCGATTGCTTTTCGAAGCAATCATCAAGTCAACGATAGTTTCCATCACGTAATACATATATTAATTACATTCAATTATTTTCACAGCTTATTGAAAACAAATTAAGAATATGAATTACAATAATAATAATAATTGCACTTCAAGAGCGCCTTTTACCCGGGGCTCACAACGCACTGCATAGAGCTGCGGAGAGCATGGCATGTCAACAACAACAACGACACATGAGCGGCAGATCAACAACAATAATTTTTTTTTTTAAATGCTAGAGTCATTCCACAATTGTTGTGTACTCGTATAAGCACACCACGCAGGCGTTCACAATGAAGCCCTTTTGGGTTTTGTTACGTAAAAAATAAGTGTCGTAGATCCGCTTCCACACGACAGAGCCAGCCAAGAAGGTTTAATAATAGTAATAATTGCATATATAGTTTGTCATGTGATCATTGCACTCAGCTTCATCAGGTATCTCGACCCAAGATGGATATGCCGTTATTGTTACTGACATTCCGTTCTCTCCACAGCTGTGTACGGCGCTTTGTGACCCTCGGGTGAAAAGCGCTCCAGAAGTGTAATTGTTATTGTTATTAATTTGGTAATCGTTAGTGAAATGTCGTATTTCATCGTGAATCTTGTGGGTTTGCTCTTTAACACACCAACTTTGCGTAGATGGTAGAGAATTAGCACGTTCTGTTCAAGTGACAAGGACCTTACTTATTTGTTGTCAGGTAGAGCTGGGTTTACGACACTTACTTTACACGTGACCCAACCCAAGAGGGCTTTATTAAGGATAACATTGGTCTCCAAAGCACTTGTGTTAAAGTTATTGAGGCATTTATATGTTAATTCAGCTATTTTTCACACTGACTGATTATACTCTGAAACGTTCGTACTATTTCCGTTATAAATTCCCACTCTTGCACCAGGGTTGTGGAGTGAGTAGCACTGGCTCATCACTGCAAGAAGGTACCTTGTTCAATTTCTGGCTCGAGTGCCTTTCTGTGGAGTTAGTATGTTTTCCCCGTGTCCAGGTGGGTTTTTGCCAGTATCTCTGGTTTCCTACCACAGTTCAATGGCATGCGACTGTTGCCTAGTTTAATTAGCCTACTGGGTAAATTGCCCCGGTTGCCGTATTATGGACTGGCGTCCTATCCTTGCTACAACCCTGCCTTGCGACATCTGTGTTCTTACCGCTCCCCTCTGGACAACTGTTAAAAAGCACTGCATAGCTCAACGGTTCCTTCCAGCTTGAATACAAACTGACCGACTTCACTTTCAAGTTTCGGACGAATGACGTGATACCGAAATCAGACCTTCTTCACGCCAGTGTGGTGACAGAAAATTCGCCCAGACCATCCATATATATTCATTTGAAGTTCGCACCCAAAACATTAGCCTAATGAGCTGGTGCTTTACCGTGTTTCTCAAGGCAAGTCTGTCTCTTTGGCACTTGAATCGTGATTACAAAGTCAAACACGCTCCTAGTTAATTGGCCCGCTGAGTAAATTGCCCCCAGTTGCCTGCGATGTATACTGGCGTCATATTCTGGGTATAGCCCCGCCTTGTGCCCTCTCTCAGAATAGGCTCCGCTTTCCACCCCCTCCCTCGGCGACCCTGGATCAAGCGGGCATTGATGATGTTGATGATGTTGATGATGATGATATACCAGCGTGGTCACACCCTGTTGATTTATCAGCTTAGGGCTGGTTTTATTATCGATGCCAAACACACCCAACCACCCGAGGGCTTTTAGTTATGCGTGGGTACAACCGCATTTCTGTGTTTACGTTGAAGAGTAAAGTTCTCAAAGGTGACTGGCAAACAGGTGAGAGTCTAATTATGGTTGCTTCGAGAAACGAAAAAGAAGAAAATCTGGATTTTTTTCGCTCTCTTGGCCTAAACTCCTTTGCTTTAAACGTGAGGTAATGTCTCCGTGCCTGCCTTTCAAGTGAGGCTCTGAATGGGAGCACTTTAAACAAATTGCACGGCTTGTGTGTGTGTCTCTTCTGTCTGTGTGTGTGTCTTATGTGTGTGTCTTATGTGTGTGCTTCTGTGTGTCCTCTGTATGTGTGTCGTGTGTGTGTGTGTCTTGTGTGTGTGTGTTGTGTGAGTGTGTGTCTTTATTGTGTGTCTTGAGTCATATGAGCGTGACTGTGTGTGCGTTAAGGTTTGTGAGAGTGAGTGTGTTAAGGTATGTGCGGCTGAGTGTATTATGTGTTAAGGCACGTGAGGGTGAGAGTGTTAAGGTGAGAGCGGTATTCGGGTGAGAGTGTGTGGTGTAGTGGTCACTGCTCCGCGCTACAAACCCAGCTACCCGAGTTCGAATCCCGCCCACAGCTAATACCGGTGACGATTTAATAAAGCGGTGCTTGCCTCCCCCTGGTCAGTATGTACACATATGCCACTAAGGAGACAAAGGTGCCCGGGCGTGGTGCTAGTCACCCAACCCCTCCTGTCCCTTGCCGGCCTTAATATCTGTTACTCTCTCGTAGCACCTACTTCAACAGCGTGTTAAGGTCACACACAGGATGTCTGTCGTGTTTGACCACTACGACCGTAGGTTATACAGTCTCCTGCTCTTCCCAGTGAGCTCGCTGGCTAACTGGGAAGAGACAGGCGTCAGGGTGTGGTTTCGACCAAACCACCGCCTCGTGCACGGCTCCGCTTCTAACAGCACTTGACCGTACAGTCTGCTAAAGACTACACGCGGGGGGGGGGGACCTTTGCCTTTGTGCTGGGCTACAAACTTGGCGACCCCAGGTTGATTCCCGCTCGCGGCCACCGACGTCAGTGACGCCGCTCCTGGGACTCCCCTGGGTCGACTCAGCTGCCAAATCAGATCGTTTCGTGCGGTGCGTGAAACATTGCCACTCGTCCACCAGATCTACCGGCACGGGGAGCTGCAACATTTCGTGGACGCCTGGCACGTGGGCCGCAGCAACTGGATGCGTTTCGTGAACCCGGCGCGCTCGCGGCGCGAGCAGAACCTGGTGGCGTGCCAGCAGGAGGACCGCGTCTTCTTCTACACACTGCGCCCCGTCGAGCCGGGCCACGAGCTGCTCGTCTGGTACTCGCCCGAGTACACGCGCCGCATGGGACACGCTCACCACCGCCTGGGAGGTGAGGAGCCGCGGGGTGAGCCGCGGCGGTGGGGTGAGCCACAGCGGTGGGGGGCGAGAAGGGGTTACGCTGAAGTCGAGTAGCCTGGCGGGGTTGGAGTTGCAAAGGAAATTTGTTTGGGAACAAAACCCGGGTCTGCGTTCCATTTAGAGATATAGATGGACACTCATATTGATACATAACGATACAGAGAGATACGTAATAATGATGAAAAAATAATAATTGCACTTCTGGGGTCACAAAGCACTGCATAGAGCTGCGGAAAGAATATGTCATCAACGACGACATAAGAATGGAAAATCAGCAACACAAACTTTTTGTTGTATTTTTTTTTTACAAATCCGAGCTGTGGAGAGAATGGCATGTCATCAACTACATAAGGACAGTTCAACTGAAAGTCAAATAGTAGCAATAAATTATACGACATAAAATTAGCTCCCCGTGTCCGCGTAGGTTTTCGCCGGGCACTCCGGTTTCCTCCCACAGTCCAAACAGCATGCTGCTGCATAGGGTAATTAACTTACAGAATAAATTGCCCTCAGTGCTCGGTGATGGACTGGCGTCCCAGCATTGGTATATCCCTGCCTTGCGCCCTGTGTCTGCCGGGATAGGCTCCGGCTCACCGCGACCCTGTACAGGATTAAGTGGTTCTGACAATGAGATGAGAGAATAAGCAATATTAAAAAAAGTAAAGAATTCGTGATGTAGGTTTACAAAGCTCGATGCATGATGATTGCTTCGAAAAGCTGCTCTCTCTGGACAGCCGCGTCGATCACTCCCTCTCCCTCCATCGCGACATTTCGCCTCACACATTAGATGCATCCTCAGGCACTTTGTGTGTGTGTGTGTCATGTGTGACTCCTATTTATATGTAGGTACTATGTATGTGTTGTCTCTTCTGTAGTGTTGTTTTATTCCAGGAACAATTGACAGGGTTTGGGGTCCATTTGAAAGGTTTCCATTGTCTTGCTCGCACACCGGAATCATATTAACCCAAGCCTATTCTGCCTCTGACTCATCTCCTAGTTTGTATCTCATGAAAGCATGCCCAGTTCTTCAAACACTTGATGATTATCTTCTGGTGTCCACATTTCAAAGCTCTATATCTGTACGCTGCTGACTTCAATGATTGGCCTCCAGATTTGGCTGAGCTTTATTCTCAGTTCTTGTTTGCGGTTCCGTAGTCTTTTCTGTCTTGTGAATCCCTATTGCTTCACAAATTAATCTTGGCCCTTTATGGCAGATGGCTGCTAGTACTCACATCTTGTCAAAATCGATTTTGCGTTGTTTGTTTGCACTGTGTGCTGCCGTTGTTGATTTATCCATATGCAGCAAACGCACTGCTGCCTCGTGCTCTTTCTTTCATGTGGCTATTGTTCCTCCTGTTTGCCCAATGTACACTTCTAACGTGTGAGGCGAAACATTTCGATGGAGGGAGAGGATGCGATCGACGCGGCTGTCCTGAGAGAGCAGCTTTTTGAAGCAATCATCAGAAAATAATTCTTTAAGAAACAAGAAAGGAAAAAATGTTCTCAAGCTGGCGCAAGCTGGTAGAGAGCCATCATCCTTGCATAACGACATTGAGCCACATCAACAGTTCTAGCCAGAGGGCTTGAGAGCCTTGCAGAACAAGCAAGTCTTGAGATGAGATTTGAAGATGCCCAGGCACTCAGTTGATTGAATCTCCAATAGAAGGGCATTCCATAGTCTTGGAGCAGCGCGCAAGAAGGCTCCGGCACCCATCGAATGGAGGTGCGATCTGGGCACATGAAGCAAGCCCGTATTGGAGGATCGAAGTGGTCGATTTCAGGAGGAAGTAGGTCACGGATGTATGTCTGAGCAGCACCAGTGAGAGCCTTGTAGGTGAGGAGGAGGCTCTTGAATTCAATCCTGTATTTAATCGATAAGCAATAGATAAAGGCTCATCGAGCTACATAGAGATATGTAGAGAATCTTTGAGATGAATAGGTACTCATAGAGATACATTTGGCATCGAAGTCCTCCCCCAGAACATGTTTGCTTCATGAGAACGCATTTTTGTGCATTTCCTAAACTTGAGAAATGTGGAATAACCATCCACGTGTAAAACTATGAAAGTGTAATGCATTGTAATGATGTAGGTTTTCACGGCTCGATGCATGACGATTGCTTCGAAAAGCTGCTCTCTCGGGCTAGCCGCGGCGTTTGCTTCCTCTCCTCTCCTCGTGATGTTTCGCCTCACACATTAGAGGCATCCTCAGGTGCAGTATGCATGTGTAGTGCCTGTTGCTCCTATATATATGTGGGTACTATGTATGTGTTGTCATTTTTGCTGTATGGGGGTCTACATCTGAATCACATTAACACTAATCTCCTGTCCTATTCACACCCAGGAACTGCAGTAACTCCCTCCTGCTTTATCTGTGACTAGTCCCCTACTTTGCGTTTCTTGAAAGAAACTCCCAAACACCTGGTGATCCCTCTCTGATGTCCACATATCTCTATATCTATGCACTACTGACTTTAATGACTGGCCTCCAGGTTTGACTAAGCTTTCTCCTGATTTCTTGTTTGTGGTTCATTGTCTTTTCTGTCTTGTGAATCTCAGTTGCTTCACAAATTAATGTTGGACCTTTATGCCGGATAGCTGCTAGTACTCGTATCTTATCAAAATCGATTCTGTGTTGTTTATCTACACTATGTGCTGCCGTTGCTGATTTATCCGTGTGTAGCAAACATACTGCTGCCTCGTGTTCTCATTTTCTTGTGGCTCTTGTTCTTCCTATTTGTCCGATGTATACTTCCTCACATTTGCTGTAAGGAATGCAATATATGCCTTCTGTCTGTAGCGGTAGTCGGTCTTTAGGTGATTTGAGTATGTCTTGTATCTTCTGGTGGGTTGTTGAAGACTGTTTTTATTTTATATTTTTCTAGGTATTTGCACATTTTGTCTGTGGTGCCTTTCACATATGGCAGGAAAGCATGGGTCTTGATATCTTCCTCCTCATTTTCTTGTTGTTTCTGTCTAGGTTCTCTCACTTTGGCACGTTGGATTTCTGTTTTTGTGTATCCATTGCTCGCTAGTGCTTGTTGTAGATGTTGTAGCTCATCTCTTAGATGTTGTTTTTCTGATATTGTTTTTGACCGATAGGCTAAGGTGTGCAGTATCCCCCGTTTCTGTTTCAGGTGATGGTGAGACTCCGCGTGTAGATACCTGTCCGTATGTGTTGTCTTCCTGTATACAGTGTGGCTGAGCGTCCCCTCTGCGTTTCTCTTCACCAGTATGTCCAGGAACTGAATTTGGCCGTTTTCTTCTATTTCCATGGTGAACTTGATGTTCGGGTGCGTGGAGTTTAAGTGACCAAGGAATTCCTCTAGCTTCTTTCTTCTCTGTGGCCATACGACGAATGTGTCATTAATGTATCGATACCAGTGGGTAGGTTTTAGTGTAGATGGGTTTATGGCTTCCTCGTCAAAACCGCTTAGATACAGGTTGGATGCTGTGGGTGAGACTGGTGATCCCATTGCTGCACCCTCTTTTTGTTGGTAAAACTCCCCGTCGAACTTGAAATAGGTTGTTGTCAGGCATACCTTTGCCAGCTCTGCTAACCTCCGGTCAAACTGTTTTTCAATCATCTTGATGGTTTCTTTGATAAAGCAGGAGGGGGTTATTGCAGTTCCGGGGTTTGAATAGGACAGGAGATTAGTGTTAGTATGATTCAGATGTAGACCCCAAACAGCATATATAGTACCCACATATATGTATAGGAGCAACAGGTACTGCATATGAACACTGCGCCTGAGGATGCTGCTAACGTGTGAGGCGAAACATCACGAGGAGAGGAGCGGAAGCGAACGACACGGCTGTCCTGAGAGAGCAGCTTTTCGAAGCAACCATCAGTGTAATGCAGTGTCTCTGGGAGTCTTATTGTAGGAACAGTGTTCCCGTGTATTCACACCCAGTTGCACCCGCTTGTAGCACAGGTTCACCAGCTGCAAGGTCATTGTCGTTGAGTGTTGTCGTGAGCACTGTAATGTGTCCTTGTAAACACTGGTGAGCAATGTGTTGAGCAGCAGTTAAGTCAGCGAGTCTGTTTTTTTTACTTAAGCTGGAAGGAAACGTTGAGCTGTGTAGCTCTTTTTAACAGTTGTCCAGCAGTGGTAAGCAAGTCACAACATCTCATGGCTCCAGGGGGCAATTTAGTGTGGACAAATCACCTAAGCAGCAGGTCTTTTGACTGTGGGAGGAAACCGGAATACCAGGCAAAAACCCCACGTAGACACGGGGAGAGAACACACAAACTCCACACAGAGATGGCACCTGAACTGGAAGTCGAACCCGAGAGCTTCTTGCTGTAAGGCAGCAAGGTGAGCCCACAGGTGAACAGTCACGACTCCTTAGACTCGGAATCTGATGGTGCATTTGTCCCTTGCAGCGGGCGATTTAAGCTGCGTTCATTTTGTTAGAGCAGTGCTGCCTGCAGACTCTCTAAACAGACGAGAACGTTCAGGTTCTTCATAGACAAGTCCGGCTCATGCGGTTGAACGCCTCTGTGAAATCTTGGTTAAGTGCGCGCAGTACATCCGTATCACACTTTAAAAAACGCCCCACGACAAATGCATCCGTTGCTCAGATTGTGCTTGTTCATGTTTGCCTATAACAAGTACACGCCAGGGCGGCGCGGTGGCCCAGTGGTTAGCGCTGTCGCCTCACAGCAAGAAGGTCCCGGGTTCGAATCTCTCGGCTCGGGTGCCTTTCTGTGTGGAGTTTGCATGCTCTCCCCGTGTCCGCGTGGGTTTTCGCCGGGCACTCCGGTTTCCTCCCACAGTCCAAAAAGCATGCTGCTACATAGGTTGATTGGCTCGCAGGCTAAATTGCCCCACAGTGCCCGGCGATGGACTGGCGTCCCATCGTCGGTATATCCTTGCCTTGCGCCCTGTGTCTGCCGGGATAGGCTCCGGCTTCACCGTGACCCTGTATAGGACTAAGCGGTTTCAGAGAATGAGATGAGATGAGAAGTACACGCCACGTGGCTATTTGGCAACAGGTAGCATCGGTGGCGCCTCGGTCAGTCATTTCAGCCCATGGCACCTAGGTCTATTCCGTGCATCCTGCCAGCAAGCATTTGACACTTTGTGTGGCCTTGAAGTGCGCCTGGCCTGGCACAGGCGTCGTGGGGACGTCACCGCCACTGATTTGCAAATGGCGGCGGTTGTTGTTGTTGTATAACAAGGGCCAAGTTAACTCTGGTTTAGTTTCACAATCGTGGGGTGTTCGTGAACAAAAAGTTAGTCGCCGGGCGGAACGTAGGGCGGGTCGCTAGAGATCTCTGTGTGGGTCCTCGTACAGCAAACTTGTATTTCCACACCTGCACATTAACACTCGTTATAGCTTTGCATCGGCATTTCTCCTTCCTGGCTAGGATTGCCATCGACAGAGATGCTAATCTGAGCAGTGCCTTTCTAAAGACACAAAGTGACGTTCGTACAAACGTACTAAAGAAAATAAATGCATCACATGCACAAAGATACCCTGTGTAGCGTTAACATATCCTTTGGGGCAAGCTGCTGTTAGCGAGCACCGATAAAGGTCGGTACAGCACACGAGAAGGTGCGAAGCCAGCCCCCACGACCAGATGCCCTTGTCCATTGAGAGTGACTCTCAGGGATCGAGCCAAGAAAATCAACCACAACGTGATGTGCAAGAGAGCTGGCACAGGCGCTACGCATTACGTTCATGTGAAAACCTACATGGTGGCACATTAGCGGTCTCACTGGAAAAAAAGGCCCTCGGTTTGATTCCCGCTCAGGTGCTTTTCTGCACGGTGTTTCCATGCTCACTCCGTGTCCGTGTGGTTTTTTGCTGACTACTCAGATTTCCTCCCACAGGCCAAAGACATGCTGTCTAGGTTTATTGTCCTGACTAAATTGCCCCTGGTCATCCTGACATCTTCTAACTTGTGTAACCACTTCCAGCTTCAATAAAAAGTGACTACATTGAGCCGAGGGGTACGATGGATCGCTCGTTTGAAACCATCAAACCCCAATGCATCTCCTCCTCGTTGTCCGCAGACGCACGTGCCCAGCCTCACCCCACCAATGACATGGACCCACACCTTCACATTTCGAGCCACAGGGGCCACCGGCGGAGCCCTAGCACGACACCGTCGAGCCCTGCGGCGCGCAAAGACAGCAACTACTCCGTGAGCTTTGGTAAGAGGCCGAGCGGCGACGTGGTGTGCCCTCACCCGTGCTACCCCATGGGCAGCCCTTATAATGGCGTGGGCGTCACAGGCCACGTACCGTTCAGCGTTGATGACCTGATGAAGCCCGACCGGGCGAAGCCGCCCAGCAAGTTCCCAGTGGCACGGCGGCCGTCGCCTTCGTACCCGTCACCCGCATCGCACCACCCGCCCACCATCCCTCATCCTCATCCTCCTCCTCCCTCGGCTCCGGTCAAAGCGGCGGCCTACCTGCCGCAGCTGAACCGCGCGTACCTGGGCCAAGAGGGCCTCGGCGGGATCCTGGCCCAGCCACGGGCACCGTTCCTCGCCCAGCCGTTCCTCCGGCATCCGATAGAGACGTTTTCGCTGCCACCCTATGCGCCGGGGCCCGGCGGAGCATCTCACGACTTCGGTGGCAAGTTCTTCCTGCTGCAGGGCGGCATCGGCTCCCTGGGTGGTGTGCACATGCCGCTGCCCGACGTGTACCACCGGATGTACGGGCAGCAGCTTAAGAGCGGAGCACCGCACCACCTCGTCCTCCCGCAGGCAATGTTCTCTCACTCGCGGCCGGCCGACAAGGCACCAGTCCACGAGGCGCAGTCCGCGGCCCACAAGCTGGGCCGGCTCGTCCCCGCGCCGACCAGCGCGTTCTCGCAGCCTGTGCACGCGCACAAGGAGAACGCGGCGGCGGCAGCCACTGGCTTCTCCCCACTGACGGGACTGGCGATCATGACGAGGCACACGCCGGCGGCGATGCGCCCGCCGGGCATGTACACGGCGCCCGGCTATGCGCCGCGCTACCATGGCCCACCCGCCGCCTACTCACCCGCCGCGCTCGCCCAACCGGAGTCGGTGGGCGTCCACCGGCTGGCATCACGATCGCCGCATAACCCCGCGTTGGCGGCCGCGGCGATGCGGCGCCACTCGCCTGGCGCTCGCCCCCTGGCGTCGTCGTCGGTGTCGCCTGATTCGTCGTCATCATCGTCGGCGGCGTCGTCGGCGTCGTCGTCACTGCTGTCGCTGGCGGGTGACGCGCTCGACGGGCCGCGTGGGCCCGGAGGGCCGCGCGCCGGACACCACCTCCACCACCACCATCATCTTGGCTACCGCTCGCTGCCGTACCCGCTGCGCAAGCACAACGGCAAGATCATCTACGAGTGCAATGTCTGCCGCAAGACCTTTGGGCAGCTGTCCAACCTCAAGGTGAGTGAGCAGCGGGGTGAGCTGCGGGGTGAGTGAGGGGTGAGCGGGCGAGACCGTCGCCCGCTGTTGGTTTCCGATGTGCTGAGGTCGGAGGCCGTATGGCGCTCGGCTGCGGCCATCGCTGTCTCACCTGGCTGGGTTAGATTTTAATATAAACGTTCGATTCGTAATTATTAAATGCTCACAGAGCATCTTACGATAGTCCAATGGGCTATCGTTCTCCGAGCAAGTGAGATGATCTGCTGACGTCATGATGAGGTGTTGATGGTCCGTTTGTAAAAGGAAGTTGAAATGGCGTTAAAGTTTCATCATACTTAGCTTCGTGCCCATGAAACGACAATATTTACATAAACGATGCAAAGCCAATGACATTCCAATGCCGGATGAAGGCATCTTGGCATTGTTTTTCTTGGAGGAGTTGTTTGACCATCTTTCACCATGAAAAGTTCAGATTTTTCTCTTGTAAATCTTCGCGAGAATTGGACTCGCAAACCTCGTTGTCGAGCCGATGACATCACTGAGCCGCCATTGCCATCATTTCCATACATGCAATAAATTCTTGACAGGGTCTGGCATGGTGGCACGGTGACGAGAGCTTTCGCCTCACAGCAAGAAGGCCCCGGATTCGATTCCCAGCCTGGGTGCCATCTGTCTGTATTGAGTCTATACGTTCTCCCCATGGCGGCATGGGTTTTGGTCGGTACTCTGTTTTCCTCTCACAATCCATAGACGACACGCTGCTGCCGAGGTTACTTAGCCTGCAGAGTAAATTGCTCCAAAAAAGTGCCCTGCGACAAACTGTCGTCACATCCTGGGTATGGCACTACCTTGCGTCTTGTGTGTGGCGGGATAGGCTATAGCTCACTGAGACACTTTACAGCAATCCTGCACAACATTTGGCCCACGGGCCATGTCTGGCTTGGCAATACATTTCATCCCACCCGTAATGAATAATGGAAAATCTATCAAATTGTGTTGAAAATAATTGGTTGTGTTAAAATACACTGGAATATTGACACTGACCGACTGTAAATGTTCTGTGTGCCTGCAAGGCGAGGGGGGTTAGTGATCAGTTTGTGACCCTTTGGTTATATGATCTGGAACTGGCCTTGCTGTAGAGGATCAAGCGAGGACAATGAATGGATGATCGAATTCCCGACAGGTCCACCTGCGGGTGCACAGCGGCGAGCGTCCGTTCAAGTGCCAGACGTGCGGCAAGGGCTTCACGCAGCTGGCGCACCTGCAGAAGCACCACCTGGTGCACACCGGGGAGAAGCCCTACCAGTGTCAGGTAACCGCTGGCGCCTCGCAGCCAGAAGGGCCCGATTTTGATTCCCTGGCTCGGGGAATTGCTGCCTTTCCTCGCGGAGTTTGCGCTCTCCTCGCGTGCCGCCGTGGCCCTTCCACCAGGTACTCCAGCTTCCTCCCACGGTGCAGAGACATGCTGCTGCCCAGGTTCATTGCCTTGCCCTGAGACGTTCTAACTTGCATACCCCTCCCTGCTGGACAACTGTTAAAAAGTGCTAGTTATTCCCGATGGTTTCAGCATAAATACAAACTGACTGAATTACAGTACAATGCTCATCGTTGGCACCTTGTGCAGTTGCACTTCCTGCACACTTGGTAGCTACACGACTGAAAAAAGACGTTTATTATCACAGTAGAGAATAGCCAGTGAGCTTGCAAGCTCTGGACATGTTCACTGTTGCAGCACAACAAACGTGCAAACTCACCGACGCAAGCAACGTGTAGATCGATGTTTATTATTACAGGAGAATAGCCAGTGAACTTGCGAGCTCTGTACAGGATGCCTGCGGCATAACAAACACGCGTCTTGCAAAAATATGAATATAAATTAAAAAAATTACAAATTAACCAAACAAAAGAAAACAACAACAAAAACATTTTGCACACAACATTGCCCATAATTTACCAAACAAATAAAAACACAGTTGCACATCGTAATGGGGAAGATAAATGTATGCATAGCATATTGCACATTGAGAAGCAACAAATGGAACATGAGCAACATTTCAAACACGAATCACTAACTCAAAGGCTGTGTATCAGTGCACGCCGCTGTGGTTAATTGGATGAGATGCATGCCACAGGTGGGCGTGTGGCAACCGAGCCTGGTGTGCTTTGCCAAAGTGGGTACCAGTCAAAACGAAAGTGATACAGGGATGTGTCTCGGAACAGGACACGCCACCGGCTCTCGACTTTCGAGTGTGGGTTTGTCCATCAGTGCCGCTGCCGTGCGTGCGTGCCGTGACCACGAGCTGCGTCGGTGGCACCATCCCACCTTCGGCTTGCGGGCAAATCATTGCCGGTCAAATAATGATCTGTTCAAATAATGATCTGTTCAAATAATGATCTGTTCATAAAGTGGCAGTTGGGGAGTCATTCCACGGTCTGTTAGAGTTTCCTATCGGCTGGGCTTGTCATGTGACAGCCCTGCAGAGGATTTCGCCAGTCAGCTGTATGCTGTTCTCTCGGCTCAAAGCTGATCGCCTAATCGTCGCCATCGAGCGATCTGCAGAGATCTGACCTAAGTGGACGCACGCCACAGTAAAGGCCAGAGTGTGTAATGGTACAGGTGTTTGTATGTGTATAGGTGTCGACGGGGTATAGGTGTCTCGAGTCTGTCGGGTTCTCTGGGGATCTCTGTCTTTTTCTATAGGTGTGTGTGTGTGTGTCTGCACTGAGGATATCAGATTCGAATCCTTCATATGCGACATTTCATGAACAACACCAACGCTTTGCGCCCCTATTTCAGTTTTACTTCCCACTTATTCATTGCTCCTCTGAAATAGTTTCACAATTTCAAGTTTAAAGTCTGGCTTTTGTGCTGCCATCAATGCTCAGGCACTCCTCCTTTATCCTGACGTCAGAAAAAAGGTATTACGCGCTTGGAACAAGATCGCCCCCGGGGCACTCCGCTAGCGATCGTAACGAATTCACATTTTTCAACTGCCTTTGCGCACAAAAGTCGCAAAGGGCTGCATAAATCTAAAATTGGATTAAACAAAAAAAAACAACCCCGCTCACGCGAAACCCACTGACTCGCAATTAAATAAAAAAAAACTCCCGACTGAGAAAGTTCTGTACGCTTTTAGCGACAGGTGTGAGTCTCGAGCCGTAGGGACCCCACGCATTTTTATCGGCTACACGCGGGCGAACACGAGGGCGTTTGTAATACAATCAAATGATTTATTATAAAGCGCCGCGCAGATTCCACACCTGCTCATGGATTGGATACGGATATATAAGCGCGAAGAAATCGCGACGTTTTTCAGACACTGCATCGTATATATTAATCTGTTCTTGGTCAATTAGATACGAGTGTGTGCGTTTTTTTTTATTCGAGCACGGAAACCGGCGAACGCGGAGGAAAGCCCGTGCAGAACAGGGTGCAAATGCACAAACTCGGCTCGGAGAGGCGCTCGAGGTGGTGGGACTCGAACCACCTTGGGGATGAAGGAGGAGGCGCGGACGTTACCGCTGTGCAGCGCGAGCCTCTCGCTCTCCGGGGTGCCTGCATCACAATCCACCGCGGCGTGGGCAGGCCGTGACAAGCCCCGGTCTGGCGACGACATCCTTGCCCGCAAGCGAGAGAGCGAGACGGGCGCGTTGCTGAGAGGCCGTCGAAAGATTCGACTCAGACACGCACATAGCAACACAGCCTAAAAATACCCCCTTCCTCATTGTTATTAAGGCGCGCTCGACTATTGAAATCACCAAAGATCCTGATAGGTGGGATGTTTTACGATTAGTAAACGGCAGGCTGGGGCTGCCAGCGTATTTGTTTGCAACCAGAAACTTTTGCTTGGCTCGTGACAGAATTCGATTATCTTTTCACCGGCATGTCGGCCGCGTACGGCGAGACGCTGGGGGCGTGGGGGGTGACGGGGGGTGACGGGGGGGAGGCAGGGTGAAGCAGGGTGGCGGTGTCGTAAGAGACACGTGTAAGCGCGCGTTGTGCGGGTTCCGCACCCCTATGTGATAGCGAGAAATACACTGGAGAGGAGATAAAATACTGTGGTGGCAAAAAAAAAATGGCAACGTCAGCTGGGGGTTACCGAATGCGATAGGCATCTCTTCCCTACATATCGCCAGGGGCGCTCTCTCTCTCTCTCGACTCGAGGAAGAGTTGGCGGTCGCTCCGCGCTCTTTATTTACTCGCCCGTCCAGTCGGTCCATAACGCGCGGGTTTGACTGCCACCCGCACCTGCTGACGCAGCAGACTTATCTCTGAAGAGAAACAAAAAAAATATGTCCCGGGAAGTGGAACAGCGCGGTGGGAGAGACACGGGAATGAATCCGTCCGCCGGCGATGATGACTCCCGAAAGATTGAATCCGTCGAGACGTGCACGCGGTTCATTTTTCCTTGTCAGCCGTTGCCTCTCCTCCTTGCTTTCGTGAACGGGATGACGGAGCGGAGTTACTCGGCACGAGGACTTTAATTGGCGGCAGGCGTTTGGGGCCTGCGCGGGTGACCCGCACGGTTTGCTGGCTACCCTCTGCTCGAATTAACGCGGCACGGTAACGTGCAACAGTGAGTTGCATTCATCGTGGCGCAATAACGAGCTATAGCAGTGGCTGTACGAGTTGTATCCCACTTAAAGATTCGTACGGGAAGAGTTGTTCCGCCTGGGATGGCCCATTCATGTAATTAGCAGAGTAGCTGCCGTACGTGTGATATTGTTCCAAGTGTGCAACATTTTCCTCTGACATCTCTTATCGATGATGTGTTGTGCTGCTGACGTGACTGCTTTGGCCTGGATTTCTTCCCGATGTCATGCTGAAAATATTGCTGCTAGCTCTGTAAAGTTTCAGAAGAGTGATCGATAAATAATAATAATAATAATTGCACTTCTAGAGCGCTTTTCACCCGAGGGTCACAAGGCGCTGCACAGAACCGCGGCGAGAACAGCATGTAAATGGGAAGCAATGATGAAATCAGACGTAAAAGTCTTGGCTTTCTGCAGATAATGTGTGCTAAGGAAGGATTTTGAACAGGGTATTCTCTGCACATATATACATAAAAATAACTTATTCCATAATATTAATTCATTACCAATACCTGCTTAATCCTATACAGAGTCGTGAGGGGGGGGGGTGGAGCCTATTCCGGCCAACAGCGTGTCTTTGGACGGTGGGAGACAACCGGAGTACCCGGCAAAAACCCTCGTGGGCATGGGGAGAGAGAACTCGCAAACTCCGCACAGAAAGGCACCCAAGCAGGGAAACGATCCCACGTATTCTTGCTGTGAGGCGACAGCGCTACCCACTATGCCACCGTGCCACCCTTCATTGCATAGTATATATGACACATTGACAAATCATAACGTG
Organism: Mordacia mordax; assembly: GCA_036362905.1. Taxonomy (NCBI): domain Eukaryota; kingdom Metazoa; phylum Chordata; class Hyperoartia; order Petromyzontiformes; family Petromyzontidae; genus Mordacia; species Mordacia mordax. The sequence goes on from JAZEWT010000012.1 coordinate 8,476,517, forward strand.
CACAGCATTATTTCAATGTCGTAGCTATTTGTTTGAAGAGAAAGCGACTCGGAAGCATTTGAGGAACCCACGTTCAGCCAACGCAATGAGGCAGCCCCAGTCCGCCAGACAATGGAGTCCTATATATCATAATAATAATAATATTTTGCATTCATAGAGCGCATTTCACTCGAGGGTCACAAAGTGTTGCACAGAGCTGTGGCGAGAACGGCGTGTCAGCAACAGCAGAGAAAATCATTATTGTGATGTCATCGGCCGGTTCGTCAGTGGGCGTTTTTGAGTTGTAGGAGGAAACCGGAGAAAACCCACGGAGAATGGGAAGAGTCTCATCTCATCTCATTGTCTGAAACCGCTTAGTCCTATACAGGGTCACGGTGAAGCCGGAGCCTATCCCGGCAGACACAGGGCGCAAGGCAAGGATATACCGACGATGGGACGCCAGTCCATCGCCGGGCACTGCGGGGCAATTTAGCCTGCGAGCCAATTAACCTATGTAGCAGCATGCTTTTTGGACTGTGGGAGAAAACCGGAGTGCCCGGCGAAAACCCACGCGGACACGGGGAGAGCATGCAAACTCCACACAGAAAGGCACCGGAGCCGAGAGATTCGAACCCGGGACCTTCTTGCTGTGAGGCGACAGCGCTACCCACTGGGCCACCGTGCCGAATGGGAAGAGTGAAACACGCAAAATCCGCCTCACTCAAAAGTACACCTGGGGTGGGAGTCGAACCACCTCGGGCGAGACCTCCTCTCCGTGAGGCGCAGATGTTTCCACGGTACCACCCTGCCGCCCAGTGACACAGAGACGTTAAAGAGCAGTGGTTGTGCTGCTTACGGTGACACCGCAAACGTGGAGGCATCTTGCTCCCTTACTGAGGATTTGCTAGCGTCTCTCGGCCAAATGAAACGATTGCTGTACCGATGTGGGTTTTCACGGCGAGATGCATGATGCTTGCTTTCCAATGATGTTCCTTCGGGATAGCCGTGTAGGTAGGGGGTAGTGTGTGTGTGTGTGTGGGGGGGTGGTGCTCGACACAACTATTCCAAAAGAACGCCTTTGGAAAGCAATCAAAATTTACGATTGTTGTGCGAAACGCACGGCTAATTTGCACCGCCGCCGAGAGCCGGGTTAGCTAAGGTTATCGTAAATGGGAAAGGAGTGTCACGAAAAATGCAAGTGTAATCAATCGTAAAAAAGTGACAACTACGGACGCCCACGTACACTTACACACCCATCCGCAACAAAAGGTAAAGATGCCCTACATGCCGTGGCAGATTTTTGGAGCCAGTGCTGTTCGCGAGTAGTACCAATAAAGGCCACCATGACACTTACGGGGTGGGCGGCCAGCACCACGCCGACCGCCTTTGTATACCTCGTGGCAGTGTTTACGCACCGCAGCAGGTACTCATTTAAAGGCCGAGTCGAACTAAGGGAGGCCCATGACCAGTTCAGATATCCGCCAATCTTATTGCTTGCGAGCGGGAATACAACTCAGGTCGCAGCACACTAGCCACTACATTTAGTGCCCAACAATACCAACCGCTGTCCATCACTAAGTGGTGGTGACATTCCCGAAGCACCTCTGCCTAGCCAGGTGCACTTTGAGGCCGAGGCACCACCTGTGCTTTCTACCGTGACAACTCGCTGTGTTTTAGCTGCCTGGTGCACCGCTCGCTGTTGTGAGCGTCGGTCCTCTACCCTCTGTTGTTCATGGAGAGAGACCGCTTTCACCCGCCCAGTCGTGTCCTTCGAGAACTTTCTACACACACATTGATCCGTACACAGCTGGAACCAGTCATTGGCAAGTCTGATCAGCTTCACATCCTCCTGCACCGCTTCGGTCCATCTCTTCTCAGGGCCCATGCTGTGTTCGTTTAACCCCCCACTGTCCGACCAAACAGAAATTGTTTGGGCATCCAGTGGCTGGGCATGCGGACTACATGACCTAGCCAACGCAGCCTCGCTTGCTGGAGGACCTCACCAATGGGAACGTGTCCTGATCTTTGAACGATCTGTGTGTGAGTTCCTCGCACAATACCGTCTGGTTAAACCCAGAATGGATCCCAGGCAGCCAGCCAGAACGTTTCAAGCCAGCACGGATGTTGATTCAGAGGGGGGTCCACGTTGCATAGCCATATAGAAGGCATCACTCTTTTCCCCCTTAACAACAACAACAACAAAAGCCATTGCCACTAAGTCGTGGTGATGCTACCATGGCGCCTGTGTCAGGCTACATGCACTTTGAAGCCATGTGAAGTATTGGAGGATCGCCAACAAGAGGTAAAGAGACAGACCTGGGTGTCATTGTTTGCCAGATTGAGATGACTAGCAGATGCACCATCTGTGCTTCCTACTCTGCCAACTTGCTGTGTTTTAGCTGCCTGGCGCTCCGCTCGTTGTTGTGAGCGTCGCTCCTCCATGGAGGTCGATCTTGACACCGCTGGTACCAGTCTTCAATAAGTCCACTTCGTTCCCTGTCCTCCTGTGCTACTGTTTACTTCATGATTATTGGTGTGGTTTAATCTTTGGACTGGTTGATGTAGTAAGTTTGCTCAATTGTGTAATCTTGCATATTACTATTTACTTTTATGATTACGGTTAAGTTTCATTCTTGCACGGATTGTTGCTGTGAGTTAGTTTTTCTGCCCATTGGTTTTATGAGTCATTACGTTGGTAAGTTCGAGCTTTTGCTGTGTCACAGGAATCCCGCATCTAGAGCTTGCAAGCTCGCTGGGTACTTTCTGCTGTAATAATAAACAGCTATCTGGCTGCATACGTCGCTTTGCATGTTGACATTGGCGTGTATCTCCTCTGCCACCCCTGCCCCATCCGTACGGCCGACAGGTGTGTCACAAGCGCTTCAGCAGCACGAGCAACCTGAAGACCCACCTGCGTCTGCACTCGGGCGAGAAGCCCTTCCAGTGCAAGCTGTGCCCGGCCAAGTTCACACAGTTCATCCACCTGAAGCAGCACCGCCACCTGCATGCCCGTGAACGGCCCCACCGCTGCTCCGGCTGTCAGCAGAGCTACGTTCACCAGATCAGCCTGAGCCTGCACCTTAAGGGCTTCTGTCCATCCCAACCCAAGCATGCGGGCCCTGCCGAAGCACATCGGGCCGCCCGAGCCTCCGACTGCGCCACAGCGGCCGACTCGAGAGATTTCGCGACACTGAGGCCCTCTCAGGACGTCCGCGCTGCAGCCGCCGCCGTCGCTGCCGCTGCCGCCGCCGTACATCCCACGTTCAAGGTGGGCGCCGGCCAGCTCGTGGGTCCCCACAGCGCGGATCCCCAGCCGGGCTTTGTGAAGGACCCGCGGTCTTCCGATGCGTCTCCCGAGTACGTGGCCTTGGTCAACCAGAAGATCGAGGCGTTTGACCTGAGCGAGGAAGCCACACGGGCTGGAGAAGATGCCAAGGTGGAGGCTCAGGTAGAGATGAAGATTCTGAGCCGGATCTACAAGGCGCTGTCACTGGAAGGGTGCGGGGTCGCGGCCGCCGACGAGCAGACGGGCAGGACACTGATGCCGCCGCAGCGGCAGCAACGCAACGGACACTCGAAGGCTGACATCAAGGAGGAACGTCGCGCAGTGTTTGCCCCGTCGCCACATTCGGGCAGCGGCGGCAGCACCACCGGTGGTACTCTCGGCAGTACCGTCAGCAGTACCGTCAGCAGTGCCATCAGTTCCACCACTGAGGACCACGCTCAGCGCTTGGTGATCGGCAGCAGCAGAGCCGCGAATTCTCGTCCCGCGGAGCAGGAAGCGGGTGATGCGATGTTGCCGCACGGGTCTCCTGTAGCGCATTCCTCACCGAGGCTTAAACCATCGCCGGATTCACCGTCAACTCTCAAAATCAAGGAGGAACATAAGTTGGTCGATGCCTAATGGCATGTGAACACGCGTGAGAGCGAGGCCTGTCGGTTTGTGTCGTTGTTTGTTGGTGGTGGTGGCGGTAGGTCTTATTTTATTATTGTGCTCCATTCCTGGCACGGTGAATTTGCCCATTTTGTGCCTATGGTGTTGCCCACCAAATCAAAACATAACCCACACTGACACCAAACAATCGAAAGCAAAAACAAAGCTGTGGCGTATATGACACTCTGGGCATGTCTCGGCAAGGCATTTCGAAATGCACACTCCATCTTGCGTGCCTGCACGCGTGTGCCTCGGCACCCGGCCTGGCACAGGTGCCGTGGGGACGTCACCGCCACTTTGCGGCTCGAGTGACGGCTGTTGTTGTTGTTGTTTGTGCCTCTGTGTGTCTGTTTCATGATGACGTTGATGACGATGTGGGGCGCGCGAGCGCAGCTACTAGCGCACTGGGCTGTGAACCCGACACGCGCCCAGTTCCAGTCCCTCTCACGGCCAACACGAGTGACGATGAAGTGAACCGGTTCTGGGTCTCGGCTGAGTGCTCGACATCCAAACTCAGTGGCAGGTGTCCCGGACAGAGGCGGCCGGGATTATTGATGGCCACCTACGTCCTCGCGTGCTGTGCTGCCTTTCATAGGCGCACGCTAACAGTACTTGCCCCAACAGTCTGTTAAAGGGAGATCTTTGTCTTGTCGTTTTACGGTGATGTCACGTTCATGTGGGAGACTACATCCTATGAGACGAACTCACCAAACCCACCTTTGAGACTGGGTGACGAATGAAGGAAATCTGAAAGGGATGCAGCAGTCTGAGTTTACACTTTCTGTCGCTCACGCAGCTGGCACATAGTCCAGCTGTGGCATGCGCTTGTTTGTCTGGACCTCACAAATCACAATTTTTTACGAACTCTAAAACCAATAAACAGGGTATATATATATATATATAACACATATACAATGTAATAAAACCGTGCAGGGAATCGTTAGCGAACCAAAGTTGAACGCTTCGAATGTTTACACGCAGGAGTAACACACATTTTGAATGGAAGGACACGACGGCAGATATGATTATAAGTTTCAACTGGACCGCCACGTGCCGCGCGATAGGCTGCCCAGCCCAGCCGTCGCTCACGAGGAAGCTGTGCAAAATGTTTACCGGGAAACGGAAGCATCTTTAATCATATCAGTGTCAGTTTTGCCTTCTTACCGAACGTGATCCGCTCGCCACAGAGCGGAAGGTGGGGGGGGCACTTTGCTTGGCGTTTTGACGACACGCGACACGGGGCCTTTCAAGACGGGGCGCTGCTGGGGATTGATCCCCACACTTTTGGAACGGGTTCCAATTTTATGTTGTTGTGAGGATCAAACCTTCCCCCTCTACCCCCCCCCCTCCCTGAGTTTCCGTTGTTCCCGTTCAACACCGACGCTAGTTTCAGGATGCGCAGACGATTCCCCTTAAATCACAACGGGACCAGGTTTGTTAGTTTATTTTTTTTATGCGCGGATGGTGGCGAGCCGACATGAAGACATTTATTTTTTTATTTTGCACGTCTCACAACCGTTTATTTTATCGGACGGGCGAATCGTACACGAGCCGCGTCGCGAACGGCATTCCATTTTGATCGCAAGCGACCAGCACACCGGGGTGATGATGATGATGATGATGGTGGTGGTGGCGATAACGGCAACGACATCCCGACATCAAACGTCCCCCTCTTGTGAAGCAGAGCCGCTGCCTGGCTCGTTAAAGTACAAGTCTATACGACACGATGGTGGCTATCGAGAGAATAGGGCTGGTCTCTGTTCCTCAAGCCTTTGGAGTGCCCTTCATGAACGTATGTAGGGTGTGTGTGTGTGAGTGTCTCGGTACGCAGACGGAGCGTGAAGTACTGTGAACAGTAGCATGGCGCGTGTGTGCGTCGCTATGGGGGAGCCATGGCGCAGCGGTCGGCGCGCTCGACTACATATCCGGCGACCCGAGTTCGAATCCCGCTCGCGGCCACCAACACAAGTGGCGATTTTCCGAAGCGCTCCTGGGCCTCGCCTAGGTCGACTCGGCCTCAAATGACCACCTGGCACGGTGCGTGCATAAGTCGTGACGAGGGAGACGGCGGCGGCCAGGCGTGGTGCTGGCCAGGCGTGGTGCTGGCCAGGCGTGGTGCTGGCCACACGCCCGCGTCTCATCTCATCTCATTATCTGAAACCGCTTAATCCTATATAGGGTCACGGTGAAGCCGGAGCCTATCCCGGAAACATAGGGCATAAGGCAGGAATACACCCGACGACGGGACGCCGGTCCATCGCCGGGCATTGCGGGACAATTTTAGTCTGCGAGCCAATCAACCTATCCAGGAGCATGCTTTTGGACTGTGGGAAGAAACCGGAGTACCCGGCGAAAACCCACGCGGACACGGGGAGAGCATGCAAACTCCACACAGAAAGGCACCGGAGCCGAGAGACTCGAACCCGGGACCTTCTTGCTGTGAGGCGTCAGCGCTAACCACTGCGCCACCGCGCCCGCGTGTGCTCGGCTATCCTTTACAGGTGCCTCGCTAAGAGCACTTGTCCCCCAACCGTCTCGCTAAGGCCACGCGGAGGATCTTTGTCTTCATGCACATCGCCCCTACGGTCGACACGGTATTGTTGTGCCACTGCGGAACAGTGTGAAGGTTTAAGCGAAGGGACGATTACGCATCAGCACCTTGTGTGAACGCACGTCGATGAAGCTCGCTGTGACGGCAAACGTCACGCAAATGGTTACTGACGGTGGATGCACGGATTGATCGAAGTGCCGTGGCCAATTATTGCCCCGCAAGGAGACGGCGTAGAATTTGCTCATACTATCGGAGAAAGTTTGTCATATTTACCGAACGATTTATTTTTTTTCCCGAATGTGTAGGTACGTGTTGCAGACGTGTATTTATATCTTGGCGTTGTTTGAAAAAAACACGATAAACGATAGTGTGATCATTACAAAGCGGCAATAAAATACTATTTTTTTGCTCTTAGAATTATTACCGATGAGAGTCGGTGATACGAGAAATAGCAATAATACGTTTGTTGAATTAATAGTAAAAAAATGTTCAAATGTTGTATACAACTGATATGAAGTGCATTACGATTTAAGGGCTGATGCTGTACGACCTGTAAGGAGCATCATTGCCGATTGGAACTCAGGGTTTATACACAGAGAATGTGTGCGTGGGTGTGCACCCCAAGTCTGTTAACACTCGAGGACCTTTGTGAACACACGTGGACTCTTACCCTGGAATAACAGCCATGTTGCAATTAATCCCATACATAGGCTCACCTTCCTGCTTTTCTGAACTTGGTCAAGTCTTACCGTGGAAAGCACGGCTGCCTGAGAAATGCTCTTAGGAGCTGCCCTTGATGATGCCTGTAAAGTTGATTTCGGTATAGCCGTGTCGAGCGTTCCTCCCCTCTTCATTGCTCCGTTTCGCCTTCCACGGTGGAGGCAGCGTCAGGCGTTGGAGGCGAAACGTCGCGAAGGAGATAAAGAGCGTTGTAATGCTGGCCATGGCTATCCCGAGAGAGAGCAGCCCTTGAGAGTCGTTCTCTTGAATCGAGCCGTGAAAACCTAGCTCGATCGTGCCCAGGAACACTTTTCGCTCGGGCGACACGAGACGGCAGAGGGCACAGCGATGAAGATCTGTCTCGCAAACGTATATTGATGAACGATGATTGGTCAGCAGAGCACACGACCTGCGGTGGTCGTGTGACCTCTGTGACCTGCTTGGAAGGTGTCGTACCACTTTTCCACTGGAGGAATAAGTTATTAAATTTGGCCAATCTTGGCCAAATTTTATTTTTACGATACGATAGAAAATATCGGTTGTAAAAATGTCAGAAATTTTACCGATGTAATCCGAGCCTTTGAGACATTAAATTAACTCACTTTGATTAAATTGTGATATAAATTGGAAGTCACTATCATAACTGACTGTTAACAGACTTTCGTATTCTCTTTATTTAACATATCGATAAGTCACATATAATTTTTATATATATGTACCGAAACGTACGATATATGTAAATTGCATAGTAACGTCGTGTTTATATAGGATGGTTCTGTTGGGTATATGATTCATAACTCTTTGTGTACTTTCTTCCTTGAGATAATGTTTGATTACTGAAAACTGTGGATGTTTATCATCTCTGCACTTTAAAGAAGAATAACTGCATTTACATTTTCGTTTATTCTTGTTGGGAAAAAAAGTATATTCAGTTGTACACGTGGTGTCATTGTTTTTATTGCCGGTTTTCCATTTAAGGTTATATTTATTAATGTTTCAGGGAGTCCAACATTATTTAATACACAGCTGCTTCACCTTCTGTTTCGTGTGAATGCCTCCCGATGTGTAATCCACGCTCAGACTCTGATGCGATTGGATATTCCGTACGGCGACGGTGGTAACGGCTGACGATGTTACAAAGTGGCTCGTTTAAGTTTGCACTCTATTGATTGTAACGAGAAGACAGACCTGGAATGTCGGTGTGGATGCACGCTTAATTCCTTCATTATCTGAACACGCTCGAGCCCTTGGAGGGTTATGGCGAGCCGGAGCCTATCCCGGCAAACATAGGATGCAAGGTAGGGCACCGGAGTGGGTGGGGTCAGTTTAGTGAGCAGACCAATTTACCTAGACAACAGCAGCGTGTATTTTTGCTGTCGGAGGAAACTGGAGTACCCGGCAAAAACGAGGCTATATTAGTGATGGCTAATTCCACATCACAGTACATGTATTTCAATGATTATCACAGCATTTTATGTGTACGTCACTAAATTCCTGTATATCCACTTAATTGCTGCGTATGAAATCTCTCTTGTATACATGATGGATTAATCATCATCATCGTTGTTGTTGTGGGCTGTTCTCTGCCCAGAGTAGTTCAGCGATGCCACAGTCCACCTCGCACACAGACTTGTCGCTCCATCAGCACGGCAGTCATTGTCTCAGGTGATTTCTATCCTTTGACTGCCAGTCCGCAACAAGTCTCGTCCACTAGCCCATCAACCTTTGTCCGATCCAACTGAACTTCCATAACGGCCAACGTGATGTTGTCAGTGTTATGCATTCGTCCTCTGGTCCATATGTGTGTCACGGACAGCCCACATCTCTTTGCCCTCGTTGGCACGCATGCCACCTTCGTTACCCTTACTTTTCTACTTTGTATGTTATCCACTAATCCACAGGGTAACACGCACTGATTGAAAACGTGCCTCTCCAGGCGCATTGTCGAATTGCTTTTCATAACCGATGTGTCGATATGATTAGAAGCCTGACGATGCTTCCATAGTGGGAGGGCGAGAGAGGGAGCTATCCCGAAAGAGCAGCCCTTTGAGAGCAATTCGTTATCCAAAAAACGTTCGCGTCTGCGCTCATATGTATGCCATTGACAATCGCAGGTCAAACGCTCAGTCGCAAATTAACGTGGGAGGGATGCGTGCCCTATAAAGCACTCGAGTTCTTATATTCCCTTTCAGTAAAGAAAACAGT
>JAZEWT010000012.1:8527744-8538393 GCA_036362905.1 Mordacia mordax
CTGTTGATTGATTGCTGTGCAGTCGCACGGTCCCTCAGAATCAATCTCGATAAGGCCTCTGACCGAACGCGCGTTTCCTTCGAGAGTTTAACTTTTTTTACCTCCCCAACGCTTCTCCAACTTTTCGTTGGCAATCGTGAATTCATCACCATCAGTCTCACCGTCCGTCCGTCTGTAAAATGGGATCGCGATTTAACTCTCACGAAGATGATCCGATATCGAGTTCAAAGTCGTGCCGGCGGTAGGGACAGGACCAATAGAGAGCTGAGTAAAATTGATTAAAGTCTGCCGAAAACAAACCGCAAAAAGGACTCCATGAAAATATGTTTAACGTGTTTTGTCTGGACAGATACCCAAGACAAAAGACAAAGATCACCCGTTTAGCCTTAACAGATTGTAGTGTCAAGTGCAGTTATCGAGCACCTATGTAAGATGACACAGCACAAGAAGAGGTGGGTGACGAGTAGCACGCCTGTACTAGGTACACATTTGAGGCTGAGTTGACCGTGTTTTGGCCTGATTGATGCTCACCACGTTACACACGGCCCGGCGATGGACTGGCGTCCCGTCGTCGGGTGTGTTCCTGCCTTACGCCCTGTGTTTCCGGGATAGGCTCCGGCTCACCGTGACCCTATATAGGATTAAGCGGTTTCAGATAATGAGATGAGAGACGTTACACACGCTAACACGCGCTTTTAACGACAAACGCGGTGCCAGGGTGAATAGCGCTGCCGCATCACAGCTAGAAGCCCGGGTTCGATTCCCGGCTCGGTTGCCTATCTGTGTGAAGTTTGCACGTTCTCTCCCTGTGTCCGGGTGGGTCTTTTCCGGGTATTCCAGTTTGCTCCCGCAGTCCAAAGACATGCTACTTAGGTTAATTGTCCTGATAAATGTCTCGCGGTGGCCTGAGATGTTGTAAATTGCTCATTCCAAATGTCAAGAAAGCCACAGAGCTCAACGATTCCATCAGCTCGCATAAAGACACATTTTGAAAATTGCTCTTTTGGGCTGCTCTTTCGGTATAGCCGTGTCGAGCGACCCTCCTCTCGACACAGCTACCCTTAAAGAGTAGCGCGTTAGAGCGATTATCATGCATCGAGCCATGAAACCTACACCAAGACACGTGTTGGGAAGCGCTGCTGAATTCAAGCATATGCCTGATGTTTGTTCCATGATTTTTAAACGTGCCTTTGTCTCCGACAGCGGGTGGCATTTGTGGGTTGCGAAGTTCATAAATGTTGCTGCGTTTACCAAACAAAAGGTCACACGATACGTTCACGTGGCAGTACTATTATTATTGGCATTTTTTTAAAGGCTGCTTATTTTTCTGTAACGGATCAGTCCGTTGTTGTTTTCACTATTTAAGGTGGACGGAACCGTCGAGCTACGTATCCATGTTAACAGTTGTCCAGCGGGGAGGAGTAAGCAAGTGACAACATCTCAGGGCATCGAAGGCACTTTAGTCACGACTATTAACCTTGGTAGCAGCATGTCTTTGGACTGGGAGTGTGGGATTAAATAAGAATACCCTGCAAAAAACCCACAAGGACAAAGGGAAGAGAATATGTAAACTCCTCACAGAAAGGCGTCCGAGCTGGAAAATTGAACTCAGGTCTTTGCTGTGAGGCAGCCGTGCTACCCACCTTGCCGGATGCACGAATTGCTCCCGAGGATCACAACAAGAGTTGTTATATTCCAAAGCTGTTCTTTCGGGATAGCTGTGTCGAGCGCTCCGCCTCTCTCCTTTGCAACGTTTCGTTTCCCACGTTTGAGGCATGCGCTGGCGTTCGAAGACATGTGCCCCAAGTTAAGCTCCATGACGAAGTGGTCCGTCCTCCCAAACACAGAGTGTTGCATCCTGCAACACGTTAGACTATATCCCGGAAACACTGGGCGTAAGGCAGGAATACACCCGACGACGGGACGCCAGTCCATCGCCGGGCATTGCGGGACAATTTTAGTCTGCGAGCCAATCAACCAATCCAGGAGCATGCTTTTGGACTGTGGGAGGAAACCGGAGTACCCGGCGAAAACCCACGCGGACACGGGGAGAGCATGCAAACTCCACACAGAAAGGCACCCGAGCCGAGAGATTCGAACCCGGGACCTTCTTGCTGTGCGGCGTCAGCGCTAACCACTGCGCCACCGCGCCGCCCTAGACTATATCTACTGTACCTTAAACCATCATCATCATTACGAGTACGCGCTTGGTCTTCATAGGGTCGTGAAGTGATTCGGAGCCAATCCCGGCAGACACTGGGCGCGAGGCACGGCTATACTGTGAATGGGACGCCAGCACACCGTAGGGTACTGGAGACAATTCAGTCAGCTGACCAATTAGTCTAGGGAGCAGTGTGTCTTGGGACTGTGGGAGGAAATCGAAGTGCCTGGCGGAAATCCACTCAGACACAGGGAAGACACGCAAATTCTACACAGATACACCCGGGCAGGGAATTGAACCCGGATTTTTCTTGCTATGAGGCGACAGTGTTCCTCACTTCGCCAATGTGCCTAGGTTATTTGGATGAACTAAATTGCCCCAGTGCCGTGCGATAGACTGACATCCAATCTTGTATATAGCCCTGCCTCGCTCCCTTTGTCTGCCAGGATAGACTCCGGCTCGCCGCGGCCCTCTACAGGGCGGTTCGGCTGAAGCAGGTTCGAGTGAGGACGCGTGTTCGGCGAACTCACAGCGTGCGAGCACGGTTCCTATTGACCGTGGAAACGGAGACACGTACACCAAGGTGTCCACCCCCCCTCTCCCACTTTCTTACCGGTTACGCTGTACCGGACCGAACGGGTTTACTTTCACCTCCGAGTGGAGGCGGCGGTGGAGGAAGTAGTGCAGCAGTTGGCACGCTGTTTCGCTAACAGTACTTGATCCTACCGTTTGTTAAGCCTATAAGGGGTGTCGTTGTCTTTGGTGGTTTGCGACGGACGCTTCTGGGGAAAATGAAGGGAGTTGTCTTCTAGCAATAACAGAGGGCGGAGGAGCGACGCTCAGAACAGCGAGCGGAGCGGATTAAACTCATCGAGTTGGCACAGTGCGGAACACAGGTGGTGCATCGACCAGTCATCTCAGTCAGTCAGCCCATGTGCACCTGAGTCTGTCCAGTGACCTCCTGTCATCGAGCCTTCGACGCTTCACGTGGCTTCCAGGTGCACCTGGCCTGGCGCAAGTGCCGTGGTGATCGCTTCCGCTGCTTGGCGGCGAACGGCGGTTTGTTGTTGAGGTTGATCATAGTTTGGGTGGTGGTGATGCTGGTGAGGGTGGTGGAGGTGGTGGTGATTGAGGCAGGAGTAAAAGTAAGTAGAATAGCTTACTCGTACGGGCATAAAGTATGGAATGTATCAGCCACTTGATTACGAGTAGACCGTGCTGGACCACACCAGCTCACTTTAACAAGTTCAATGGGGCCCGACAAGTGCGCAGTCAGAAATTGGGAAAGTCATTGACTTCATTCAAAATACGAATGTGAACCGTCATCATCATCATCATCACTGTGACTCACGGCTGCTTCCCGCTTGAATACACGCTGACTGACTGCTTGCCCCTGGCTGCAGAGAAGCGTGGATTACTTGCTCCACGCAATCATGTCAGGGCACTTAAGCTGATGCTGTGACAAACGCCGCTCTCCATCTTTTTACTTCCTCCAAAGAGACGCTGCTGCCGAGCTTACGTTCCCTGCCATGATTGATCCCGGTGGCCGGAGAGGTTGTAACTCGCTTACACCTCCCCGCGGTACAACTGTTTAAAAAATCTCAACGGTTCCTTCCAGCGTGAGTAAAAAAAACGACTGACCACCTGGTTTTCATCCGATTACTCACCTCTACACAGAGTTCCAGCGTCGCCGCTCGCTTTGCCTCGCCACACCTACTCATCCGATTCATTCCTCCTTAACTCATTCCCCCTTCCTTCAGACTCGTGCGCCCTTGCACGCACGCCGACTACATGAGCACTGAACTGTAAAGCACGGTGACTTCCATTTGTCTTTCAGTTGAACTCTCCTGATGTTGTTAACTTGGCCGTTTTGTTCCGCAGCTCGGATTTGTAAAGAAAAAACCTCAAAAAAACCGTTACTGCTGATTTGCCGTTCTTATCTCGTTGTTGATATGCCGTTCTCGCCGCAGCTCTGTGCAGCGCTTTGTGACCCTCGGGTGAAAGGCGCTTTAAATATGCAATTATTATTATTATTTTAGCCACGGTTCAGTGAACTACAGTTTCCACCTCGGAGGCGCAGTGCAAGCGCGATATGTGCGTGGGATGAACGGCATAAGGGCGACAGAGAGGGGGCTGTACTCTGTAACAGCAATAAAAACCCTGACTTCTGGATGATGACTCGTTCCCGGAACGTTTACAAACTTCCCAGGATAGCAGATGCCTCCTCAAAAGTGAAGAACATCCTGGAAGAAAAATTAAACAGGACAGGTGGCAAAACCTACTTCGATCCGAAGTTAAACCACCTCGTGCCGTCAGGTTTACAGCTGCGATTTTAAACGCACCGCGCAAATTTGTTCACTGTCAAAAAGGGAGAGGGAACGACTCAGAAGAGTGATAAAGGCAGGGGTGAAGGCATCACGCGGTTAGCTGACGCCAACATTTGTCAGACAAAGCGTCCAACGGACTGTGAGGTCTTCAATGTGCTGATGTGGGTTTTCATGGCTCGATACATGACGATTGCTTCCCAAAGCTGATCTCTCTGGGATAGCCGTGTCGAGAGCGGAGGAGAGAGGTGGGAGCGCTCGACAGCGCCATCGCGAAATAACAGCTTTGGAAAGCAACCGTTACGATGTTACACACAAACTGGACACAGAGAGACAGGAACCGAACCGCTTCGGGCAGGACCTTCTCTTCGTGAGCGCGAATATTGACGCTGCATGGATACTACCGCAGTTGAGACAACATTTCTAGCGCCGTGCAAACTTCTCTACTCTCTCCTTCCCCGCCAGGTTAACAACAACAATAATAATAATGGAATCCACCCATAGTGCGCGCAGTTTTCGTAAAGCGCGTACTCGTTCCCAGTGTAGGAGGCGCGGAGCCTGGCTCAGATGAATTTGAGATGCGTTGCTGAATATGTGAAGTTTTAAGAGTTGTTATATTTTTCTTGAAAGTTGTGCGGGGAGGGGGAGGTGCTCTGGCGAACTTGGCGCGGTTGATCGAGCTTCCCAGCGACGAAGAAGCGGCCACGGCACCACGATGCCGGCCCCATCCTCCCAGACGAGTTATTTTTAGCTGCCGTCTTCTTGTTTTTTGACCTGGACCCCCACAAAGAAGCGGACAGTTGTAAACATTTGTGAACATTTACGCAGCACAGCGCAGCACGGATGACTCGAGACTGGCTCAACAACACCGACGTGGCTGCACCCGAGGCCTGAGTTTTTCATGAAATGGGCATGTAATCATTTCGAAAACAGCCATTCCATGGCAATCAAGATGATATCTGTGCTGCGCGCAGACTGCTTTAATTTTGCGGGCCAGTCTGAGGAGTCACGTATCTCAGATTTCCCAAAGCTGAGCTCGCTCTACCCCACCGCGTAAAACAAAAATGTGGTCTCCGATTAAATAATAATAATTGGAAACTGAAATGTAGCACAATATATATTTAGACAAATACGAGTCCTCGTGTAGCCTCATACCGGGACAACGGTTGTTTGCGAGTACCTATTAAGGATGATACCCTTTAGTATCAGGGCTGTTGTGGCCCAAGCACTGCAGGAAACCGCAGAGATGTGTGTGTGTGGGGGGGCATCCACGTAGTCATCAAGCGCCAACTCGCCACTGCATCACGACATACAGTATTATGCTGTTATCGGCACAATTCATTATTTTTGTTTTTGCGTAAAAAGACATAGGGAAACCCGGATTAATCCCATGCAGAACATTGGAGAGAACACACAAACTCCATAGGCAGGGCTTTCTTGGAGGCGTGGTGCCGCAGTGAGTAGCGCTGTCGCCTCACAGCAAGAAGGCCCCGGGTTCGATTCCCCGGCTCGGGTGCCTTTCCGTGTGGAGTTTGCGAGTTCTCACCGTGTCCGCGTGGCTTTTCGCCGGGCACTCCGGTTTCCTCCCACCGTCCCAAAAACACGCCCCGGTTATTTGACATCTGGTTAAATCGTCCCCCCAGTGCCCTGCGATGGAGTATTACGTGGCCTGGCAAACCGTGCAGTAGGTCACCTCGGCGACCATAGCCATGAAAACCCCACTCGGGGTCGACGTATAGCGGCGAAGAAGATGAATTTTCTCAGGCGCAGATGTTACCGCTGCACAGACGCTCCGGCGGAGTGAGCATTGGACACCCCTCAACTGAAGCTAACTGTGACCTGGAGCTTAACTCAGGTCACTGGGTTCATTCTTAGCTTCGTCGCGCTCTGGTCAAACTACGGTGTGCATCGTGGAGCGTGATGATCACATGGTATGTTTAGTCGACTATGGAGACAGTGTTTCGTAACATTATGGCTCATGTAAACATCTTCGCATCGTTCCTGAGTGAAAAAGAACAACATTGTGAAATAACAAATATAAAACCACGGTGAGAGATGAATAGGATTACATTGTTAAAGTACAAGTGTGCAATAGAACACCCGGGCCGTGTGGTAGCGCCGTGAGTAGCGCTGCTCCCTCACAGCAAGAAGGGCCCGAGTTCGATTCCCGGCTCGTGTGCCTTTCTGTGTGTAGTTTGCGTGTTCTCTCTCTCTCTATATTCGCGTGTCAGCGTGGGTTTTCTACGGGTACTCTGCTTTCCTCACACCGTCTAAAGACACGCTGCTGCCCAGGGTAAATTGTCCTGCTGAGTAAATTGCCCCCTATTTAACTCTCGAATGCTTAATATTTTTTGGTATACCAATAGGAGTGTAATGTAATAGAAGAAATGAAAAATTGACACGTACAAACGTTTTAAATCTGAAATCAATAAGGGTTCTCTAAAACATAAATTACTAAACAAAGGATACACAGCTCTGTAAAGAGCTTTGTGACCCTCGAGTGACAAGTGCTCAAGAAGTGCAATTAATATTATTATAAAAAATATCGGGAATCGTTAAGATTGGTGTCGCAAGTTATACGAACCATCCTGTACATACGGTTTTTCGTTTCCGCGGTTCCTGGTAAACACCGTGTCAATGGAAATCGCGAATAAAGATACTAAGGGGCTATGGGAAATTGGGGTTGATGATCCAGGCTCAGAAGATAACCTCCCTCATTAATCATATAAATAAAGCACCACACAACACGTGTAATTTATCATTTTTTATTGATAATGATGCAAAGACATATCTCCCGTCTAGCCTGAGCCGACAGTGGGGTCAAGTTCCATAAGCATCATGTATTTAGACAGTGGGAGGAAACCAGAGTACCTCGAAAACAGACGTACAAACTCCAAACAGAAAGATATCCGAGCAGGGAACAAAACGCTATATGGCAAAGTGGACTTGTATTCATCTCATCTCATTATCTGAAACCGCTTAATCCTATATAGGGTCACGGTGAAGCCGGAGCCTATCCCGGAAACACAGGGCGTAAGGCAGGAATACACCCGACGACGGGACGCCGGTCCATCGCCGGGCATTGCGGGACAATTTTAGTCTGCGAGCCAATCAACCTATCCAGGAGCATGCTTTTGGACTGTGGGAGGAAACCGGAGTACCCGGCGAAAACCCACGCGGACACGGGTAGAGCATGCAAACTCCACACAGAAAGGCACCGGAGCCGAGAGACTCGAACCCGGGACCTTCTTGCTGTGAGGCGTCAGCGCTAACCACTGCGCCACGCGCCGCCCTGGACTTGTATTAATGCTTGGTCAACTGAGGTTTCAAAATAAATTAATGCAACTTTAATGTGTTGTATTAAGTAACGTATTAACTATATATCGTCCATTTTACAGGGCATATATCAACGATTACACACATATTGTACGCGTTATTGCACCATGTGTTAATTATTTAACGTGCACATGTCATGCAAGAACTCCAACGTAAGCTTTAAACATTAGATTTCGGTCAACAACAGCCCTTTGAGATTATTTTATGACATTTCCCAGTAAAAGGAAAGACTTTTTTTTCTGTTTAATTCTGCAGAAATGTCTTCCCTTTTTAGTTTTGTGCAATAATTTATTTTATTTCATATGGAAATCACGTGGAAAGTATGTGTCTCGTTAATATTATCCATTGTTGGTAGCAACTTTTATTCAGAGTTCAAAGCAGCGGGCAAGGTTAAAGACATATCAACTGGCCAGAAGCTGGGATTACTTTCCTAAATATAATATATCTCTTTTGGAAATTTGATCAACACATGAAGTTAACCATATGTATACTGCAGTTAATTATCACACGCGACTTCAAATCCTTTAATGTCTTCTCAATATTTACGACTCTATGTAACCGTATATTTTTACATAAACGTGATGACCATGATATTAATGTAATGATGTAGGTTTTCACGGTTCGATGCATGATGAGTGCTTCGAAAAGCCGCTCTCTCGGGGCAGCCGCGTCGATCGCTCCTTCTCTCCCCATCTTCTGCGCCTGAGGATGCCTCCAACGTGTGAGGCTAAACGTCGCGATGGGGAGAGAGGGAGCGATCGACGCGACTGTCCCGAGAGAGCGGCTTTTCGAAGCAATCATCATGATATTAATGTTTTCCAACTCATAGTCAAGCCATTGCTGGACCAACGCTTTCCCCTGCCGTCTAGGTATTAGGGGGGGAGGGGGGGGAGTGTTTCACTATACTTCACCACTGTATTGATGTGGGTATTGACAGGTCGACCTATGAAAATTGCTCCCAAGAGCTGCTCTTTCGGGATAGTCATGTCGAGTTTCCCACCTCTATCGTTCACGACGTTTTTGCATTCCACCGTTGGAGGCAACATCAAGCAAAAAGTCGCGAAGCAGACGGGGAGGCGGATGCTCGACATGGACACCCCGAAAGAGCGGCTCTTGGGAGCACCTCTCATACCTTGGTTCGGTGAGCGCAGACTGGAGGTGGAACGGTTTGCATTCATGGCGCGTTTCAGACGTTACTCGGATCTCCAAGTTGGCTGTGATTGGGAATCGAACCGGGGTTCTTCGCGGTTCAGCTATACGACCGTTCCACTGATTTACATTTTTGTTTTAGTTCTCCATCTCGTTTAGGAAGCTCGACGTGCGTTTGTGTTGCAATCGCAATAAGTTAAACAATAGCATCTTTGTGACTGGAGCGCGGACCGGTTCCACACGCGTTCACTACTCGAGCACACACTCTGCTCGAGGAGTGAACGGACCTTCCGTTACCAGTGCCATGGCGGAACGGTGAGTAGCTGCCGTGCTATTTTTAACAGTTGGTCAGCGAGAAGGGGTAAGAAAGTTACATCTCAGGGAAATGTATTCAGAACAACTAACCTAGACGGCAGAGTGTCTATGTGCTGCGGGAGGAAACCTGAGTGCACGGCGAAAACCCACGCGGACAGGGGGAGAACGATTAAACTTCCAAGCCTTTCCTTCCAGTTAAAATAAAAACTGACTGACGTCCCATTTCTGTCCGGATTGGAAGAAATGCCTCTATTCCAACGTTTGTTGTGTCACAGAAACCCCGCATCCGGAGCTTCCAAGCTCACGAAGCACTTTCTGCTGCAGTAACAACATCTATTTACCACTGTTTACAAACATCGGCCCACACATGGTACCCGATTTGCACTAATCAGCACTCTCCCGATGAGTAAAAATCGCAGTTTTGAGCGTAGCTTTTACCGAAACGATAACTCAAGGGAGACTCACGTGTCCATTGACACCCCCTTGTGGTTATTTCCATGACTCATTGTCAAATCACTCGTTCCTATAAATCAGCATCAGCACACGAACTGGAAGCAGCAGACTGTGATGACAATAATTTCACTTCTATAGCGCTTTTCATCCGAGGGTCACAAAGCGCTGCATAGAGTTGTGGAGAGATAAGCGTGTCAGCAATAACGACACATAAATTGTATATCAACACCAATAACGTTTTTGTTATTGTTGTTACAAAGCAGAGCTGTGGAGAGAACGGCATGTCAACAAGAGTGATGACCTAAGCGCTGCTGCTACAACTACTAACGTACTCATCATTCTGAGTCCCGCTGAATCCTATACATGGAAACTCACACAGCAAGGCGGCACTCGAACCGGGAATCGAACCCGAGTCCTTCTTCCTCTCCGTGACGTGTGTGGATGCAGTGGCATCCACACATGTCACGGTCGGGAATGGTAAACGAACAATATTTAGCAAGCGAAAGAGAGAAAAAAAACAATAACCGCTATGACCGACTCCTTAAGCCATCTTGTCCGTAACGTTCCGTCTCTTATTTAAGCGATTTCCTATAAACACAATTGTTTGAAATTAGGAAGCTGGAAATAGAGACTCACTCCTAACTTGGCCGGAGCTTCGTTCGGCTTTTGTGGGCGGAATAAAAACATGTCTGCAGGGAGCGTGTCTGCTGGTAATCATCTGTGGGAGACTGTTATCTCTGCTCGTGCTCTCTCAATGCTGATCATCTCTCGAAAATTAGGAAATGTCATCCCCCGCCTTGCCTCCAAAACACTCCCACCTTGAACCCCCCATCCCGCATTGCCCCCAATCCACCCCCACCTTGCCCCTCCCACCCCAACCTTGTCCCCCAACCCAACCCCACCTTGCTCTC
>JAZEWT010000012.1:8538847-8567507 GCA_036362905.1 Mordacia mordax
TCGACCACACCACCCACACACACCTTGCCTCCCTCACCCCCTCAACCACACCTCCACCCACACCTTCTCATCCTCCCATACGAAGACCCCCCCCCATACCTATGGCCTCTGTATTGCTCGTGTGCAGCTGATGTCAGAAGACGTTTTGAGAATCGCTTTCCAAAGCCGTCCTTTCGGGATAGCAGTGTCGAGCGCTCCCTCACTCTCCTTCCGGCCGATTGGCCTCAAGCTTTGGCGGCGACATCAGGCGTTCTGAGGATTCGGAGCAGACGCTTGACACTGCTGTCCCGAAAGAACAGCTTTAGAGAGCAAAGTTCACGCATGGATCCGTTGGAATCCACACCAGTATATTTTTACGCATTGCCAGAGTCAAACATTTTCACTTCTTACACCCCCGTATAACCTTACCAGACTGTCCAGTCAAGTGCCGTTAGAGAACACCTATCATAATGTAAGTAAAATGATCTATGCTGATGTTGTTGACGACGTTCTTTCCGACTTTGCCTCCCGAGTGGCAATGTTTAATATTAAAATTATTATTATTAATAAATACTTGTTTACAGATGGCGCTGTCAATTAAATTGTATTATTAATTTTCATTTAGCAGACGCCCTTCTCCAGGGCGATGTAATGCTGAGTCACTGTAGGAGAGGCCGAGAAGCGATTCAGAAAATCGTCACAATTGTGCTGTTGGTCGTGAGTCGGAATAGAACCCGGGTCGCCGGAGCTGGTATCGCGCAGCGCGCTAACCGCTGCACCACCACGACCCCCAACACATATTCTCAGATCGTCTGGCCGCCTCTCTTTGAAATCATCTCCACTCTGGCCAAAGCCAAACCCCCTTTCCTGTCTGAGGTTTCACTTTCGGTCTGCGCGTAGGGCTGCACGGCGGTCTGTGTGTGTGCGTATGTGTGAACGTGTGGGAAGCGGGGAGCCGTAGCCCAGCGGCTAGCGCGATTGGCTACAAACCTGGCCTCCCGAATTAGATACACACCTATGGGCTAGACCAGTGACGATATTTTGAACCGGACCTGAGTCTACCCTAGGTCGACTCAGCTTCAAATGAGTACCTAATGCAGTCTGTAAACATTGCCACTAGGGAGATAAAGGCCGCCGGGAGCGTTGCTGAGCCGTGTCGACCTTCATAGGTGCTCTCTAACAGCACTTGACCGCACAGTCTGTTAAGGCTATACGGAATATCTTTATCTTTGATCACCCGCCCCACACACGTGTCCGCCGTCTTTCGGGACAATGTCTGCCCCTGTTCCGGTGAAAGGAAGCCACGAGGCACGAT
This sequence comes from Mordacia mordax, assembly GCA_036362905.1. Taxonomy (NCBI): domain Eukaryota; kingdom Metazoa; phylum Chordata; class Hyperoartia; order Petromyzontiformes; family Petromyzontidae; genus Mordacia; species Mordacia mordax. Next base: position 8,540,142 of record JAZEWT010000012.1, read on the forward strand.
GTCCTTCAAACCGCGTCCGCTGCGACGCTCCTCTGAATTCGCAATCGGGGCGATCCTCGAGCGTCACCGACAGATCCCCTGCACGGAGAGATGGGAGCGCCCGAGCATGCGAATGAGCCCAAATAATAATAATGAACAGTTGATAACTTGTGGCACTGATTCATTCGATTGCATTCATTCTAAGAGAGAACGACTGAAACGCGCGAGCTGGGGGGGGAGGGGAGCTGTCAACCGGCGCCAACCTGCAGGCACTAGGTCCTATACATTACCATGTCATTGAATAGTTAATGAGTTTTAAAAAACAATTGTGGGACGAAACAGACTCCGCACATGAAGGAGTCCCAAGTGGGAATAGAACATTCTTACTCTGAGGTGACAGCGATAACCACGTTCGTTGTGTGCGCATGAATCACGATGGTGGAAATCCCAAGCTGCCCTAGGGGACGCATAAGTAATCGCTGGCGAAAGGATTGAATCGTGAAATCACATCACGCGAATTCCGCACGCACAGATGTATGGGAGGAACACGTGTCCTCGCTAATTTCCTGCAAAGTGCGGAATTTATATTCTTTGGGAATTTCAGAAAATATGTTTGGCATATCCATAATGTATCTCCACTTCGAGATTCGTAGGCGGCAAGGTGTTAGTGAGAGTCAGATTTTGTTATTTAAGCTAGAAGGAACCGTTGAGCTATATCACTCTTTTTAACAGTTGTCCGGCGGGCAGGGGTAAGCAAGTTACAACATCTCAGGTCATTGGGGGCAATTTAATCTGCAGGCCGATCAATCTAGACAGCAGCGTGTCTTCGAACTGTGGGAGGAAACCGGAGTACCCGTCGAAAACCCTACGCAGACACGCGGGAGAGAGAACACCAACACTTAACACAGAAAGGCAACCGGACCTGGAATCAAACGTGCGCGATTCGTTGCTTCAGTCGGTAACCCACACAAGTGCGCCTGTTATTTGTGATGCGATGAGACATTACAACAACAGAGAACACGTCATTGTAAATGCTCCGAGACTTTGTATTGAGACAATCAAACCTCAGGAGAGGGAGGGGGGGGTTCTCTTCCTCTCCCAATTGTTACTTATTTTTAATAACCCGCAGAAGACGCCGCATGAGAAGCGTTAATAAACCCGTGCGTTATTTAAGCGGCACGATGTCTCTGTGGGTGCTTCATGTTTGTTGTGACCGCTAAGAGTGTGATGCTAGGGACACAATAACACAGTCCCTGACCCAGTTGCATATCTTAACATTGTGGTCCAAGATACCACTCGCATATTTAATTATTCCCCTCTAATCTGTCCGCAACGGGGTGAAGAGGCCTCCCCTCTACCTCACGCTGCCGTTTGGTCGAAAGAAAGAAAGACCTCCCTGACGCGGTTCGATTCCCGCCTCGGGCGCCTTTCCACGTGGAGTTTATTATCTCCTCTCTCACCCTGTTCTGCGTGGGTTTCTCTCTGGGGTGGGGGGGGGTCTCCAGTTTACTCCCACAACTAATGTGGATTTAACGTGACGGGATTCGTGATCAACGCTGTTCATAATAAAAACACTTTCGGGTTGGGTCCCGTGAAAAGCGTGTCGTCACCCCGCGTCCATCCGAAAAAAAAATTATTGGCACGTGAACAGAACGAACCAATTCGTTATTTCCTCAGCGCAAATCGTATTGGAGAGCAAATCCACAGCAACATGGTGTGTGAGCTCGGACTATTATCGCTCGTAACGTATCCTTCATCTCATCTCATTGTCTGAAACCGCTTAGTCCTATACAGGGTCGCGGTGAAGCCGGAGCCTATCCCGGCAGACACAGGGCGCAAGGCAAGGATATACCGACGATGGGACGCCAGTCCATCGCCGGGCACTGCGGGGCAATTTAGCCTGCGAGCCAATTAACCTATGTCGCAGCATGCTTTTTGGACTGTGGGAGGAAACCGGAGTGCCCGGCGAAAACCCACGCGGACACGGGGAGAGCATGCAAACTCCACACAGAAAGGCACCCGAGCCGAGAGATTCGAACCCGGGACCTTCTTGCTGTGAGGCGACAGCGCTAACCACTGGGCCACTGCGCCGCCCCCTATCCTTCATAGCCTTGGGATTTGGGGACACAGCCCTGTTCCACTCAGACTGCTAACAGTTGTCCAGCGGTTAAGGGTAAGCAAGTTACAATAGCTAAAGATGCACAACTAGAAAAAATAAACCAACACGAACGAATACACGCAAATATTAAACAGGTGAAAATATGAAAAAAAATGCTGCAACATTCCAGTGGGTTGCATTCAAAGTATTAACCCTATTGTACGTTTAATTTACATCAATTTCATCGGTGTGTGTGACGTCAATTGGGATTTTTAAACCGAAAGATTGAGACAAAAGTTAAGAAATAAGTTAAATGTCTCGGAACAAAACCAAACAAAGCACCCGTTCATCGCGAGAGGCGTCAGACAGGGCAATGGTAGATGTCACGGTGATGGACCGCTGTAATTAAAATAAACCCTGCCGACCCAGGGACGGGAATTAATTGGGGCCACAGTTATCGGGGACACTAACAAATAGGCGTCGTGAATATTCGGGGCAATTAAGCAAAAGTAAAGATAAGGAAAGGGGGAAATGATGATCTGACCGTAGACAAATATCACTAATTTTAATCTCATTGCCCACATGGCGATTGCTCTGGCTGAGAACACATTACCGCTGGCAGGGACTGTGAGAGGGACATGGGATGACCTCCAGCTGAGAACAGCTACCCCTGTCCTGCCAAACTCTGCGCCCTGGAAAATATTGACAATGATCTATCGTGCGTGGGTTTTCACGGCTCGGTGCGTGACGATCGATTTTCTGAGCGGCTAGTTCGGGTTATCCGTATCGAGCGCTTCCCCTCTCTCTTTTGCATCAATCCAGAGCTTGCAAGCTCACCTGCTGCATTCTGCTGTTATAATGAACATCTATCTATCAATCTTCGTTGAAGGCATCCTCAAGCGTACGGAGACTGTCTCAGTACGCCTAAGGTTCAACACGCCTGATGATGCCTCCAATGTGAGAGGCAATACGTGAACGAGAGAAGAGGAGTGCTCGACACCGTTATCCTGAAAGACCAGGTTTCGAAAGCAACAATCAGTAAACTATCGGTAACAGAGCAAATAGTTTTGTTGTTGTTGCTATGCACATACGTATGTGGAGTAAAACTCCGATTTAACGGAACTCTAGTCAACAGACTTCGGAAGCAACCTTTATGTTTTCATTGCTGGTACTAGATGTGTGTATTACTTTGTTTAACTATGTTCATAATATAGAGGATGCTATAAGACACTGTCAATACTCTGTACATAAGAACGTTATATAAACATCCGGATTTAACGGACTTTTAGACACTTTTTTCCTTCCATTACTCCGTTACATTGAGGTTTTTGTAAATGTCCTCACTGACCCTTCCGAGTTTGGCATAAGCAGTTGTTTAAATTGTACAGCACCAAGGCTTTTACGTCTCATTGGAGCTTGACTTGTCACATATTGCTTACTCTTCTGAAACCTTAACACCTACTTCAGCTTTAAATTCCCACTTTTGCACCAGTGACATAAACCCTCTCAATCAATCTTTCGCCTTCATCGTGACGTCGAAAGAACGTGTTACACGCTTAAACAACAGCGATAAAACACACCTCTATACGCGTTTAACGTGGTGGTTGGGTTTGCCTGTTCAAATGAACCACAGAGCTATGCCACCTGGAGTCCAGCACTCCTGCTAAGGTCTTTCTTGGTGAACAGGCGCGGAGCCCAGCACTCATGTTCTGGCCTTCCTTGATGAACAGATTTGGGGGGAGGTTCCTGACAAAAAGAAAACTCTCCGAAGACCCTCCGACTAAAGGAAGTTCGCATCAGAAAGGGCATCCTTTCGTAAAATTCCGCTGCAATACTCCCACCATTGGGGGGCAACCGACCAATGCAGGTCAACCAGGGCAGCCGCCGATGAAATGGGTAAGAGTGGTATTATTCACACGTGTCCATCTATCCACGGGGATTATTGTAAATCGAGATAACGCGATGTTAACGGCGGTTCCGGCGTTTCGTACAAGAATCTGCGAGGTTTTGTAGAAATGCATTTTCAGGTTGATCGCGCGAGCGGAATTTTGCGTTCATTCGAGTCTTCTCAAGTCTCGCAGAGTCCAATGTGATTCATGGGAATTCTGCGAAGATGACTTAATCTCACCGTCCAACTTCTCTGAAAAGGCTGTGGTTGGGACAGACACTCTTTAAACCAAGCCCTGAAGCAATTACGGGACGGGGGGGCGGTGGGGAAGATCCCGCAACTAGATTCCAGGCCAACAGCCATATGTGAATGCTCCGGTAGCAGTTCACTCACGTTTCATTATTTTTTAAGAAACAAAATCGTTTTGCGTTCGCGTTGAGTAACCGTTGTTTGAGTTAATTCGTTTTCGTCGTTGCGTTGATAAACCTGGACAAATGCTGTGACGAGTCGCGGTTGCTTGGGAGATCACCTACTCAGAAAAATCATGCTCAAGCCATTTTCCGTCTCGGGAAAGGTCAGCCGGGCTGAGATGTTACGGATATTCATATGTGTAGTGTGGGTGTAGACTTTATTAGGTTTACAGAGATGTGTGGGCAAAAAAACACAAGGCATACAAATTACAAACCGGCATGCCAGTTCATCGAGTGAGTAAATCCGGATTTATGATGATGAGCTGTCTATCGTAATGTTTGCCCACGCTGCATTACTGTTTGAGTTACGTTCATTATCAGCGTAATTTATGTGGGCTTTACGAACACACATTTATTTATTTAGTGCAGTATTTATATGAATAAATAAAAATGCAATTAGGTGTTTTTCATTTATTAAAAACAATTGTGAGAACATATGGTATTTTGAAAATGTTGTATGACCTGTGCAGTAGAAGGTAATTTTCTTCAATAAGTGTGTATTCGTGTTGTTGTTGTTGCTTTATATAACACAGTCAATGGGGATTTGTTAAATATATGTTTCCGCAATAACGAGTAAAAAAATAACACGAACAAATATGAGATCAAATATAGTCCTCTGTCTCCATTCTTTTACAAAACAGCTCACCACCTGTCAACACAATGAATAATTATGGAACATTTGTCTGCAATTGAAATGTAAATACAATAATCAAAACACGCTTTTTCCATTTATTGCACACACACACGCAACGAAAAAAAACTACTCCGGATGAAAGATGATGTTGATTCAAAATGCATATGGCATTTGAAAGTGCAGCTGGTGTGCGCTAAACACGATTTGACTTTTGTCAAAGTGCACTTCAAAGGCTTGAGAGATTCTCAGACACTCCCACACACACTGGTGTTCCCTGCTCCCAGACTGCGAGGGATAACGCGCGGCGTCACTCGCCTGAGCGTCGCTCAGCGTGGGCTCTGCAGAATATGGGAACACTCGCTCTCTGCGTGGGACATCTAACCCGGATTTCTGTGTAAATTATACGCATTGCCCTTTAATTACCCACCGCCTATCCGCGCGAAAACAAGGCGACGTGTTTGTTTAAAGTCACATCTGATTGTGTGCGTTCCGCTGTGGGTGTGTGTGTGGGTGTCTGAGAAGAGATGGGCTGATGGGGTGCACAAGGATCGTTGAGCTGATTGGACTTGTCGATGGTACCGGCACAGTCAAGATTGACCTCTATGGAGGATAGGCGCTAATGGGCCGTTGAAGGCAGTCGACCTCCAGCAATAACAGAGGGTGGAGAAGTGAAGTTTACAATAATTAGCGGAACGCCGGGCGTATAAAACTCATGTTGGCATAGTGTAGGCGGTGCCTCGACCAAGTCATCTCAGTCAGTTTACCCATGGCACCTGGATTTGTTTCGTGACCTCCTGTTGGCAAGCCTTCGACACTTCACATGGCCTCAAGGTGCACCTGGTTTGGCACAAAACGCCGTGGGGACGTCACCACCACTGAGTGGGTAAAGGCGGTTGTTGTTGTTGTTGTGCGTGTAATGGGTAGTGTGGAACACACTCTGCCGCCATTGGCGCATCCACACAACATTATGGATGCATGCTGGGTCCAAGCAAGAACATCTACTAGACTACACAGTGCAGAACATGTACTTGACACCAGGATCTACCATGGAGCTGATTAACCCTCTGACCATCGGCTTGTCATCTGTAAGATCCACCTTTCTTCCACAGCGGTGGTTGGGTGCCCACCTAGAACCCCATTCAATTCCACAGTGGCCTGGTCTCGGTTAGCTGATGAAACTTGCAAGCGAAAAATTCATCACCGTTTGCAGTTGTGCCTGGAATCGTCCCCCCCTACTCCTGATGCCGAGGGCGAATTGGTGAAATTTAGGGCTGTGGCTTATGCAGCTGCAATGGCTGCACGGCCCAGACGTCCCTGGAGACCAAAGTTCACCAAGCAGGTGTTCCAGCAAGCCAAGAGAAAGTAGCAGGCCCGCTGCCACCGTTTACAACATCTCACGCCTGAGAACGAGGATGCTTAACGCAGCCTTCGCTCAGAAGTTCAGAGAGCTGTCTGGCATTGCACTCACGAGTGATGATCGTGGGTTGCTAAGAAGATGGAGTCTGCCTCAGTAGCCCATGATCACAAGTCACTTTTTAATACCATCAAAAGATTGACTTGCAACACCGCACCCATTGCCTTCCTTAAAGGGGGAAATGGTAATCTCTGACCCCCAGTAACAAGTTTCTAGATTTGTAGAGCATTTCAGCTCAGATAACACCATGGGCCTAGATGTGGTGACCCTACTGGGGCTGCGGTGCATCATATATTAGAAGAAGTAGCCACACCCTGTGCGTGGCTTATGGAGGTTCCATCTGTAGTTGAAGTAAGGTGACTTAGAGCCTGAGACCAAGGAAAGCACCAGATGGAGATGACCTCCCAAGCAAAATACTGAAGCAAGGTGATGTATATCTGAACACTACTCTATTTGACAAATTTATAACGGTCTGGAGTACAGAACGGTTTTTTGCAGGATTGGAAGGATGGTCCCTATAAACAGGATCGCAACGATTGTAACAACTACAGGGGCATCTCACTCCTCGGTGTGCCGGAAAAGGTCCTACAAAGGATTATTCAACATCGCTTTGCCAGTCATACTGTAGAGAGACTCGCGGAACCCCAATGTGGTTACATGCTGGGGCGGTCTTGCATTGACGCCATATTCTATGTCCGGCTGCAACAGCAGAGGTTTAGGAGATTCCAACAGGACGTACATCTCTGCTTTCTTGACCTAGTTAAGGCCTATGACACCATCAGTAGGCCAAGGCTGTCGGTTGCTTTTTGGTTCCCTGAACCTGTGCCGACAATCATTAAGGGCCTTCATGATGGTGGGCAAGCCCAGGTAAAGCTACGTGGTGTGGAGTCAGTGTTATTCCCTGTTCAACTCGAGGTGCGAAAGAGATGTTCTCTGGCTCCTACATCATTTGACATTTCTGAGCACGTAGCTCGAGAGGCTTTCCATGGATGTACCAGAGTAATTTCCATCTGGTAGAGGTCTGTCGTGGGCCGGCCGAGCGACAGTCGACTCCCGAGATACACTCTCTCACGGGGATAATCCATCAGGCGCAGACTCCATCGTAAGGGCAAACGGGGTTTAATGAAAACAATGCGCATATGCCCACTTGACCACTCAGAGGACAATTACGTGCAACATTACGGAATTTTGGCCATACAGACGATAATAACAGAACCACATCACAAAACCCCCCAGCACGAACTCATCACTAGCTCCCTCATCAACCAAATAACCTCATCCCCCCAAACCCTCGCGTAATCCCGCTATTGTCCAGCCCCAATTAACCAATCCACGGTCCGCCGAGCTGTTGCCACCGTTCGGTCAATAGTTCGACCAACCCACGTCGGCTCAACAACTAAGGGGCTGTCCCCTAGTTCGAGCTTACTGTGAGTGTCCTCCCCGCACCCCCCCCCGGTCCCTTTGACACCATGTAACACATTGGTAGGGTCCATAGGGCCCCAACATAGTCCCCACATGTACGCAGACTGGCACCGTCATTGTTGAGCACCACAGTTCCCCCCCCCCTCCCCCCCAGCGAGAAGTCCTGTCCATACTTCCTCGCCACCATCGTGCCCATGCTTCATCACCGTCACATAGTCCTGGAGGCGGGCCGGTGCCCTCCTCCGCCGTTTCTCTGCTGGTGCTCCATCGCACTCTGTCTGGTTTTCGGCGGGCCCCTCGACCACACGGGAGGAGCCCACGGAAAAATCCACGGTGTCAGTCGGGCGCGGCAGTTCTGTCGCCCGACCATGCCGCCACACACACGTGGGCCGTCACCGATGCTCACTGCCAACGCCGCTGCCGGCCTCGGTAAACTCTTGGGCCAGCTCGCCTCCGGGAGGTGGTCTCCAGGCCTTCAGGCGCCGCACGTTAATCACGCGCTGCGCCCGCCAACCCTTTACCAGCACAGTCTGCTTGAGCACGGTGTGGGGTCCCAACCAGGGCAAGGCGAGTTTCCCCACCTACCCCGGGCGGACCTGCGGGGTGTAACACCCACACCCGCTGACCGTTCCGGAATTCCGCAACCTCGCTCCTCGGTCGCACCGCCGCCGCTTGCCTGGTGTGGGCCTCCTGGCTGGCCTCGTAGGCCCGTCCACACGTCTGGTGAGTCGAGAAGTGTGTGGACGTGCAGTAGGCGAACAGCACGTATGGGAGGTGCGCGTCCCAGTCCCGCTGGTGCTGGTCCCCCAGACGCCGCAGCTTCTCCACGAGGGTCTGGTGTAGGCGCTCCACCATCCCGTTCACTGCGGGTGATTTGCCATGGTTCTCGCTCGCTGTATGCTGAGCTCCTGGCAGAATCCGTCAAAAGCCTCGGCCTCGAACTCCCTGCCCTGGTCGGTGATGATGCGTTCGGGGACCCCGTGTCGCAACACATAGCCTTCCAGGAAGGCCTGCGCAACCGTGACTAATTTCTTCTCTAGCCCATGACGCAACATGGGCTAGAGAACAAATGGACTAATTTGGCGCAAAAGGAGCTGGAGCTGAGTATCCTTGCAGAAGACTGGCACTAGCGGTGTGAAGATCGACCTCTATGGAAGTGGATCGTGAAGGACGCTAGGAGACAGTTGGAGAAGGTCCCCCTCCAACAACAGCAGAGAGCAGAGAACAAACCTAACGACTTGAGTTTAGTTGCCACTCACGGCCACCAAAACCAGTGACGATTTTTTGAACCGGTCCTGGGACCGGGTCAAATAATTATCATGCCTCGTGCGGTGTGCACACATTTCCACTGGGGAGACAAAGGCGGCCGGCCGTCGTTCTGACCATGCACCCCATTATGTGCCGTGCTGGCTCTTATAGGTGTTCGTGAACAGCACTTGGCACTACAGTCGAATAATGATTTACGGGGATCTATGTCTCTTTTTCATAATGTGTTATAGATGAATGTTACATTCATCTCATCTCATTGTCTGAAACCACTTAGTCCTATACAGGGTCACGGTGAAGCCGGAGCCTATCCCGGCAGACACAGGGCGCAAGGCAAGGATATACCGACGATGGGACGCCAGTCCATCGCCGGGCACTGTGGGGCAATTTAGCCTGCGAGCCAATTAACCTATGTAGCAGCATGCTTTTTGGACTGTGGGAGGAAACCGGAGTGCCCGGCGAAAACCCACGCGGACACGGGGAGAGCATGCAAACTCCACACAGAAAGGCACCCGAGCCGAGAGATTCGAACCCGGGACCTTCTTGCTGTGAGGCGACAGCGCTAACCACTGGGCCACCGCGCCGCCCTTTTTTTTAAAATATATATTCTAAAATCTTGTACCTAGGTCTGATTTGTTAGTATAATTAATCTATATTCTGAACATGCCCTTCGCATGCATTAGTGATAATTCACAAACACTGCTGCTGTAATTAAAACATTACGACTAATATGAAATTTGGGTCGGAAGCAAGTTGCGCTGCCGCCGCAGAGCAAGATGCGTTTGGGTTTGCTTCCGAGCTTTGTGGAGTTTGTATATTCATGGCCCCGTGGGTAGCGCTGCCACCTCACAGCAAGAATTCCCAGGTTCGAATCTCGGCTCGGGTGCCCGTGTGGAGTTTGCAAGTTCTCCCCGTGTCCGCGTGGGTTTTCGTCGGGTAGTCCGATTTTCTCCCAGAGTCCAAATATATTCTGCTGTCTAGGTTAACTGATCTAAATTGCCTTTGGTGTCCTGTGATGGACCGGCGTCCGATCCTAGGTATAACCCAAGTTATTTACGAACGTTTTCCTACCCCTCCCATCTGGACAACTATTAAAAACAGCTGCATAGCTCAACGGTTCCACCTTAAATGTAAATCGACTGACTACTGATGTGGGTTTTCACGACTCGCTGCAAGATGATCGCTTTTCAAAACCGTTCTTTCGGGATAGCCGTGTCGAGCGCTCCCCCCTCTCCGAGGCGACGTTTCGTGTCCTATGTCAGGCGTTTTTTGAGACTGCCTCGCACGAAACAGCTTTGGAAAGCGATCAGGGCTGACTTGATCATCGGGTAGTTCCAAGAATTGGACAACTGACCCAAACATTGTCGATGAAATCCATTTTTCGAATTAAATTATTCGAACTAAAGTCTCATCTCATCTCATTGTCTGAAACCGCTTAGTCCTTTACAGGGTCACGGTGAAGCCGGAGCCTATCCCGGCAGACACAGGGCGCAAGGCAAGGATATACCGACGATGGGACGCCAGTCCATCGCCGGGCACTGTGGGGCAATTTAGCCTGCGAGCCAATTAACCTATGTAGCAGCATGCTTTTTGGACTGTGGGAGGAAACCGGAGTGCCCGGCGAAAACCCACGCGGACACGGGGAGAGCATGCAAACTCCACACAGAAAGGCACCCGAGCCGAGAGATTCGAACCCGGGACCTTCTTGCTGTGAGGCGACAGCGCTAACCACTGGGCCATCGTTCCGCCAACTAAAGTGACCCAAATATAAATGGTGAAGCAGAAGACGGCTGTGGTTTAAACAACGAGCGCCACTTGTGGTTGCAATCTGGTGACGCGCAGCGAAGCAATAGCCCGCGATGATGGCTGAAACACGGTTTTTTTAAATCGAAGCCAAAGTTTGTTTTGAAAAGATTCAACATTGACTCAGAGGTAATTACTGTTGAAAGAAGAAAGGGTGTTTTCCAAGGAGCCTAATTAAGCTGTAAAAATTCTTGCCATCACGCGACGGGCGCGTGAGAGCGTTGGGCCCCGCGGTCACTCCGCGTTATAAAGCCAGAGGCTTGACTCCTCGCCACCACGTAACGGGGGCGTGGCCGCACAGGTGATGTCAATTTACCTATGCGCGACAATAACAGCGAGTTACGTGGGCGGCACTGTAACGCACTGTGACTCAGTGAGTAGCCGACGCTCAGCAAGAAGGAACTGAGTTCGATTTCTGACCTCGGTGCCTTGCTGTGTGCAGTTTGAATGCTCTCCCAGATTCCGCGTGGGGTTTTCCGCGGGTACTTCCGGTTCCTCCTCCAGGCCAAAGTCATGCTGCCACTGCTGCCTATATTTACTGAGTTCATTGCCCCGGTGCCCTGCGATGGACTGACATCCCATCCGAGGTATAGCCCCCACCTTGTGCCCTTTATCTGCTTACGTGCCACACAGCTCAGCGGTTCTCTCGATACGGCTATCCCGAAAGAGTATGGAGACCAATTCTCACACACCGAGCCGTGAAAGCCTCCATCAGTCTGTGTAAACGTTTTGCTTCACCTTGACTTGCATGAATCGAGCATTGAATCTTGTGGCATGAAAGGCGCTCATAAAATAAAAGTGTTTTTTTTTTCAGTTCTGAAGTTTGTTACGTCACAGGAATCTCGCATCTAGAGCTCACAAGCTCACTATGTACTTTCTGCTGCTGCAATTATCAATGTTTATGTGGTGTCCTCTGTGGGGAACCCTCCAAGGGAGTCGACCTCAGTCGTAATCCCCGTCAGACACCCGGGAGTTGACTTGCGCATGCGGCCATGTGGCGTCGGCTTACAGACCTTCAGCGGTGGCATGATGGTTTCACCAACACTCAGCGATGCACTCGTCCAGCCAGCGACGATAGATGAAGAGAGATCTTCTAGAGCTTCCGATGCTTTATTCCAACAGCAACATACGGCCATGGTAGCAGTCCACAACAAACTCCTACCCTCCCCCACACATCAACGCTCCTTACATCGTGACGCTGCCTCCTCAATAGTACCAAGGTGAGGTCTCTCTCGTGCTTGGCGCACCCACGATTAGATATCATTTCCCCAGCTCCTGCACGTCATGCTGCATGACACGTGCTGATCACGCGCCGGTCAACCAATCCCCGTGAGTGTACGCGTTGTCGCCACTATCACCCACGTCGCCGACCAATCCCCGTGCGTGTACGCGTTGTCGCCACCGTCGCCCCCCCATCGCCGACCAATCCAAGTGAGTGCACGCACTGTAGTTGTTTACCGGCCCACAGGTTGACCTTTAGTTGCCCTTAGTGCGTCACCCTGGCAACCTCTCGCGCGCGCACCCGTACCGCGCCTGGTCAGTCACGCGCGAGGCTGGACACCACAAATCCCTCCTCAGCGGAGACAAGTTCTCTCGGACCTTGCACCGCTGACGCACCCAGCCTCGTACCGCGCCACAGCCTGGCACTCACTCACGTGCACTGGGGACTCACGACACTCTCACTCTGATGTTAACTCACCCAGTGGGGGGGGGTCCACATGATGCTAACATACACACCCATAACCCTCTCTCTCTCACACGACCATATTCACCACGGCACCCTCTTTGGTACACATCACGGTACTCTCTCCTGTACACACGGTGGCACTCTCCTCAGTACACACCTCGGTACTCTCTCCGGTACACACCACGGTACTCCCTCCAATACACACCATGGTACTCTCTTCCAGTACACACCACGGTGCCCTCTTCGGTACACACCATGGTACCTTCTCCGGCACACACACTACGGCACTCTCTCCAGCACACACACCACGGTACTCTCTCTGATACACACCACCGTACTCCCTCCAATTCACACTATGGTACTTTCTCCCGCCACACACCATGGTGCCCTCTTCGGTACACACCTCGGTACTCTCTCCAGTACACACCACGGCACTCTCTCCGGTACACACCACGGCACTCTCTCCGGTACACACCACGGCACTCTCTCCAGTACACACCGTGGCACTCTCTCCGGTACACACCACGGCACTCTCTCCAGTACACACCTTGGTACTCTCTCCGGTACACACCACGGCACTCTCTCCGGTACACACCACGGTTTTCTCTCCGGTACACACCTCGGTACTCTCTCCGGTATACACTATGGTATTCCTTCACTTCTCCCACTCGGGAACACACGACATAACACACAACGACGTCTTACTCAAACCAGTGGGGTACTCGGTCTAACACACTGAGGGACAACACAACATCACGACAACACACACAGAGGAACAACGCACACTGTGGAACAACGCACACTGAGCAACAACGCACACTGAGGTGCAACACACACTGAGCAACAACGCACACTGAGGTGCAACACACACTGAGCAACAACGCACACTGAGGTACAACACACACCAAGGAATAATGCACACTGTTTAACAACAATCTGCACACTTGCCGCCAGCCCCAATGGTTCCTGTGCAGCTCCTGCCTCCACCGTCACTCCTTTCTGGGGTTCAACGAGCCAAGAACCCTCGACAAGAGCCCCCCACCCACCCCCCCGGGCTCCAGTGCTGATGAAGCGCTACCACATCGGTAGCTCCCTGTCGCAGACGGCTCTCACCCGGGTCAGGGAACCACCCCTGACGGCCGCTCGTGCATGCATTCATCTCCACTGCTCGGAGCAGCGGGGCACGCTGCACCACCGCTCCGCCCGCCATGTCGCACCTCGCCAATACAGCGCAGCGGCTCCCCTTGTGACCTCCCAGCACTCCGCATCACCTCTGCCGTGTCGCTCTCCGCCACTGTCTGTCGCTGCACTCCGTGAAGCAGTCGCCACCGCTGCCGCCGCTTCGCTCCATGTCTCTCTGCGGGCAATCCGCGGTTCGTGCCGTGCTGCCAGCAATGGCGCGCAGTCACCTCCACTACGTGGGCAATGGCGCCGTCCAAAACCGCTTCAAGGCCTGCCGCACCGGCACCGCAGCCGCCGCTGGTGGACTTCTCAGCCCCACTCACCATGCTGGTGGGCTCCTCACCTGGCTCACTGGCTCCTCACCATTCTCTCCGGCTGCCGCATGCCGCAATTGCTGCTGATACAGTCGCTGCAGTCTCGGCAGCAGAATCGCTCTCTCGCCCTCTCCCGCCGCCGTACCGCAGTCTTCGCAGTGCAGTCTATACAGTCGCTGCAGTCTCGGCAGCGCAGTCGCTCTTTCGCATCGCATCGCCTCTGCTGCGATGCTCTGTGCTACTCCGTGTCTCCGTGTCACAGCTGCCAGCATCGAGCAGCTGCTTCTGCGCCGCTCCGTATCTCCGCTGCTGGACTCCTCGCCGTTCTCTCCAGCACCCGCACGCCGCAGTCGGACCCGCTTGCTGCAGTCTCTGACGTGAGTCCACATCCCACTTCTGACACCAAACTGTGGTGTCTCGGCGGGGAACCCTCCAAGGGAGTTGACCTCAGTCGTAATCCCCGCCAGACACCCGGGGGTTGACTTGCGCGTGCGGCCATGTGGCATCGGCTTCCAGACCTTCAGCGGCGGCATAACGGTTTCACCAACACTCAGCGATGCACTCACCCAGCCAGCGACGATAGATGAGCAGAGGCCCTCTGGAGTTTTCGATGCTTTATTCCAACAGCAACATACGGCCATGGTGGCAGCCCACAACGAACTCCTACCCTGCCCGACACATCAGCGCTATTTACATCGTGACGCTGCCTCCTCAATAGTTTCCCAGGCGAGGTCTCTGGCGCTTGGCGCACCCACGATTAGATATCATTTCCCTGGCTCCTCCGCGTCACGCCGCAGGACATGCGCTGATCACGCGCCGGTCGACCAATCCCCGTGCGTGTACGCGTTGCCGCCACCGTCGCCCCCCGTCGCCGACCAATCCCAGTGCGTGCACGCACTGTAGTTGTTTACCGGCCCGTGGGTTGACCCTTAGTTACCCCTAGTGCGTCACCCTGGCAACCTCTCGCGCGAGCACCCGTAACGCACCTGGTCAGTCACGCGCAAGGCTGGACACCACATTCATATAGTGAGGGCAGCACAGTGGCCCAGTGGGAAGCGCTGTCGCCTCACAGCAAGAAGGACCCAGGTTCGAATCTCTCGGCTCGGGTGCCTTTCTGTGTGGAGTTTGCGAGTTCTCTCCCCGTGTCCACGTGGGTTTTCGCCGGGCACTCCGGTTTCCTCCCACAGTCCAAAAAACATGCTGCTGCATAGGTTAATTGGCTCGCAGGCTAAATTGCCCGCAGTGCCCGGTGATGAACTGGCGTCCTATCGTGGGTATATCCCAGCCTTGCGACCTGTATCTGCCGGGCTGAGCTTCAGCTCACCGCGACCATGTACAGGATTGAGCGGTTTCTGACATTAAGATGAGATATATCTAGTGTTTGTTAGAGACAGGAGCCAGTGTTTGGGATAGGAGACCAGTGTTCGACACAGGAGTCAGTGTGAGAGACAGGAGTCAGTGTTAGAGATAGGAGCTAGAACTAGGGACAGGAGTCAGTGTTAGAGATAGGAGCTAGTATTAGGGACAGGAGTCAGTGTTAGAGATAGGAGGTAGCGTTAGGGACAGGAGTCAGTGTTAGAGATAGGAGCCAGTGTTATAGATTGTCAGTTTAAGAGATAGGAACCAGTATTATGGACAGGAATCAGTATTTGAGACAGGAGTCAATGTTAGAGACGAGCCAGATTTAGAGATAGGAGCCAGTGTAGATATAGGGGACAGTGCTTGAGAGTTGTATCACAGGAACCCCGCATCTAGAGCTTGCAAACTCACTGGATACTCTCTGCTATAATAACAAACATCTATCGATGTTTTATAATTACTACTACGGCTATCAATGTGTCCCTGACCCCGCCGACTAATCGACTTTGTTACTGTAGTTTGGTTAAGTAAGCATTTTGATAAGGAAGCTCTTTTTATCACCGCGAGGGCAAAAAATAACTGCAAACTCAGCCTCTGACGTTTCCTCGTTAGTCATGGACGAGTTGCTACAAAGAAAAAGATCCCCGTATAGCCTTACACGACTTGAATGTCAAGAGCTGTTAGCGAGTTGCTATTAGAAGACCGGCACGGCACACGAGGGGTGGGTGGCCAGCACCACGCCCGGCCACCTTTGTTTCCCTAGTGGCAATGTGTACACACCGCATGAGGTACTCAATTAGGACTGAGTCCCACCTGGGAGGCGAGGGGGAACAGAATCGGTTCAGAAAATCGTCACCGGTGTTGGTTGGCCTTGAGCTGAACTCAACGTCTGGCTGCGAGCGCGGCGCGCTAACCGCTGCGCCACCGCTTCCTACGTCGCCTCTGACACGTGGCGCGCATCAAACGTCATTCATTATGAAAGAGGGGAGCAACGGCGGACAGACTTAGCTCAGGGCCACGTCACCACCACCCACGCGCACCACGGTTCGATTATGCAAAGCGAGCGGTGGGGAAATCGTGATGATCCGGGGGTTTCGTGAAGACGGTGAGACTCAACGTTGATGGAACGCGCAGATGTGAAGTCATGGGGGGTTTTTAGCGCTGGGTGTCAGTGCACTCCAGGAGGAAAGCAAACCCGCACCCTCTTGCCCAAGGGGGTTTTGACCATACTTCACCGCGCCAGTTAGTACGGGTTGGATGGGGAGAGATTGGGGGTTCGCAGTGGTTATCGCGCTGCGCTACAGGTGAAGCAGTACAAACAAAAACAAAGCACTGTCTTTCGACCTGGTAAACTAAGTTGGACTACCATCCACGGCTAACAGCAGTGCCCAGTGGTGGCTGAACTGGTCTTAGGGTCTCCTCTTGTACAACCCTCACTGACCAAAATGGTGAAGCATGGTTAAGCAATGTGCACGTTCATTCGCCTGTAAACAATGAACGGGATCAGTGGATCCTTTTTTGCTGATACAATGAATGAAAAATCAAACGTCACTTTATTCCTACTGATTATGGACCAAGATGGTCTCATGATAGCGTTCGTTTAAGAAAGCAAACGCCAGCTGGGCTGGGCTCCACTTTCTGGGTGTCATTACAAACCAGATTATATTCGAACAATAATCAAATGCAACATTTTATTCTATAGCGCCTTTCACCCAAAAGGTCACAAAATTATGCCTCAAGTTGCAGCGCGGGGGGTACACAACATGCGATCCGCAGGCCAGATCCGGCCCGGAATAACATTCTCTCCGTCCCGTAAAATATAATCGATAATCGATGAAATTGTATTGAAGACGATTTGATTGATTTTTGACCTACGGTGAAACCCACTCGTGTTTGTGATACGGGTCTCTACCGCTATAGCCGAATGTTCCATGTGTCTGCCAGGGGAAGGGGGGGCGTACGGAGAGGGAGTGTGGGGGTCATGATCAGTTTGTGGTGATTTTGGTTACTTTGTCCGGAACCGGACCCGCTCAAGACAAAACACGTTAAAGACTTCCTTCACCAGCAGGGCGGTGCGTGATTAACGCAAAACGTGAAGGCTGGACTCGCTCGGCCAAGTCGTGACGCATTATGAATAATACAATATTGTAAACAACAAGACGAGAAATCTGCCTCGCTACGTCAACATGAAGCAATTGGACATTGTCCTGCGCGGTTGTTTTGTGGTTGCGCTGTGGAAGCGAAACGTCGGACATCAAACTAGAGCCTGACGACGAACAGCTCTTCAGCGCAATGATGATTCATTGAGCAGCGGAAACCTACATCGTACTGTGCGAGTTGTTTTTTACTGGTATCATTGTTGACACTAGCAGAGTACCCGCCCCACGCGCGTTCTTGTTCCAAGTGAGTAACACGTTCCTTTTGACGTCAACGTAAAGGCAGAAGGGCGCTTTAAAGGGCTGAAGACAATGCATAAGTGGGATTTTAAAGCTGAAGTAGTGTTCACATTTCAGAACAGTGATAAATAAGGGGGAAATGAAGCTCAAATGAGACAGAAAAGCCTCTGCTGCACAAATCTAAAGGTGCGCTTGTGATGGAACTGAACTCGGTAATCTGAGTACGGACATACACCGTATCTAAACTAACACACACACACGCCATCGTATCTATATATTACAGGGGCAAGGGGGTTGTTGTTATCTATCGTATGGTATCGTCACATTATAAAATAAAAACACAAGATTTCAATTTGCGTGCGTGTTAGCTTTGAGTCAACTGGATGAAAACAATGTGCCCATGGTCGCGTCTGATTCTGTCACACGTGCGTCATAGCTAAACCACAATTAATGCGATCATGTCACATGACCGAAAGCTGAGGCACTGTGTGGGGGGGAGGACATGGAGGCATTGTTTTTATTCCGTGAAATTATTCACCGGTAACCATTCATTTTCTTGCCTCCTGCACGTTATTGCTTCTGGATATGGATGGATCACTGACATCCCACGTTGAGTATAGCCCTACCTTTCACACTGTGTCTGTCGGAATAGACTCCGGTTCACCACTGACACTGTCGAGGATGAAGCAGGTGCCGAACCCAGTGAACGATCACAGAGTAAGACTCCCGTGAAATCAAATCCTTCAGACTAAACGCGAGTGTCCTCTCTGGCAACGGAAAAAAATCCTCACCTCAACGGGGTCTCTGAGTGACCCTAGTCTGTTGAAGGCTATACGTGGACTCTTTGTCTTTGTAACGTTTGTTACGCTGTACTACGACTGCGGCGACCTGCATTCGATTCCCGCACACGGCCACCAACACCAGTTACGGGTGTTTTTTTTTTAACACCGGTCCTGTGCGTTTCAAACGAGCCCCGGTGGTGTTGTGTCCAAACATCGCCACCAGGGATACAAAGGCAGTCGAGCGTGGTGTTGGCCACCCACCCCCTCCGATGCCGGCCCGACCGTTCATCGGCGTTACTCGCAAACAGCGCTTGACCCTATTGAAGGCTATTCGGGGTAGGGGCCTTTGTGGTCCTCACCATTGTTTGATCGCATTCCAAGCGCAGGGAGCCCGCAGTTCGCTCGTTACGCGCGACACGCGTTTACGCGCCCCCAGTGCAAACGGGTCTCGACGCTCTGACGAATGAAAGGGGGAGCGGGGAGGGCTGCTAATTGGCGCCACGGCCGCGGCGTCGCTTGCTGTTTAGCCGCATGCCACGGACGACAAGAACGACGAGGACGAGGAGGAGGAGGAACACGTGATCGTTTTTTTTATTTTGACGCGACAACCGCACGCGTGCAGATCCACGTGCGTACCGCGACCGAGTGGCGGGTGGTGATGAGTGGCCGCGCTCTCCGGCCAACACCAGCGACGAGTTTCTGAATCGGTTCTGGGCCTCCCTTAGGCCAACTCGGCCTCAAATGAGTACCTGGTGCGGTGTGTAAACATCGCCACTCGGGAGACAGGCGGCCGGTCGTGGGGCTGGCCACCCATCCTCTCGTGTGCCGTGATTGCCTTCATAGGTGCTCGCTAACCGCACTTCACCCGACCGTGCGTTTAGGTTATACGGGGAAAATGTGTCTTTATCTTTCGTGGCATGTGTTGATGACGACGATGATGCAAATGTCCACGCGCCGGTGCGTGTTTGCGAGGTGTTCCTGTGCGACTGGCTCATTGCACTGCCTCCCATGGGTACATTGCTGCATCTGCAAATGGGCGTCACACTTGTCACGTCTGAGTGATCCACCTACCTGTGATCTCGATGAAACCCCCAACGCGCGAGGCGGAACGTCGGGAAAAAGCAACGCTCGACACGGCTATGCCGCGAAAGCAATTACGAACCTGCGGTTCGAATCTGAAAGGAATTTTTGAGATATGCAGCTGTTCTTAACAGCTGTATAGCAGGGAGGGGAAAGCAGATAAAGGACGCAAGGTGTGGTCATACCCCGGATGGGGCGCCAGTCCGTTGGAGGGCATCGGGGACAAGTTAGTAAGCCAATTCACCTAGGCAACCGCAGCAGCAGCGTATCTTTGGACAGTGGGAAGAAACCGAAGTACCCGGAGGAAACCCAGCGTAAGCTCATGAGGACACGGGGAGAACACGCAAACCTCCAAGCAGAAAGACATCCGAGCTAGGAATTGAACACGTGTCCTTCTTGCTGTACTCGATCACTGTACAACCACATACCGCGACCACACCTCCCATACGACTGAAGTTAGAACATTATTAATATTGCCCAATATACAAACTCACAGCACCAATTTGTGCAAATATGAAACCCTCACTAGTGCTGCCCTCCAAATACAAACAAAATCTGGCTGCCCTCTGCAGAAAATCTGCCAATCCATCCAGATGGCACTAAGCTGCCCTGTCTTTCTCAGCTTTGAGTTTAACATCGACATATTCCAACTAGCAGAGTACCCGCCCTACAACGATCTTGTTATAGACATGTAACACGTTCTCCTGACGTTAAGAGGAAGGCAAAAGACTGCTTCAGAGGGTTGATGAGACTGAATTTAAAGCTGAAATTGTGTCGAAGTCTCTGACGGGTGATGGGGAAGTGAAAATAATTACTATTTAAAACACTACAGTCTTGGTGCCGTGCAGGTAAAATCAGCACTCATGAATGCTTCGAACCCGGCATCCTCAGTGCAAAGATACATACAAACACTTGCACCATGAAATATCACTAGAGGAGTGGAACCTGGCACCCGCAGTGCAGACATACATACAAACACTTTGTGGCATTCCATATAGAATCAGTGGTTGCCCTTTCGCTAATGCAACCGCTGGCTTCCCTCCATACGGCCCAGTGCTATTACATATTTGCTTGGCCTCCAGTGCAGATATCTATCACGCTGTCCAGTTTTTAACTTGTAAATTTGTATTGTTCGGACACAAGATGACTGGCCGTGGCTCCCAGTGTGGAAAAGTGAAAAATGATTACGTGAAGCCAGCTCTTGGGCGGATTTGTTTTCGTCTTGCAAGGGTGGGTCGCTGGATTTCCAACTCCATAATTTGAGAGAAAAAAAATTTGAGAGACAGATCGCGGCACAAAAGCGCCGGTTAAATCTTCTCTCCGATAGATGTTTAAATGCTGGGTTCGTGCACACCTATCTTTAAGTCATATTTCTCTCGCTCGCTTTTGATTTTGCCAGCCCGGCCAGTAATTGCTGGCTTCTAAAGGAGAACCCTTCCTTTCATCTCAGTAATTACAGAATAACACGCCTGGTGGTCATAAAGAGCTTACAGTCTATTGTGCCCCTTTACTCCCCGCTTTGTCAAAGGCTTTGCCGTGTCTGATAATGGTGTCACCATCCTTTTGAGTTGTCCACTTAAGGGATCCATTGAAGGATGTTGTTTTTTCTCTCTCTCTTTTTTTTCATCTGGTCTTACCTTCAGTCGCTACCCTCCTCCGAGCCGGCCCAGCCGCTACCCCGACCGCTGTCCCACGTGCTTTCACTTGCGGCGGCGAGACGCGAGTCCGCGATTTCGTGTTGCCACGGCTGCTCAGATGTGGGTTGACCATCGCAAAATGTCTATGCGTTGCGATTAATCGTCCTGCGATCGCCACCCTCTATGGACCCATCAGGTCGATTGCGATGAACAATATCGTCTTTACCGGCGATGGACTGGCGTCCCGTCGTCGGGTGTATTCCTGCCTTACGCCCTGTGTTTCCGGGATAGGCTCCGGCTCACCGTGACCCTATATAGGATTAAGCGGTTTCAGATAATGAGATGAGATGAGATGAATATCGTCTTTAAAGGGGGTCTCTGTAAACAGAGCGCGTGATTCTGAGACGTCTGTCACCCACCAATAGCCTGGAAAAAAAACTCGAAGTTCGCTGTGGAGCATTGTCGATTGTAAAGGCCACTTGTAGTGTACTTGTAGTACACTGCAAGTGGCCTCTACTAGTAGCAGGTATAGTCTTTCAGGTTCTCGGTTCGATTTCCCAGACTGAGTGTTCCTCTGTGCGTGGAGTTTGCATGCTCTCCCACTATCCGCGTGGGTGTTCGTCCATATACGTGCTGCTGCCACTCACCCACACACTCACCCATTGCGTAGTCCGGTTTCCTCCGACGGTCCAAAGACAAGTTGCTTCTTCTGCCCCCGGTGACGTAAGATGAACTGGTGTCCAATCATCGATATAACCATGCGTTGCGCCTTGTGTCCGCTAGGATAGGCTCCGGCCCGCAATGACCCTGCAGAGGATTAAGCGGGGGCCTGGTAATGGATGGATGATCTCAACGTACGCATGTATTGCACATCTCAACATGCACGAGCAAAAAGTTGTTCAATTCTGAACTGATGCAGGTTTTCACGGCTCGATGCACGATAATCGCTTTTTAAAACCGTTCTTTCGGGTTGGCCATGTCAAGCGTTGTCTCTCTCTGTTCCTCAACTTCGTTCAGAGCGCCTGAGGATTGTCTATAACGTGGGAGGCGAGACGTTGCGTAGGAGAGAGGGGGAGCGCTCGACACGGCTAATCCCGAAAGAACAACTTTTGGTATTAGCTTTATGATGTTTACGGCGATGGACTGGCGTCTCATCGTCGGTATATCCTTGCCTTGCGCCCTGTGTCTGTCGGGATAGGCTCCGGCTCACCGTGACCCTGTATAGGACTAAGCGGTTTCAGACAATGATATGAGATGAGATGTTTGGCCAGGTGAGAGATGAAGACACCAGGACAGCGTCGTTGCAAAAGCGGCCTGGGCCCCCAAAGTGACCCAAGAAAACAACTGCCGCAATGAATCAAATAGAAATCGGTACAAAAACAACTGTGCCTCAAAATTGCCTATTTACAAACTGCTGCAATGAAATACGATACTAATGACGTCTGTGCAGCGAGATTTATATTTTTCCTGAGCTAAAACAGATTTTCATAAAAAGGTTGCCGAGAAAGAATGTTGCTGCAGTTTATTTGTATGTATTTCAAAAACGTTTGCGATTGTGTGGCCTCTGACCCCAATTCAAAGTTCGTGCAAGCAAAGCCACGTTACCTTAAGCATACAGATGTATGGACGCCTGTATGAATGTGATTTGCAAATAGATTCGAAGTGTTACTCTCATATCGCCTGACTCAGCGATGAACGCACTGAACACAGGACCAGCTCCTGCCCAGATGCCATCGCACTACGGGTTGAGGAAGCTTCCATTTACTGAGGGTCGAGCCTCAGGCAAGTCGTACGTGGACACGCACCTCGGTCACTTCTGTCCCAACGGGAGGCCACTGTAAATTACAGGAACGAGTGACACGTGTACCGACCCTTTCTCTGTGAAGTTTGCATGTTCTCTCCCTGTCCACGTGGGTTTCGCAGGA
Source organism: Mordacia mordax (assembly GCA_036362905.1). Lineage (NCBI taxonomy): Eukaryota > Metazoa > Chordata > Hyperoartia > Petromyzontiformes > Petromyzontidae > Mordacia > Mordacia mordax. The sequence continues at coordinate 8,563,478 of JAZEWT010000012.1, forward strand.
TACTCCGTTTTCCCCCCATAGGACAGAGAAATGCTGCTGCCTAGGTTAATTGCTCCAGTTAAATTGCCCCCGGGATACCGAGCTGTTGTAACATGCTTACATCTCTCCGCTGGACACCTGTTCAAAAGGGCTTGGTATCTCAATCGCTCCTTCCAGCCTAGATAAAACTGAATGACGTCTTGGCCTTTTGACTAACTTGTCCCATGTTCTCTGCGACGGACTGGCATCCCATTCTGGTCATAGCCCTGCTGCCTTACACACAGCTGCGACTGTCGAGAGGCTAATGTTTCCAACGTGGGAGAGAAATGGCTCGTTCGTGGGAAGTGAAACGTCGTGAAGGAGAGAGAGAAGGAGCGCTCGACACGGCTAGCCGACAGAACAGCAGAGTATACTTACTTTAAAACCAAATATTACTGCAAAACACTCACTTTATATGTTCCTGGACCCTTTGTTATTAAATTAATGGAGAAATTTAGAGACATGATGTAAGCTGTGACACATTGCAGCAATGAAGTAAAGCATTTAAAACACTATTTGTATGATTTAAAAGAAACCTGATACATCACAGATGTAAATCTTTAACCAAATATGTCTAAGAATGATAACAAACTGTCCAGTGTTCGCATGCAAATGAATGCAAAAGGCGGTATTCAAAGGTCTCATTGTATGGCACAGTAGTGACATCGAGCCTCAGAAAACGACAATGCAGCCCTCAGCAGTTAGATTCCTGCCTCGCCACCTTTCTGCGTGGAGTTTGTATGTTCCTCCCTTGTTCTGCGTGGAGTTCCTTCGAGTTCTCCCGTTTCGTCCCACATCTGTAAATACAGAGGATGTCATAATATAGAGTATACAGTGTCTGGCAAACGAACGTTGGCACCAACTAACCACCGTAATGCCTTCCCCCTACCCGCGCCTAGAACGGATATATTCAATAGTGAAGGAATACTGTGCTATGCATCGTGAAGAGAAAATAATGAAATGGTGAAAATTAAGCGTGGAGATTCATTCGCGACAGAGAGGCAATTGTAATAAACAGCTTTGTGGAAATAATAGGTGATTAACGATGTAACAAGTATTAAGTGTAGTCGGTGGCTATGGTAATGATCTCATCTCATCTCATTATCTGAAACCGCTTAATCCTATATAGGGTCACGGTGAGCCGGAGCCTATCCCGGAAACACAGGGCGTAAGGCAGGAATACACCCGACGACGGGACGCCAGTCCATCGCCGGGCATTGCTGGACAATTTTAGTCTGCGAGCCAATCAACCTATCCAGGAGCATGCTTTTGGACTGTGGGAGGAAACCGGAGTACCCGGTGAAAACCCACACGGACACGGGGAGAGCATGCAAACTCCACACAGAAAGGCACCCGAGCCGAGAGATTCGAACCCGGGACCTTATGGTAATGATGAGTTGTACAAATTCATGGTCGCACATAAATTAAAGTGCTGACGTATCGGCATGGACACGCCACCACGTACAGTGAGCCACGCCCATCCTTGCGGACACGTTTCAGTGAAGGGGAGACCCGGGGAGAGATGCGAAGGGGGTTTGCCGTGGATCCGTGCGTTGGTGCGTGGATATTGTTTGTGAAGTTGGTACAAGTGATGGCCAAGCGAGCGAATAAAGCGTTTTCTCTATAAACGAAGATTCGTGTGGGTGGTCAAAGTCTGTGGTGGCAGAAGCAGGCGCATGGCAGCAGACCAGCTGTGGCGCGCATGGAGCACAGGGTGGAATTCACATAAAAAAATTTCACAATGCAGAATCTTACCTGGGCGGCGCGGTGGCTCAGTGGTTAGCGCTGTCGCCTCACAGCAAGAAGGTCCCGGGTTCGAATCTCTCGGCTCGGGTGCCTTTCTGTGTGGAGTTTGCATGCTCTCCCCGTGTCCGCGTGGGTTTTCGCCGGGTACTCCGGTTTCCTCCCACAGTCCAAAAGCATGCTCCTGGATAGGTTGATTGGCTCGCAGACTAAAATTGTCCCGCAATGCCCGGCGATGGACTGGCGTCCCGTCGTCGGGTGTATTCCTGCCTTACGCCCTGTGTTTCCGGGATAGGCTCCGGCTCACCGTGACCCTCTATAGGATTAAGCGGTTTCAGATAGTGAGATGAGATGAGGTTTCAGATAATGAGATGAGAATCTTACCGTCTGAACATCTCGTGCGATCATGCGGCCGAAAGTGAAAGGAAAGGGAGACCAGATGGGTGGCGTCGGTTACATAAGCAAAAACATGTTCGTGCCGACAGTCCAAAAAGCATGCTGCTGCATAGGTTAATTGGCTCGCAGGCTAAATTGCCCCGCAGTGCCCGGCGATGGACTGGCGTCCCATCGTCGGTATATCCTTGCCTTGCGCCCTGTGTCTGCCGGGATAGGCTCCGGCTCACCGCGACCCTGTATAGGACTAAGCGGTTTCAGACAATGAGATGAGATGAGATGTTCATGCCAATGTAGGCTTCTACGGCTCGATGCATGACTGCTTCCAAAAGCTGCTTTTTCGGGATCATCGTGTCGAGCGCTCCCTCTCTCTCCTTCGCGACGTTTCGCAATCATAACACGTTTCTCGCTATGGGCACTTTTATCTGCAAGCAAAACATGTCGAGGCTTTGCAGTGTTTCGTTCTGGACAAGGCACTGTACTAATTTACAGATCTGACCTAGCCTGATCCACAAGCTTGATAGATTCCAACATTTCTATCAATTTTACTCCGTCAACAGTCAACCTGTAATATGTCAGCTCTGTCGCTTGTCTCTGGCCATTGATATGTTTTTAAAGTCTAAATATATATCTATACAAATACATACCAGGTGAAATAAACGTTTGTGAAATGAGAAAAGACTTTGCACTTTCTGGCAATACTATAAGTGTTAACATCGTAATATACTATTTAGCAACTTTTCTCAAGGTTTGAAGTTTGCATAAAAAACGACATGCTGGTGGCAATACATGCAAATGACACGGTTTTATAATGCGTTCCTTGTCATTGAAACTGATTGGCACACACAAGATACGACCTTATTAATGGCCTAGCTTTACCAGTTTCAGCAATATATTGCCGAATGCACTTAGCTCTCAAAGTGCCGATATCCATGCATTAGTAGCACTGGTTCGAACGTTTGTTGTGTCGCAGGAATCCCACATCCAGAGCTTACACACTCACTGGGCACTTTCTGTTGTAATAATAAGGATCTATCGAGCTGGAGGATCACGCTGGTATAACTCGGGGCACCTTATTGCCAGTACGCAGTGGTGATGAATGCGGCTGACGTGGCGACTTGTGTGCTGCAGAGGAAAACAGCAGTGAATGCTCTTGTAATTATCGTGTTTATCGACAACAACATTGTACTCTCTCAGACTATTATAGGACAATTTCTCTTGCCAAACATCAACGGCACGGCACGCGAGATGGTGGCGGGGGCTGTACTGAACATGCCAACATTATGCTGCGACAACCACAATAGGTACTTATGTTAGGATGAGGGAGGCGTGGTGGCTTCGGGGAGGGGGGGGTGTGGCTGGCGCGGTGAGTGGAGCTGCCAGCTCACGGCATTTAGAAAACACACCTGGGTTCCATACCTGGTGCGGGTGTCTTATTGTGTGCAGTTGTCTCGTTCTCCCCGTGTCCGCGTGGTATTCTGCTGGGTACTCTCGTACAGTCCAAAGACACGCTACCTAGTTCATTGTCCTGCTCAATAAACTGCCCCCCGTTGCCCTGCGATGTTGAACTTGCTTATCACTCCTTGCTGGCCGACTGACCACGCTTTATAGATCTTGCAATCAGTTTCTGTTGCGGGTCAACCTGATTTTGTTGATTATTTTCACATCTAAAATTAGCCAAACTCAACAAGAAATCGAAATTTGGCTAATGAGTGCCTTCCTGTGCGGAGTTCGCGTGTTATCTATTCCGGTTCTGGTTTCCTGCAACACCTACAAAAAACCCACTCATTAATAAATTAGCCGATAACATCGTAACATACGGGATGCAGTGCCTGGCGGGTTGGCGCCGGCTAACTCACCCCCCCCCCCCGTACAG
>JAZEWT010000012.1:8567953-8578695 GCA_036362905.1 Mordacia mordax
CTCCACACAGAAAGGCACCCGAGCCGAGAGATTCGAACCCGGGACCTTCTTGCTGTGAGGCGTCAGCGCTAACCACTGGGCCACCGCGCCGCCCGCATTATAAATTGTACCTATAAATTATGACATGAATTTCAATTGTTGTAGCGGTAATTGCTGACACGCTGAGACCATTAACCCATCACAGAGTGAGGAGGCGATCTGATCGCGGCTGCTCTCAAGGTGGGAATCATTGTGATATCAAAAAGAGACCACAGGTATGCTGGCTTTGCATATACATTTGTCCCGAACTATATTTATACTGGAAAGTCACTGAGTCACACCACTCTTACGGGGGTGTTCCACCTTACCCTCAAGCTACATTATGCATATACAAATAATGCATATATATAACTCGATTTACCTATGACTAAGGTTATCATATTTCTCGGAGGCTCAAACTTGACACGCGATGACAGTCGCTCCACCCAAGCAGCCACGCCTACTCTTACACACAAACGCTCACTCACACACAGCAAAATGATTGGATCGTTCGGAACCTGGGCGTGTCCTACTACTCCAGCGCCCGCCCACGGCTCGATTAACCCAACTCTTTCATTGGGGGGGGGGGGGTCACTCATCTGATCTCCAGGACTTTTCCAAATGTACCTTCTTCTCAGACGATGCTCAAACCATCATGAGTTCGTAATAACTTAACCATTCTCAACACACTAATCCATCCATTGTTCTATTGTCTCAGTTTTCTCTCCATGCCCCGAGGTCAAACGATATTGTTTATTCGCTCACTCACAACCTTTGCATTCAGATCACCCATCACTGTCACGGCCTCTTGTGATTTACACGGATTATTTTTTCTTTATCCAGATCTTCATGGAAATAAATAATCCATGTCTGTTTCTTCACTTTCTGCTGTCGGTGAATAAACTTGTATCACTGAAACAGTAAATGGCTTAGCATTTATTTTCACCAGCGTGACTCATCAGATATTAACTATTAACCTAAGCAGGTGTCGTATTTTTGTACCCTCTTATTTTTGACCACGTTCCATTACGTGCTGCCGCATAGAAACGAAACCAATACGTGTTCATTAACACGACAGTTCGTCAAAGGATAAAGACGGTCATTAAAAGCCCAAAGAATTTAGTAACTATTGCCCCCCCCGACCAGAGCGTAGAGTAATGAAGCTCTGTGCAGCGCTTTGTGATCCTCGGGTTACAAGCGCTCTAAAATTGCAATAATTATTATTGACAGGTCAAATCAGGGGCTCGTTGGAGACAGTGACAATCGCCAACAGTGGATGTCTGCTGCACCTGCTGCTGATAGTTCTGCTGCTGCTATTGCTGCTACTCATACTCCTGTTGATGCTGTACCTTGCTTCTACCGCCACCACTGCCGCCGCCTCTGCTTCTGATGCTTATTCTGCATCTGCTGCTTTTGCTGCTGCTCCCGCTTTTCCTGCTGCACATGCTGTTGATGTTGCACATGCTGCTCCGCTTACTGCTGCTGTTTTTTTTTAGTGTGAGTCCAGCGGTGGCCTCCGCAAATGTTCTGGATGGGAAGAAGGGGATTGACCCACAGGGAACCAACATTCATACCTTCCCAGCTGTATAGTCCACGAATACCGAACACACCTCATCTGTACTGCCCCTTACTGGATGAAGGTGTCCTTTGCCGTGTTGTTCAAGTGGGTTTCTTTGACCATCTTTGAGCACGTTTGCCTGTGCGGGTTGGTGAAGACGGAGGGGGGGGGGAGCTCAGGGTTGTTTAGGAAATCACTCGCTACCGACTGGAATCTCGAGTCAGGAATCAAACTTAGGCTTCCCCGGTTGCTGACGATAGTGCAACTCGCGTACCACGGCACCACAGCCTCACCCAAAATAAAAATCGAATGCGTGTGAATAAGCCAATCAGAACAAACTTTATAAGTCAAAGGCCAGAGTGGCATGTTGACAAAATCCCTGAAACGCACAGAGCGCATTGGAGATCTGCTCTGGCTGAAGTTAATGGAGACATTGGCACGACTTTTTCACAAAGCAGACAGCACTTGACAGACGTTCCTCATCGCTCGAGTGGGAAGCGTAAAGGTCTACCTTCCTTCTCATTTACTCCCCTCAGATAGAAGCCACGTGTTCCGACACTCGGGCGAGAAGCGACATGGTCTGGAGATGGGCGGCGCGGTGGCGCAGTGAGTAGCGCTGTTACCTCACACCAAGACGGCGCCGGGTTCGATTTCTGGCTCGGGTGCCTTTCTGTGTGGCGTTTGCATGTTCTCCCTGTGTCAGCGTGGGTTTAAGCTATGTACTCCGGTTTCATCCCACGGTCTAATAAAATTCTGCCGAGGTTGATTGTTCTAACTAAATAGCGACCCCAGTGCGTTGAGATGATGTGACTTGCTTACCCCCTCTCGCTAGATAACTGTTACAACGAGATACAAAGCTCAACGGTTCCTGTCAGCTTTAATAAAAAAAATATATTGACTGGGAATGTGGACAGTCAAATACCCAAATAAAGAAATACACCCACAATACCCATATTGTAATGATGTAGGTTTTCACGGCTCGATGCATGATGATTGCTTCGAAAAGCTGCGAGGAGAGGAGAGAGAGCCATCGACGCGGCTGTCCCGAGAGAGCAGCTTTTCGAAGCAATCATCATAATACCCATATTCTGATTAGATAAAATCTCATCTCATTGTCAGAATCCGCTTAGTCCTGTACAGGGTCGCGGATAGCCAAAGCCTATCCGGGCGGACACAGGGCGCAAGGCAGGGATATACCCACGATCGGACGCCAGTCCATCACCGGGCACTGCAGGCAATTTAGTCTGCAAGCCAATTAACTTATGCAGCAGCTGTTTTTTGGACTGTGGGAGGAAACCGGAGTGCCTGGCGAAAACCCACGCGGCAACGGGGAGAGCATGCAAACTCCACATAGAAAGCCACCGGAGCCAGGAGTCGAACCCAAGTTTCCTGCCGTCAAGCGGCAGCGCTCCTCACTGCGTCACCGTGGTAGTGTCTAAAAAAAAAACGATTTATCATCGTGGCGAGCGACAGGAAGGCGTGACGTCGTGGTGCAGATTTTTCGAGGAGGGAATGCTTCCTCAGCCCCGCCCAGTGGGATCGTTCCACGCTGGGTACAACTGCGGCACGCACGAGCGAGGAGTGACTCTCAACTGCGTCAGCGTCTCGTGAGAACAACACCGATGCCATTTGATGAAAGGTTTTATTAATCATGTATTACATTCTTATAGTCGCGCCCTTCACCCAGAGGTCACAAAGCGCTACAAGAAACAGAGGTGGGGGGAGGAGGCGGACACGTTGAGAGCAGGTGCCAACCCACCGGACACTGCGTCCCTGTGTTAAGATGGTATCGGACAATTAATAAGGAATTATTTTAGTTGTGGAAGGAAATCGGACAACCCGGAGGAAAACCACCCAGAATAAATGGGAAACACACAAACTCCACCCGTAAAGGCGCTCGAGTTGGGAATCGAACCACTTTGGGCAATACTTTCTTTCTGTGAGGCGCAGATGTTACCACTCTGCCTCCCTGTCGCTCACAAAAAGTTAAATTCCCCATGCTGCCGAATATGATCTCTGTACTGATGTCTGTCACGGCTCGGGTCATCAGAATTGCTCTCCAGAGCTGCTCTTGGTAAACGTGGAGAGAATGGTTTAACTCTTAATTCCAGGAAAATATAATTTATGGTTATTTCAAAGAAGAAAATTATACCTGTATGTCACATCAAAATATGCAATGAAAATATCTCATCTCATCTCATTATCTGAAACCGCTTAATCCTATACAGGGTCACGGTGAGCCGGAGCCTATCCCGGAAACACAGGGCGTAAGGCAGGAATACACCCGACGACGGGACACCAGTCCATCGCCGGGCATTGCGGGACAATTTTAGTCTGCGAACCAATCAACCTATCCAGGAGCATGCTTTTGGACTGTGGGAGGAAACCGGAGTACCCGGCGAAAACCCACGCGGACACGGGGAGAGCATGCAAACTCCACACAGAAAGGCACCCGAGCCGAGAGATTCGAACCCGGGACCTTCTTGCTGTGAGGCGTCAGCGCTAACCACTGGGCCACCGCGCCGCCCCAATGAAAATATATGACGAGTTAATAAAAGTAATTACCTGGGTAGCTGGATAACATCTGATGGTAAATGTGATCATGAAATAAAATGGAAGGTAGGGATGACTAAAGATAACTTTTTCAAAATGTAAGAGTTATCTTTTCAAAATGAAAAAGTTACTGATAAGTAATAACAATATGTGTATGGGTCGTTACGTTGCACTAGTTTTCACGTATGAATCATAATGTTGGGACGGTCTCACCAAGTATGGCAAACAGAATGAAAGCAACCGAAGTGTGTTTTAGGCGCATCTTTAAGGTATCCTGGACAAGTCACACCTCAATTGAAGAAATGTCTGCAAAAATGGGATGTGGAAGGAAGATTTTAAATGACATGAGAAAGAGACAGTCTAAGTTTCTCGGACATATTATGAGGAAAGATGACATTTTGAATTTGGTCTGAACTGGATAGACTGAAGGAAAGACCCCACAGAGATTGACATGTCAATGTTTCATTGCAACTGATGAACAAATCAACAGTGGACAGTTTTTAAACTTCAAAGAGCAGACATTTGTGGAAGTCAATTGTCCCAACGTCGTGTAGGATATGGTACTTCGAAGAAGATCTAACAATAACAACCCATCGTGGGAGGCGAAATTCCGCAAAGAGCTGGAAGGAACACTCGACACGGCTACACCGATACAACAGCCACAAATAGCAATTCTCATTGCCAGGATGGTTAATATGAACAATTCCTGATGCTCCTCAGAGCGCGGGGCATAATTGCACTATAATGTTTTACAAGCCTTGTTTACAATCCCCCGAGAGGTTTATGGAGAGCATAGGCATCTGGGTTTATCGCGGTTGGGTTGGAATTTTTCAATCGGTTTAAAAGCGAGATGTCTCACGGAGTTCCCCCCCTCCCTATAACAACAGCTCATTGTTAAACGTTGCATAAGGGCGGAGAGAGGATCGCTGAACGTGCGTCCTCTTATTGCGCAATTCAAGAACAATTAATAACACGATTTGTGATGCTGGGGGAAATTTCCACGCGTGGTCATGGAGGAGACGCGAACACGGAGGCCCATGGAAGGTAGTCGTGCAGCTAGCCGGCGGCAACATTTTCCAGGCACTGCATCCTATATTCTGTGATGCTATCGGCGAATTCATATTTGTTTTTGTTATTGCTGTAGTTGTGAAAGGATAATCGGAGAATCCGGAGGAAACTCACGCATAATGTGACGAGCTGGTCTCTCCGCAGCTGTGTGTTGTGACCATCGGGTGAAAAGGCGCTTTACAAACGCAATGATTATTGAAATAGGGGCAGAACACAGAAAACTCCGCAACATGTGCGGGAACTGAATGCTCGCGTTGAGGTCTTACAGTCGCGACCAGAGCGTTTCACGAGAGCGTTTGTGTACGCGTTGTTCTGCATAGCCCCCTCTTTGGAGATGGCCGTGTCCTGTGTTCCTTCTCTCTCCTCGGCAACGTTTCAACTCCCACGTTGGAGGCATCACGGGGTGTTTCAGAAACGCCGACTTAATGCCGGAAAACCCACAGGGCACAACACAGGGCTGTGCCTAGAGTGGGACGCCAGTCCTTCTCAGGAAGTATTTTATTTTCGGGCAAAATCTTCACGAACAATAACAATACATTGTAAATACCTATCCATTATGCCTTGCATTAATGTTTTCCCGATATGCTTTTTGAGGATAGATAGCATTAGTCAGTCAGTTTTCATTTAAGTTCTGTTAAGCTATGTAACTCTTTTTAACAGTTGTCCAGTGCGGAGAGGTAAGCGAATTACAACATCGCAGGACACCATAAGCAATTTACCTGGAGAAATTACCTTAGACAGAGGAAACAGGAGTACCCGGGCGAAAACTCACACGGACACGGGGAGAACATACAAACTACACACAGAGAGGCTACTGAGCCGCGAATCGAACCCGGACCCTTCTAGCTGTGAGACGACAGTGCGACTCGCTGTGTGTCACCTCGGCCCCCTACGTGACATCATCGTATTCTTGGTGAATTTAATCAACGCATTGTGGTACAACTCATCGCATGCAGTGGAGTCAGTTCTCCACAATTATTGGAAGCACAGCAAAGAACAAAAACAGTCCGATACAAACCTGAACGCAGTTCCAGAGTATTGTCGTTGTCTTGAAGTTCTCTTGCCCATGCAAAATAAATACAGTCATGCAAACCGCGATTGTGTGAGTGAACACCAATGGGACAGAGTGACTCAGCACACAAGAGCCGAAAAGCGACATTCATCCATTATCTCATCTCATTGTCAGAAACCGCCTAGTCCTGTACAGGGTCGCGGTGAGCCGGAGCCTATCCCGGCAGATACAGGGCGCAAGGCAGGGATATACCCACGATGTGACGCCAGTACATCACCGGGCACTGAGGGCATTTTCGATTGCGAGCCAATTAACATATGCAGCAGCATGTTTTTTGGACTGTGGGAGGAAACCGGAGTGCCCAGCGAAAACCCACGCGGACACGGGGAGAACATGCAAACTCCACACAGAAATGCACCCGAGCCGAGATTCTAACCCGGGCCCTTCTTGCTGTGAGGCGACAGCACTACTCACTGAGCCACCGTGCCGCCCTCATCCATTAATCAATACTCGCTTAATCCTGTACGGTGGGAAGAAAACAGAGTACACTGTGAAAATCCACGCGGGTACGGGGAGAGAACACGAAAACTCCACAGAGAAAGGCACCCGAACCGGGAATCGAACTTGGGTCCTTCTTGCTGTGAGACAACAGCGCTACTCACTGCACCACCGCGCCGCCCAACACAAGCTGGACTCTGGGCAAAAGGAGCAGCAGTAACTTCTGCGCCTCTCAGAAAGTCCTGCCCGAGGCAGTTTGATTCCCACCTCAGCGACCTTATGCGTGGAATGTGTGTGTTTTTTTCCTATGTTTTGTCATGGTTTTCTCCGGGTTCTCTAGTTTCCTCCCGCAACTACAAAATATAGCAACTCATTCGTTAATTGGCTCATGACATCATAATAGGGCGGCGCGGTGGCCCAGTGGTTAGCGCTGTCGCCTCACAACAAGAAGGTCCCGGGTTCGAATCTCTCGGCTCGGGTGCCTTTCTGTGTGGAGTTTGCATGCTCTCCCCGTGTCCGCGTGGGTTTTCGCCGGGCACTCCGGTTTCCTCCCACAGTCCAAAAAGCATGCTGCTGCATAGGTTGATTGGCTCGCAGGCTAAATTGCCCCGCAGTGCCCAGCGATGGACTGGCGTCCCATCGTCGGTATATCCTTGCCTTGCGCCCTGTGTCTGCCGGGATAGGCTCCGGCTTCACCGTGACCCTGTATAGGACTAAGCGGTTTCAGACAATGAGATGAGATGAGGTTTCAGACAATGAGATGAGATGAGACATCATAATATATACGACCAAGTGTGTGGAAAATGTTGGTACCAGACAATCTCGTGCCTTCTTCCCTTCGGTTTCGCTCTGCTCTTTTGGAATAGCCGCGTCGAGCCTCCCATCTCTCTCCTTCGCAACGTTTTGCCTTCAGCGTGCGGAAGCGAAACGCCGGATGGTTTGTGAGGAACGCTCGACACGGCCGTTCGTGAATAACGGCTCGCAATCGCAATTCTTGCGTAAACGAAACTTTGATGTGAAAATAAACAGGTGCGTTTTACTCGAGAGAGGCGATAGCCCTCTAAATGCTACCTTCCCACAGTCTGATCACGCAACCTTGTTTACTCACGCTTCGATACCGTAACATTATCGCTGTAAATCAACAAAAGTTCCCCCGAAATTACGGTGTCGGGCAGAATAAGTGTTATTTTGACTCAGAAACCGTGTATGTGTGTCGCGTTAGCTGTGACACACGCGTCTCAGCACACGTTGGCAGGATGAGTCATGGATTGCAGAAACGTGGTTTTCCCACCTCCCATTCCCACCATCGTTTATAAATTGCCGGATATTAAAAAAAAACGTTTCTTTGCGAAATCTCGTTGACAGCTGGGTGGCTACGCAGCGGTAACATCTGCGCCTCACAGAATGAAAGTCCTGCCCGAGGCGGTTCGATTCCTGACATGTGATCCTCTCTGCGTGGAGTTTGTCATCTCATCTCATCTCATTATCTGAAACCGCTTAATCCTATATAGGGTCACGGTGAGCCGGAGCGTATCCCGGAAACACAGGGCGTAAGGCAGGAATACACCCGACGACGGGACGCCAGTCCGTCGCCGGGCATTGCGGGCCAATTTTAGTCTGCGAGCCAATCAACCTATCCAGGAGCATGCTTTTGGACTGTGGGAGGAAACCGGAGTACCCGGCGAAAACCCACGCGGACACGGGGAGAGCATGCAAACTCCACACAGAAAGGCATCCGAGCCGACAGATTCGAACCCGGGACCTTCTTGCTGTGAGGCGTCAGCGCTAACCACTGGGCCACCGCGCCGCCCGCGTGGAGTTTGTGTGTTCTGCAATTGCGCTGCGAAAGATTGTCACGGCTCGAGGCATGAGACTTGCGGTTCATAGATGCTAATAATAATAATTACATTTCTAGATCGCTTTTCACCCGAGGTGTCGCAAAGCACTGCACAGGGCTATGGAGAGAACGACATAAGAACGGCAAATCAACAATAACATTTTTTTTTACAGCATGCAGAATATATCTACACGTTGATCTGGATATATATATAGGCACAAAAATGTAGCCGATCTGTTGAACAAAGTACAATAAAACGAGATAGTTTCAAGTGTTCAATTGTGCATTTGAAGATCGAAAATATGTCGGACATGGGCATCTTTGCATTTAAAACTAAGCGCATAAATGGAATGCAAGTATCATTTGTATGGTGAAATATTTGTGCCTTTCACACGAGGGTAACAAAGCGCTGTTCTCACAAGGTAGCTGTGTCGAGTGTTCCTCCTCTCTCCTTCGCGACGTTTCTCCTCCCATGCCGGAGGCATCATCAGGCTTCCGAATCTCCCCCTGCTCTGTGTGTACTCTTTCCACTGTTCTCCGGCTTCCTCCCGCAACCTAAAAAAAAACACTCGTTAATTAAGTGGCTTTTAACGTCATTATATATAGGAAGCAGTGTTGGCGCAGGCTGACCGCTAGGCTGACTCCTTCCCCCCGTATCTGAATCCCGTCCATAAACAGGAGTGGAATGAACGAGGCGCGTTATAAACTGTATTATTTTTATCGTAACTGCCACGGAATCGGGTGTGGATGCCACGTGGAGGAATCACAGGGAAACCCGCAATCACAATCTGGAACTTGGTAATAAGACGGTTTATAAAGTTTGTATCAATGTCTTTTCTCGTGGGTGGCATCGTGAATAGCGCTGTGACCTCACAGCAAGAAGGCACGAGGTTCGAATCCCCACCCAGGTGTTTTTCTGTGTGCAATTTGCAGGTTTTCGTCCTAATTAAATTTCCTGCTGTGCCCTGATGTGTTGTAATTTGCCAGTCCCTCCTGGCTGGACAACTGTTAAGATCTACAGCTCAACGGTTCCCTACCGGCTTCAAGCAAAATACTCACCGACTAACCCCGATAATTTGGCTGCAACCCCCTCGCCTTTCAAAACACCTCTTAAAAGAAACACCGCTGTGTTCTTACGGAGCCTGGTGATGGCTTAGTAGATGAATGGTGGCTAAAACCTGCAGATGCGCCGAACAATATATGCCACGGACCTTTTTCCCAGGCCACTCGCTCTCAAAAAATGTGTTTTTGCCAGTGGCCAACAGCTACCTTTGTGATGGCGGTGGTAACACAAACACAGCTGCACAGGAGGCATCTCGCAGTTTGCGTCCCATGTCGCGGTTTCTCACGTTTTGGCGACGAAAAAAAAACAAGGATTATAATTTTCCTTTCCCACCGCCAGACGAGGTGTTGAATTTTTTTTTCTTGCTAACATTTGTTTTCAGATTTATTTATTTCGCTTTTAGGGAAACACGCCTACCTCGCTACACGTATCCACCGCGAGGTTAGCAAATAATGTTTTGTTTTACGTAAGATTTCACGGCGTGACATACGATGATAGGGATATATAGATAATTGTTTTTTTTATATAACAGCAACAAATACCGGGCTCGAATATTGTAATGCATCAAACGTTCGGACTGATCAACTCAACAATGTATACAAAACGTGAGACTCGCTCTCTCTCGATCCTCGTGTGTGCAGACACGTGCGGCAACATTGCTGCAATTGAGAGTTGCTCTCCATTCCCGCTCTTTCAGGATATCCGTGTCGAACTCTCCCCCCTCTCTCTCCTTCGCGACGTTTCGGCCTCCCACGCCGGAGGCTTCATCAGGCGTTTCTCCAGCGTGGGAGGTGAAACGTCGCTAAGGAGAGGGAAGGAGGCACTCGGCACGGCTATCCTGAAAGCACAGCTATGAAGAGCAATGCTCATCTCACATCGAGTATGTTGCAGTCAATGTCAGCAAGTCTGTGTATGGGCTGGAAGGAACCGTGAAGTTATAGTAGTAATAATAATAATAAAAAGGTTGTGCGGTAAGGAGGGGTAAGCAAGTTACAACAACGCAGGACACCTGGGTCAATTTAATTAGCAGGCCAAATAACTTGGAGAGCATATCTTTGGACTGTGGGAGGAAACCGGAGTACCTCATTCGGTAGCTGACTTTGTGATCATCATCATCATCAATACCCGCTTAATC
>JAZEWT010000012.1:8582802-8594880 GCA_036362905.1 Mordacia mordax
TGGCCAATTCACAGGCAATGTCTCATCTCTCATCTCATTATCTGAAACCGCTCAGTCCTATACAGGGTCACGGTGAGCTCGGAGCCTATCCCGGCAGACACAGGGCGCAAGGCAGGGATATACCGACGATGGGACGCCAGTCCATCGCCGGGCACTGCGGGGCAATTTAGCCTGCGAGCCAATCAACCTATGCAGCAGCATGCTTTTTGGACTGTGGGAGGAAACCGGAGTGCCCGGCGAAAACCCACGCGGACACGGGGAGAGCATGCAAACTCCACACAGAAAGGCACCCAGGCCGAGAGATTCGAACCCGGGACCTTCTTGCTGTGAGGCGACAGCGCTAACCACTGGGCCACAGTGCCGCCCCACAGGCAATGTACACACTTTCATTGGCATGCTGAGTAAATTGCCCCAAAAAGTCCGCCCTGCCATGTACTGGCGTCACGTCCTGGGTATTCGCCCGCCTTGCGTCCTCTGTCGGCCAGGATAGGCTCCGGCCCTCCCGCGACCCTGTACAGGATTAAGAGCCTGGAATCGAACCCAGGTTGACTTACTGTGAGGTGGCAGCGCTACTCACTGCACCACTACCGTGCTACGCAGTGAGGTGCCAGCTTGTGTCCTGTAGTACAGCACCACGATCACGCGTACTAATGAGTAGCCTCACTTTCTTGTAACTGTCGAAATGCATTTCAATCCTTCCTATAATGTCACAAAATAATAATAATATTTGTTATTAATGCACGTTTTCCCGGCGAGATGTTTTGGAAGCTTACTATTAATAATAATTTATATATATTTTTTTCATTCAGCGTCGCCCGTGCCAATACTTTGCCAAACACTGACGCCTATGTATTATCGTGTTATCGGCAAATTAATGAACGAGAGCTTGTTTTAATTGTGGAAGGAAACCGAAGGAAACCCGCGCAGAACAGGGGTAAGACACACAAACTCCACACAGAACGGCGCCCGAGGTGGGAATCGATCTGCCTCGGGCAGGACCCTCTTGCTGTGAGGTGCAGATGTTACTGTTGTACAGAGAGCCTGCCTGTGGTGTAAACAATCTCAGCGCGCGAGATGAACCACACACAGACGTATCGACGTACGTTTGTCGCTGCTCGATGTACGTGAATTCCCATTAACAGCTGCTCCTCCTTCGCGACCATCGTGCCTATCGTCCCCCCCTCTCTACCCGTCGCGACGTTTCGCCTCCCACATCGAAGGCATCGTCAAGACTTCTGACCGACGAATGCAGCTTTTGAGATCAATTCCAGACGTAAATGTCATCGTCCCGAAACAAACTCGCCGCCCTTCCACCCACACCGCTAAGCAATTCTCCGACAAAAACACGTGGCTAGCTGGTAGAGCGGCCCACATTTCGAAAGGAACAGCTGCCCCGACATCCGCTTACAGATGTTGAAAGTCTTTAAAGACAAGAAAGTCTTTGAAGACGAATACCATCCGAGGAGCCATTGCACTGTCCTTATTAACTTGGACCCAATGAGGTAACGTAAACCCGCGTTAATTAAAAGGTTGCTCTTTAAACGAGAACCACATTGGTCTCTTTTTTTTGGTTATTTATTTCTGCCGGTTGTTTAATTATTCGCATGTTTTCACCCTGGAGACAAACACGAGAGGAGAGATGAACCGGGGACTGGAGCGAGGGCTGAGCAAGAAGATCTCAACCCAACGATGACATGAACAGGGAGTCGCTTCCAGGACGGCCGTGTCGAGCGTTCATCCACTCTCCTTCTCGACGTTTCGCCTCTCCCACGTTGGAGGCAAAGGATAACAGGGAGAGATAGATCTTTATTATTACAGCATAAACTACGCAGTGAGCTTGCCAGCTCTGCATGCGGGATTCCCGCGACGCAACGAGCAGAGATTGTTGAGCTTTTCAACAATCTCTGATAAAACTATAAACTCTAACCTCAATCACGAAAGTCATCAGCAACACCTAAGATTGCACAAATACGCTAACTCACGATCCCAGTTGTAAGTGGCTTGATGAGTGGCTAGATGAGTGAGTGGTTGGGTGGGTGAGTAGGTGAGATGAATGAGCAGATGTGTGCGTGTGGCTGAGTGAGTGGCTAGGTGAGTGGGTGGGTGACCGAGTGAGTGGGTGAGAAGGTGAATGAGTTAGTGAGTGCGTGGGTGAGTGAATGGGTGAGTTAGTGAGTGTATGAGTGAATGGGTGAGTGAGTGAGTGGGTGAGTGAATGGGTAAGTTATAGGGTAGGTAGGTGAGTGAATGAGTGGGTGGATGAATAAATGGGTGAGTGAGTGGGTGAGTGAATGGGTGAGTTATAGGGTAGGTAGGTGTGTGGGTGGGTGAATGAATGGGTGAGTGAGTGGGCGGGTGAGTGAGTGAGCAGCACAAGTTATTAAGCGCTCTCAAGGCATGGAACTGTATGGGGAACGGTGGCGCAGCGATTAGCGCATTGCGCTACAAACCTGACGATCCGAATTCGATTCCCGCTCAAGACCAATGACGATTTAGTGAACCGTTCTTGGGCGGCCCCTAGCTCGACTCAGCCTCAACTGAGTCCCTAATGAGGTGTGTAAAGATTGCCATTAGGAAGACAAAGGCGGCCACTCACTCCTCGTGTGCCGTATCGACCTTCATAGGTGCCCCCTGACGGCACTTGACCGTGCAGTCTGTTTAGGCTATATGGGGGATCTTTGTTTGAAGAGGCGGTTGGGTGCCCTCTAATGGAGGGGGGTGGAACAGTCTTCCACCCGCGCTACGTTATTCACCCAGCATTCATCAGTTTCAAAAACATGCCAATAAAAAATATAAAAGTTACGCTGATGCATTCCCCAATTTTCTCGGTCACCTAAGAGCCGAAGTGACATGTTTATCGATAATTCATATTTGTTAGAGACGCTAGCAGACAAGAGCCGTTAATACGCGTGCACGGCGGTGGGCGACTGCGTGATTGGAATCATCATCACTGTCACTACCCGCTAAATCCTGTACAGGGTCGCGGAGGGTGCACAGCCTATCCCGGCAGACAAAAGGCGCAAGGCGGGGTTATACCTAGGATGTGATTCTCGCACATCGCATGGCACCGGGGAAATTTACTCAGGAGGCCAATTAACCTAGGCAGCATCGGGTCTTTGAACGGAGGGATGAAACCGGAGTATCTGGCAAAAAACTACGTGGAGACGGAGATAGAAGGCGCAAACATCACACAGAAAGCCACCCAAGTCGGGAACCGAACACAGGTTCTTCTTCCTGTGGGGCCACCTCCGGCCCCGTGACGTACACTCCGTCGCTCAGTGCGACCATGTACGAGCTTTCACGCTTCTCCTCGCCATTAATACATCGATTCGTGGCGGCCTCTTCCTGCCCGTTGTGTAACGCGGAGTAAATCCGTTCGTTCGCTAACAGAGCGTCGCGATGCGCGCACAAGTTTTCACTTCCAAACGACGAATCGACGTGGGTTTCCATGGCGCCAATACGACCCCGCGTCGTCAGGCGACGGCGTAAATTCCGCTGCGCTTCCCGACGCGTGGCTCGACGCGGATCTTAAGACCCTCGATCTGCGAGGATTGATCTCGGAGAGCTGCTCTTTTGGGATGGCCGCCGAGGAGCAGCAGCTCGACAGGTTGAAGTGAAGGTTCGGGCAGGAGGTGTTGATGCGGGGGAGAACGAGGAGAGAAGGGGGGAGTGAGGAGGGGGAGGATGAGGGGGAGGACCAGGCGGCGGAGGTTGTCAGACGGTAAGCGCGATAAGACGGCGCAAGATCGCTCTGCCGGTTTTGATTAAACTGGAAGGAACCGTGGAGATATGCAGCTGTTTTTAACAGTTGTCCGGCAGGCAGGGATAGGCAAGTGACAACATCTCAGGGAAGCGGGAGCCAATTTAGTCAGGACAATTAACCTAGGCAGCATGTCTTTGGAGCGTGGGAGGAAACCGGAGTACCCGGCGAAAACCCACGCGGACACGCGGAGAGAACACGCAAACTCCGTGTATTTCGGCACCCTAGCTGAGAATCGAACCCGGGGGTTTTTGCAGTGAGACAGCGGCACTACTCACTGCGCCACCGCGTCGCCCCGAGCATAAAATCTCGTTTTCATTATTGCAAAATGTCACTAAATTGCCTTTGACATCTCTTATTGAATATGAATAATAATAATTGCATTTATAGAGCGCTTTTCACCCTAGGGTCATAAAGCGCTACACAGGGCTGCGGAGAGAACGGCGCGTAAACAACAACGACATTCGAACGGAAAATCAACAACAATAACATTTTGGGTTTGTTTTTTAAATAAACAAGTCGTTGCAGAACAACATGTACAAAATCATCTGACTTTCAACAATACCACTGCTTTGCGTACTACGTCATAATTCCCACGACCTGAGTTGAATCACGAGCCATGATTAATATCAGTAGCGGGTGAAATTTGAAAACAAGCCGCTTACATCATCTCGCACTGACCAGCGCGGTGAAGTATGGTAAAACCACCCGCGTGACCGACACAGCGTGAGAGGCCTTCATTTCATCCAGCAGTGGATTGATGAGCTGTAAAGTACCCTATTACCATTATAATATCTACATCAATATGAAATATATAGCTTTTGTGTTGAGTGTTTTTAGTTGTTTGGTTTATAAATCACATTAATGTGTTATCCGCACTTTTCTTAACGATTTGACAATGTGTGTGTTTTTTTACATGACGGGTGTGTAATTTTTTACCCAATTTAATCTCCATGAGTCCCTTCCCTTGCCCTTAGTTTTCCATCCATTGATTCCCACATTCCGAGTTCTTCCTTCCGTCTTTCCTCAGCATTTTCCTTCCATCCATCTCCCCGTTTGTCAGCAAAGTACATGTGTGTGCGTGCGTGTGTGTGCGCGTGTGTGCGTTCATTAAATGCGGGGAGCGGTGGCGCGACGGTTAGGGCGCTGCGCTACGAACCCAGCAAGCCTGAGTTTGATCCCCGCTAACGGCCACCAACGCCAGTAACGATTATCTGAACCGGTTCTGGGCTTCAACTAGATCAACTCAGCCTCAAATGAGTCCCTGGTGCGGTGTATAAACAACGAACAGTACCTGCCCCCAGCAGGCTGGAAAGACTACACGGGATGTCTTTATCTTTGCACTATTTACACCATATCTATATAACGGCATGCATTTTTACAGGAGGCGGCACGGTGGCTCAGTGGGTAGCGCTGTCGCCTCACAGCAGGAAGGTCCCAGGTTCAAATCACGGCCGGGTGCCTTTCTGTGTGGAGTTTGCATGTTCTCTCCCTGTGTCCACGTGGGTTTTTCACCTGGTACTCCGTTTTCCCCCCACAGTCCAAAAAACATATTGCTGCATAAATTGGCTTGCAGACTTAATTGCCCGCAGTGCCCAGTGGTGGACTGGCGTCCCATCGTGGGTTTATCCCTGCCTTGCGCCCTGTGTCTGCCGGGATAGGCTCCGGCTCATCGCGACCCTGTATAGGACTAAGCGGTTTCTGACAATGAGATGAGATTTTTTTTATAAGCCCATGTGTGTCATTCATCCACGTGTCCATCTGCTTGAATGTGTGTGTGTGTGATACCTGTGTGAGTGCGTGGTGCGGTGTGCTTAGAACATCCGCACTAGAAAGACAAAGGCGACCCGGCGTGGTGCTAGCCACCCACCCCCTCGTATGCCGTGTCACCCTTGATAGGTGCTCGCTAACGGTACTTGACTCGACAGTCTCTTAAGGCTACATGAGGAGTGGCTTTGTCTTTGTATTGGGAGAGAAGCAGTCCAGCGGTTAGCGCCTTGAGCTACGAACTCCGCCACCCAAGTTCGATTCCAACCCACGGCGAACAAAAGTTATGATACACCAGTCCTGGCCGTCCCCTAGATCGTCTCAGCCTCAAACGAATGCCTGATGCTTGCGTTCCAAAGCTGTTCTTCCGGGATAGCCGTGTCGAGCGCCCCTTCTACATCAGTACAGTGGTGATGTTTACATCACCACTCGGGAGGCAAAGGCTGCCACCCACCCCATCATGGCGGCCGCTAACAGTACTTGCCCCAACAGTCTGTCAAGGCGACACGGGGGATCTTTGGCTGTGTGTGCGTGCTTACATGCAAAGCACTCGCGCTGTGACCTCAATGACACCGGTTGAACTCCTGACCCTGGCTCGCTCTCGGCACGCGGCGAACTGCTCGGTGACCTTGTACAGGAGACTGTCATCTGACACCTGGCGCTGTGCGTCAGCGTCATAACTGAGGGAGACGAAGGTGGCCAAGAACAAACCATGACGGAACCATGACCGCAGTTGAGCAGCGCCGCTGCCTCACAGCAGAAACAATCCGGGTTCGATTCCCGGCTCGGGTGCCTTTTTGTCTGGCGTTTGTGTGTTTTCGCCAGGTACTCCGGTTTCTTTCCACAGTCCAAAAACATGCTGCTGCATAACTTAATTGCCCTGCTAGGGTTACAAGTTCCAAGGCTCGCTGCTTCGCTACCCTGGCCCTATCATGGAGGGATGACATCCAAATCTTAATCAGAGTCACTCGCGTCATTTGGGAAACGACTTAAGACAAATATATAAAACAATTATTTAGAGATCTGACAACAACACTTTGCAATGTGGAGTAACCGGTAGTATTTATTTTGCATTTATGTGTGTGTGTGTGTGCATTTATGTGTGTGTGTGTGACGATGTAAGCAACCTTGCCGCAAGGGCGTCTGAAACAATACTTTTTTTTATAACGCTGACTAACGAGCTCCCGGTTCGTGTTATGTACTGGCGTCCTATCCCGGGTGTAGCCCAAGGTATCTACTAACCTCCTTACCCCACCTCGCTGGACAACTGTTAAAAGAGCTACGCAGCTCAACTTTTCCTCTGCAGCTTGCATTGAAACCGAATGACACTCATGGTGACACCGCGTGCCACTCTACGTTCACTCGAGCCTCGCTAACAGCACTTTCCACGACCAACACGAGGGATGGAGAGAGCAGCTCTTTGTGTTGATAATTGGGCCCATGTGTATGTGCGTACGTACGGGAGCGGTAGCACAGCGGTTAGCGCGCTGTGCTTTGAACCCGGCGATCCGAGTTCGAATCCCGCTCACGGCCAATACAAGTGACGATTTTCTGAAACGATCCTGGGCCTCCCCCTAGGTCGACTCAGCCTCAAATAAATACCGAGCGCAGTGTGTAAACATTGCCACCAAGGCGAGCGGGCGTGGTTATGACCCTGTGGTCTGTTAAAGCGATGCGAGGGGGATTTTTGTGACGCGAGTGACTGGCCACCCACCCCCTCTTGTGTCGAACCTCCCTTTATAGGTGCTCGCAAACAGCACTGGCACCTAGAACGTGGTAAGGCTATACGGGGGATCTTTGTGTGCTTGTGTGGAGGGGTAGCTCAGCACTGCTCTACAATTGACACAAGCCCGGTCACGTGCGTTGGACTCTTGGCCACAGTGATGATCTTTGACAAATGGTTCGGGATGTTGATTTGTCGTTCAATGCTGTCGTTGTTGACACGCCGTTCCCTCCATAGCTCTGTACAGTGCTTTGTGACCCTCGGGTGAAAGGCGCTCTAGAAGTGCAAATATTATTATTTGTCCTCCTGGACCTCCCCGATGTTGATGCAGCCTGAACTGAGTACCTGGGTCAGGGTGCGAACATAATACTGGGAAGACAAAGGCAGCCAGAACATTGTCCTGGTCACGCTCGGGTGCCTTTCTGTGTGGAGTTTGCATGCTCTCCCCGTGTCCGCGTGGGTTTTCGCCGGGTACTCCGGTTTCCTCCCACGGTCCAAAAGCATGCTCCTGGATAGGTTGATTGGCTCGCAGACTAAAATTGTCCCGCAATGCCCGGCGATGGACTGGCGTCCCGTCGTCGGGTGTATTCCTGCCTTACGCCCTGTGTTTCCGGGATAGGCTCCGGCTCACCGTGACCCTATATAGGACTAAGCGGTTTCAGATAATGAGATAATGAGACGCCCTGTGGCTATTAAATGTGTTTGCGACCAGCAATGAGCCCAATATTCTGTAGGATTGAATGAGCGACCTTAGTGTGTGTGGATGTGTGTGTGGATGTGTGCGTGTACTGCCAGGGGAGCAGTGGCTCAGCGGACAGCGCGCTGCGCTATGAACCCCGCCGAGTTCGATTCCCGCTCATGGCCAACACCAGTTACCAGGTCGACTCCACTTGAAATGAGTACCCAGTGCAGTTTGTAATCATCACCGCAAAGGAGTCAAAGGCGCCTGCGTGCTGGCCATCCACCCCCTCCTGGGCCGCGATAGGTGATCGCGAATAGTCCTTTATCCTACAGTCCATTGTCTTATATATATATATATACCACCATTCAGGCAACCCATAACACCTGGTTCAGTCCCGTGACCTCCTGGCAACGAGCCTTTGGCACTTCACGGGGCATCGCAGTGCACATGACCTGGCACAAGTGCCGTCATGACTTCACCGCCACTTGGCGCGATGGCCGTTATCGGCGCTCGCTAACAGCACTTGACCATACAGCCAGTTAAGACTATACGGGGGATCTTAGTCTTTGCCTTTTGTGTAGGCATCAACGTAGCGTACAACCAACCCTTCGACCTGAGTTAGCTTCCCGGCTAACAATAATGTCAGGATTAGTACTGAAAATGACTCATTCACATGATAACCCGGTATGCTGTGAGCAGTGGGGAGACAAAGGCAGCCAGGCGTGGCGCTTGCCACACCGCCCACTCAGGTGCCTTAATAATATCTCGCTAACAGCACTCCTTCAGTCTGTAAGAGGGCGCCACGGCTCTCTTTATTCTGTCTGCCCAAGGGTGACGAATGTTGAAACCCGACAGACGCCTGTCACAGCAGACTGTCCACAACTGTCATCATCCACGCCCATCCCGTTAAACCGGGACCCACGTTTCATTAGCACCAGCCAATCGCTCCGGCACCACGTCGATGTGAATTAGCAAAACAACCCCACTTACCTAAATTAAATAATAAGAAGAGGGCAGCTTGTATCATTTCATTTGGGTATTTAAACAAAGTGGATCTGTACTGTGTGGGCTTTCACGGGACTCGATGCGTGATATCTGCTTTCCATGGCTCTTTCTGATGATGTCTCCTCCGATGCCTGAAGATGCCTCCAGCGTGGGAGGCGAAACGTCATGAAGGAGAAAAGGGAAGCGCCTGGCTATCTAGAATGAGTATATTTGACACAAAGTGTCAAGTTTGAAAAAAAAACCCACACATACGTGCGGCAAAACATGCAAACAAAATGATTTGACAATGTATGCATTGTCCTTGACACTGATTAGCCCGCACTCAAAGCGGCTTTGCTTAGAGCTTAATTCTCAGTGTTAATTAGGTGTTGCCAAAAGGCAATCAGCTCAGGAAACGCAATATCAACGTTAAAGTAGCTCAGGTCGATCTGAGCTACCAATGCCACAAGGTGGTGGGTTTTTTTGTTGTTGCAAACTCTTTGTGAAAGATGTCTATTCGGTGTTAATAAGATTTTCACATTTGTATAATTGCCAGAAAGAGTAAAAAAAAAGCCCTCTTGTCTCGTTTACATCTATGTACCTGGCAAAAGGTACCCAAGGACAGAATGAATATCTTTGGAAAGCAATTCTTAAAGTATATTTGTACTGCGCGGGGTTTTTTGCGGTCGTGCTTGCGCTGATCACTTGATGTACGACGTTTCGCTACGCATTTTGAATGTCTTCTGAAGCGCTGGGGCAGCGCTCTGTGCATGGACACTCATGGGATCCTACAGTTCACGTTTTAATTTGCACTCGTTTCTGAGGGTCTTGCCGTCTCTTTCTTAGACCCTATCATTCTCTCACGCTCTCTGTAAACAGTTGTACTGTATTGTATACTGTCTTGATCGTATACATTGTGGCGTGCCACTGCTGCTAATAATTCGCTGTCATTTTGAGCAGGGGTATGTAAATGGTTGTACATGTCGTAGATTGCATCTCTTGTATATTTTGTTGTTGGAAGAGCAATTAAAATCGGACTTCAACGTCAAAGTCTGGAGTTACTGAACGGGAATCTTGAGCATCGCGTGGTGTCAAGCGACCCACGTGTGTATGACGGTGAACGTGAATTGGGGCTCACAGACGTGGTTGTCCAGCTGGAATGGGTGCCTGCTCGAACAGAATTGAGACCCTGAACGCTCTACGGTACAACGCCTCCTTGTTTCCTGTCACTCAGCGTGCGGCGTGGGGGCGCAGTGAACAGCTCTGCTGCTTCACAGCGAGAAGGCCAGGAGTTCGATTCTCCGGCTTGCATGGTTGTACTGCACTTACGAACACACGCGTATGCTCCCCACTGCCACACGCACATTTATCTCAGCACCCGGGAGGCAGGATATCGATTTATAGATAGATGATTTTGTATTACACTACAAAGTATCCAGTGAGTTTGCAAGCTCTTGATGCGGGATTCGTGCAACAAAACACTGGTTCCTGTCTCTAACATTGGCTCCTGTCCCTAACACTGACTCTTGTCTCTGAGACTAACTCCTAGATTTAACACTGGATAGATGAATGTCTAACATTACAATATAAAGTAACAGAAGTACCCAGTGAGCTTGCAAGCTCTGGATTCGGGATTCCTGAAACACAGCAGACATTCCTACTATCGCCACACATCATTATTACAAAAAAATATTACCATAATCTAATTCAGGGCGGCACGGTGGCTCAGTGGTTAGCGCTGTCGCCTCACAGCAAGAAGGTCCCGGGTTCGAATCTCTCGGCTCGGGTGCCTTTCTGTGTGGAGTTTGCATGCTCTCCCCGTGTCCGCGTGGGTTTTCGCCGGGTACTCCGATTTCCTCCCACAGTCCAAAAGCATGTTGCTGCATAGGTTAATTGGCTCGCAGGCTAAATTGCCCCGCAGTGCCCGGCGATGGACTGGCGTCCCATCGTCGGTATATCCTTGCCTTGCGCCCTGTGTCTGCCGGGATAGGCTCCGGCTCACCGTGACCCTGTATAGGACTAAGCGGTTTCACACAATGAGATGAGATGAGATGTCCAATCCACTGATGTATTCTTCCCTAGTGTAACTTACTTACCCCTCTTCGCTGGACAACGGCGGTACCTAATCCATCTACCTAGAGAAGTCCCCGACCGTACTCTGACCTCGTAATCTCCCAACAGCAGCACGAGGCGCGCTCCACAAACACGACGGCGCCACGCCATCAGCCATCCGTAAATACTGCAATAACAAATATTACAGCGAATAATATAACGAGATGTACCCCTGGCTGAGCGGATAAAGGATGAGCGCGTGTACACAGCAAATAAGTGAGCTCACCCCTTTTAACATCTACAAGTGATGTATATAATGTGTGCGTACATCTAGTAAGCAAACGGAACCAATTTGCAAAGTGACCTCTACTCGAGGCTACGGTTTCTGGGTGGCCTGGCGGTCAGTAGCGCTGTCGCCTCAAAAGCAAGATATCCCGGGTTCGATTCAAGGTTCGGGTGCCACCTGTCTGTGTGGGTTTGTGTGTTCTCTCCCCGTGTCTGCGCGGGGTTTTTTTGTCGAGTACTCCGGTTTCCTCCCGCAGCCCAAAAACACGCTGCTGCGTGGTTTAATTGTCCCGCTGAATTGCCCACCGGGTACTCTGAGATGTTGTAGTTTGCGTATCCCTTTCCGCTGGACAACTGTTAAAAATGTTTACACACCACACTAGGTACTCAGCTGAGGCTGAATCGACCTAGGGGAGGCCCAGAGCCGGTTCAGAAAACCGTCAATGGTGTTGGTCGTGAGCGAGATTCGAACTCTGGTAGCCAGGTTTGTAGCCCAGCGCGCTACCCGCTGAGCCACCGCGCCCCAAACTTCTGGCACCCATTATCACCACGCGCACGCGCAGCTGTACGCATATAAACAGTACAACTTGCAACTGGGCCGCGTATTAACAATTATAATACAATTTATAACGCGCCGCACGAATTCCACGCCTGGTCACGGACTAGACACGGATACGCAGACAAGAAGAACTCACAGGGAGATGGAGGGGAAGCAGTCAATCAAACGGCCGGCGCCAATATCTTCCGGACACTGTCACCCATATATTGTGATGGCATCAGCCAATTAATTAATAAGTGTTTCGTTTTTTTAGTTGTATGAGGAGG
>JAZEWT010000012.1:8610027-8625797 GCA_036362905.1 Mordacia mordax
CGCAATTATTATTATTAAGATATTTTTATTCGTGTCAATGTCTCATTTACACTCGATTTGTCTGCTGCGAGCAATCGGCTTCATAACATTAGGAGAAATATCTGCTCAGATCTCTTACGAAAGGGTCTCGTGGAGATACCTAACTAAAGAGCAGATTTAAAGAACAATTCTCACATAGCGAGCCATGAAAACCTCCACCACTCATTCTCAGCACCCCCTTAATCAGGGTTGTGGGAGGACACAGCTTATCCCGGCAGACATAGCGAACAAGACAGGGCTATGCAAATGATGAGACGCCAGTCCCTCACAAGGCACGTCTATATACAGTGATTGTTGGCTCCTGACCTGAGGGCCCAGTCTAGTAGCCGGCTACTAGACTGCTTGGACGCTAGGATCACAGCAATGACAGCTCTGCCCTCTGACCTCCGGGTCAACCGGTCCGCCTCTGTTTCGGACTTAAACCGTGCGATGGCAAATAAATAAATAACGCGCCAAGTACGCAACGTCACCGCGACGTTTCGCTCCCGAACCAAGTTCCCACAGTCGGGTTTACAAGCAGAGTACCTGTCCACCTCGTTCCAAGCCTGTGACGCGGTCTTATATCGGCCGGGATAAAGACGGTAAAGGTGCTTAAAAGAGTGGATGGCACCGGTGAAAAAGTGGTGACCAGAAGCTGATATGGTTTTAACGCTTCTGACAATGCCTCCAACGCGAAATAGAGGAAGAGGAGGAACATTCGACACGCCTATCCAGAAACACACAGCTGTGGGTAACGATTCTCGTCACACACCGAGCCGTGACGATCCTTCGTCTCTCGTCGGAAGCGAGTTCATCGGCTCGAGCTGCTTTCACAACAACAACAAAACCGCACGGATGCGACAAGGAACGAGGCGTCTCAACGAAACCCGCACGACGCGGAAGCTGATTGCACCTCGTCTAAAAGCGGACGAGTTCTCCACGTGACGCGCGCAGAGCAGGCAGCAGCCTCGCATTCCTGACCGCCTCGCAAGCATTCCAGCCACGGCTCTTACAATTACTCGGTCCATCTCATCAGCGCTGGCGGGGATATCTGTCATTATTGTTACTATTATACAGCAGAATCAGATACGTCATTGCTAGCGGCGTGCGGCGTGACCGGAGACTTACGTTTGGACCATAAGCTTGGTGTCAGTCGTACGTCAATGGCACCCCCCGTCCCCCCGTTCTCTGGCCGGACTCTCACATGGACCTATAAATCTGACCGCAGAATTTCATTCTTGACATTTTCAATGTGGCTTGTTGTGACCGGGAACTGACAATCAGCCAGGCCTAACGCACGAAACAAGAGGGCTTGCCTTTCAAGCGCACGCGCCCGACCCGCCGGGCTCCCTTTCAAACATTCGCGGCTCCAATTTCACACCACTTTCGGCGGCGGCGATATGCCAAGGTTACAGCTACCCCCGTAGTCTCCCGCGTCCATGCCTCCCTCCCTCCCTTCTGCTCCTCCTCCTCCCTGGCCCGCCTCCACGCGTCTCTCGGCCTCCGCGGCCCCTTTCTTTAACCCCCGCGTGCCGCACGCTTCTGTGCCAACTGAGACAACAGACGAGCGATCCGAAAAAGGAAAGGTACCCATCCCTGATCTGGGCACAAAGACAGAGTTCCCCCCCCCCCCCGTATAGCCTCAACAGGCTGTAGAGTCAAGTGCTGCTAGCGAGTCGCACGGCACACGACGGGATTGGTGACCTTCACCATGCACGGTCGCCGCTGTCTGCCAAGCGTCGATGTATACACACTGCACTAGGTACTCGTTTTGAGGCTAAGTCGTCCTAGGAGAGGCCCAGGACCGTTTCAGAATATTGTCACTGGAAGTGGTGGCCGTGAGCGGGACCCGAACTCGCAAATGTGGGTTCGCCGGCTCCACCTCCGCTGCCCACACGCCCGCACGCGCTTACCCTGCGCTAGTGGAATATCAACGCACTTCGGTGAGTTTTGGTTTTCAAACCATAAGGAACCGTTCAGCTACGTCGCTCTTTTTAGCAGTTGTACAGAGGGGAGGGATTAGCAAGTAACGTCTCAGAGGACCGGGGCAAATTTAGTCAGGACAACTAACTTAGACAGTATGTCTTTGGACTGTGGTATGAAACCGGAGTACCTGGGCAAAACCTATGTGGGCACGGGGAGAATATACAAACACCACGCAGAAAGACAGCCATGCCTGGAATCGAACCGCTCCGCTGCGCCTCCCATTGTATTCGTTCTGTCAAGGGGCACTCTGGCTTTCACTTGGGTCTCACTTGAAAACAGCGCTGAGGTTACGGGGCCAGTGTGGAAGAGATTCAGACCAGGTTTCCCTCACACAGCTTGATCCACGCGTTTATTTACAATCACGTGGCTCAGAAAATAACAAACACTGGTTTATAGCTTGGTACAGCATAGGGCGTTAAATGGTGACCATCACTGTTAAGAGCTGCTCTTTCGGGATAGCCACTTAGAGCACTCCTCTCTCCTTCACGACCTTTCTCCAACCCCTTTGGAGGCGTCATCAGGCTAACGATGAGGCTTGCCATTATGTCATGTGGGAGGCAAAACCCACAATTAACACGAAACCCACATTAATGCGACGTTAAAGATGAAAGTGTGTTACGGTTTAATAACCAAAACACCGCAGTGGCGTCTCGCTGCCCCCCTCCACTACCCTGTACAGACTTCAATGGGGTGGTAACATGCTTACCCTTCCCGACTGCACAACTGTTAAAATAGCTACAGAGTCCAACGGTTCCTCATCTCATCTCATTATCTGAAACCGCTTAATCCTATATAGGGTCACGGTGAGCCGGAGCCTATCCCGGAAACACAGGGCGTAAGGCAGGAATACACCCGACGACGGGACGCCAGTCCATCGCCGGGCATTGCGGGACAATTTTAGTCTGCGAGCCAATCAACCTATCCAGGAGCATGCTTTTGGACTGTGGGAGGAAACCGGAGTGCCCGGCGAAAACCCACGCGGACACGGGGAGAGCATGCAAACTCCACACAGAAAGGCACCCGAGCCGAGAGATTCGAACCCGGGACCTTCTTGCTGTGAGGCGTCAGAGCTAACCACTGGGCCACTGCGCCGCCCCCAACGGTTCCTTCCAGATTCAATAAAAACTGACTGACTGATAATGCATGGACACCGTACGGTATGAAATGCGTGCAGCCGCTTTTTGCCAATCCACTGCTGGATGAGGGCCTCATTGGGCCTCGTGGGTTGCAGGAATCATGTTCCCACCGTGGGGTCCCGTGGCCTATAGCGACCTGTTATGCGATGTGGAGATAATCCACCATGATTTAATCCTGACGTGCTATCGGGGCCTCGGAACAATCCCACGTGATTTGGCGAAATGCAACACCGCACTAGCATGTCGTGAAATATTAGAGGTATGCTTTAGTTGTGCATAGGTTTTTTTTTTATTAAAAATGATGTAATCACATTGCAGTGAAGTTTACAACGACATTTTACAAATGCAGCCTCACTGGGAAATAATGTTTCACCCTTATTTTGTTGTATCAAGAGGGTCTATACTAGCTTGGTATATTAAAACACACAATAACCCGTCCAGCTTTCGTCGATTGGTTTGGAGTCCTTGCATCCAGTGAAAGTCCGGTTGGGAAACTGTGTGGCGGCACGTTCCACACACATATCTGAGGACCACATGGATAACTGATGAACGCTCTGGGGACCAGTAGATTGGCAGTAGACAGTCAATGTAAACACGCGGTATTCATCGTCATCATCAATACCCGCGTGATTTTGTACAGGGTCACGAGGACAGGAGCCTATCCCCGCAGACAATGGGCACAAGCCAGAGCAATAACGGTGGCTCAGTGAGCCGTTCTGCCATCTCACGGCAAAGGAGTCCCAATTTCGATCCCTAGCTCGTCTACCGCTTTTCTGTGTGGAGTTTGTATGTTCTCCCGATGTCCGCGTAGGTTTTCCCTGCATGCTTTGGTTGCTTCCCGCAGTCCAAAGACATGTTGACTGGAATAATTGGCCACACTAAAATTGCCCCTGGTGTCCTGAGATGTTGTAACTTGCTTACCCCTTCCCGCTGGACACCTGTTAAAATAGCTGCATAGGTCAACGGTTCCTCAGCTTAAATAAGACTCACTATAACCCACAGGATGTGACGTCAGTCCATCTCTGGGCACCGAAAGCTATTCCGGGAAAATTAAGCCATCGTGATAACAATTACATCAAAACATCATCCTAAAACTGCGGACTTGGCATAACACGCACGTAATAAACGTTTCCACGAAATCATCATTGGAGTATTTCAAAGGTGTGGAAATGTAAATAATGCCCGAGACAATTTACCACACATGGTACTGTTTTACATTTGTTCAGCTTTGGCCTGAATGTTCATCACCTCTGAGCAATTCACCAATACATTTAAAAAAATCGATTCTGCCATCTGACGGGACGGTTCCGTTCAGACAGGCATAGCATCGCTGAGCACAGTCATTGACGAGAGCTGTGGCCCGCGTCCAACAAGACCAGGCTCAGGGCGTCCAGTGACGGTGACCCACACATTAGGGCTGCCACCCTCGTGATGAAAAAAAATCCAGGCTATAGAAGACGCAGAAAAATATCTTATCGTATCGAGAGAAGGGAGGACTAGAGGTAAACACGGGAGTGCTCAAACGTTTGCACCTCAAGGTCCACTTGGGTCTGATCTCCACGGGCCACGAGGTGGCGCTTGAAGGCCCACTGATGGGTCGCGAACCCACGGGTTGAGAATAGCGGATCTAACACAGCGGCGTGCCGCTAGAGTAGAAATAAATTGACACGTTCCGTTCCTGTGGCGAAATCCTAACTTATTGGCTGCATCGGATGGAGGTGCGTTCACGACAGTTACCGTTGCGAAAGTCTTCGTTGTATCATTTACATGTTAATGCCTCGCCTGACATGGGACATTTTTTTTACAGGGCGAATAAACACGTGAACTCTCTTAAAGTCTGTAGAAGGCTTACAGCTCCATAACAAAGCCCTTTTTGGTTGGGTCACATTAAAAAAAATGTTGTGAACTTGCCTCTACCCAACACAACTTTCAATATGGTGTACTGGGTTTTGGGCACGTGCCATATCTTACTTATTGGCTGTGTCAGATGGAAGCGGGTTTATGACACTAATTTTTTAAGTGACCTAACCCAAAAGCGCTTTATCATGCATAACATTGGTCATGAAAGCCTTCATGTTAGGCCTTACATATGATCCAGGACATGTACCTTCACGTTTGTATCCGTGGATCACTGCCGACTGGATTTTCAAGAACTTTACACTGAACCTCACAGCTCATTTACTCTCAAAACCGCTTTATTTTATACTGAGATATAATCAGGTGATTTAGAGATCAGAGCTCTGACTTGACAAGGTTGAGAGTCTGGGTTGGAATCCAGATTGAAGCAACCAAGTTCTCAAGTGTGAGTGTCCAGTTTCTGAGTCCAGTCATCAACAACTATGGCCGGGGGCATGGTTGAGCAGAGTTAACGTCTGTGTCTCACAGAGAGAAGGTTCTGCCCGAAGCGGTTCGATTCCTGCCTTGGGCGCCTTTCTGTGTAGAGTTTGTGTGTTCTCCCCCTGTTCTTCGAGGGTTTCATCCGGGTTCTCAGGTTTCCTCTCACAACTCAAAAATACTCGCTTATTAATGGGCAAACATGATAGTGAATAGGAAGCAGTGTCCGGCGGTTTTGCACCGACTAACCACGTAGTTCCCTTCCCTCTCTCTGCGGTTTCCTGTGACTGAGACATTCTCTCTTCGAACGAATACCTTCGTCATTTAGTAAATCTGTGCCGCGCGTAAGAAACAGTATTCATTATTGTAAGGAGAATTATCGGATTTTTCTTCTTCTTGCTTATAAATCACGCTTTAAAGAAAACACAGCCCACAGCCATCACCAGTGTAACATAGTGTTTAATTAGTACATGAGAACAACCGTACAAAATGAATGGTCTGCTGTACAATGTCAAAAAGAGAAACTAACAACATACTTGCCCAGTTGCTGTTGATGGGCAGAGAAGAGTGGCGATGCGTATTGTAGTCACGAAGAGTCGGGTCAGTGGTTTCCGCGTGTGTGTGCGTGTGCGTGAACGAGAATTAGCAGAGTAGGGAGCACGGGTGTGCACCTGCCAGTCATCTCAAGTCAGGCAGCCATAACACCTGGGTCTGTCCCATGATCTCTCGTCAACGAGGCATCGACACTTCACGTGGCCTCAAAGTGCACGTGGCCTGGCACAAGCGCTGTGGGGACGTCTCTGCTATTTCGTGGCGAATGGCGGTTATCATTGTTGTACGATAATTGGTGGCAATATTCTTATAACTGTACAATCTTGCATGTTACTTGTTAATTTTTTGACTAGGGTGAGAGTTTAATTTATGCACATGTTGTTGCTGCGGCTACATTTATCTGCTCTTTGGTTTTACGCGTCACCTCGATGGTTAGTTCAGACGTTGTGTCGCAGAAATCCCGCATCTAGAGCTTGCACGCTCACTGGGTACTTTATGCTGTAATAATAAACATCTGCATCAATACGTACGTCAGTCCCACATCCTCCAAATTGTTTGACCCGCGTGGAAAAAATAGTCCACCGAAGCACCCTCTTTAAAGAGGGTTTCTCTAGAGCTCCCTTTGTATTGCAGGCGCTTCTACCGGCAGTGACGTGATCCAGCAATTGCAGGGCTGCTCCTTTACCTTTTTGTATGAATGCGCTCTAGAAAGCCTGTCACTTGTCGTGGAATACGTTCCGACTGATTATTACCTAATATCCTGTCCCAAAATTACATCATTTACCGGCTACTGCACTCGTTAACATTCTTAAATAACAGTTATTACTATTGCATTATTTAATTGCGCACAACACATGAACAAAAAAACGAGTGTTATATGAGAGGAGACTTAAGCAGCCTTTTTTTTTAGGTCGACGAAACCGTAAACAAATAACCGAATATTTTAAATACAACAGGCGGTTGAGATTCGTTTTAATGATACCGTATTCTCCGGATTATAAGACGCTCCTGAAGGTAAAACGCTCCGGTCGCTTGCACCCTGTGTCGGTAAAGTTGTATGGACGCGGTTCCCACCACACGCACACCGGATTATTCAATGCATTCCCCCGACCGTCCTTGCCCGGACGCGTTGGGGATGAAAGTGGGTTCTCGTATAAATAAGGATGGTATGGTTTTTTTTGTGTGAAACGTGAGCTGCGTTTGTGCTTTTCCATGGCGGTTAAAGGACGACCGCAAAGTCAATTTCCTTTAAACGGTGGAGGCAATCGGCGAAAAATAACAGCGCGAAAATGTACGCAGTACTACGATACTGCATCGGGGAAGAACTTTGAAAAACTACCACCCGGAAACAAACACCGTACAGTGTCCGCTAAATCCACGATGATATTTAAAGTCCACCATTTGTTGCGCTAAAGCCAACGTATTTCATTAAGTCTCCCCAACCTGCATCACAATAAACCTGAGCTTCTTTTCATTTATTAAAACTAGCAATAGAGAGGTATTTTATTTGTAGAGCTATTTCCACAGGTTAGATGTCTAAAAAAATTGACAAACAGGAAAAATTCATATGAATAATAGCAATAATCATAAAATCTTGACCTGCAAGTCACAAATTGCATTTAGAAAACGAAACAGCTGCTACACACACACACGTATAAAACTAATCGCTTATGTGATAAAACATATATTTGTTTATAACAGGTAAGAAAAAGTAAGTGTACTTGCATGGAAACATTCCATAAGCCACCGATTGTCTAGCAATTTTTACAAAACGAGAAGAAACCCCCCCCTTCCCCCCCTCACATATCCTCGCACATAAGTTACACGTTAAATATCGTGGTCGTATGCACTCCTTCGTGACGTTTGAATATCTCATTGCGCAGACGCCGGCGATTGGGATTATACGCGGGATCAAGAACATCGCGCTGACACCCTGCTCTGATTGTGTCTCCGGCACAAGTTACAGAGGTGGTGCGGTGAGTAGCGCCGCTGTCTCGCAGCGGTAAGGTACCGGGTTCGACTCCCAGCTCGGGTGCATTTGTGTGTGGCGTTTGCGCATTCTCTCCCCGAGTTCGCGTGGGCTTTCGCAAGGTACTCCGGTTTCCTGCCCGCAGTCCAACGACGTGCTGCCGAGGATAATTGTCCTCACTAAATTCCCCCTAGGTGCCCTGAGATCTTGTAACTTGCTTACCCCTCCTTGCTGAACAACTGTTAAAAAGAGCTACACCGCTCAACGGTTCCTTTCAATACAAATTTAGTGACAAGAGGTTGTCATGTCACCATGTTGTGATGTCGATAGTGTGCCCTCACCTCTCAAAAGGTGGACTGAGAGACTAATACGTATCACTCATTTACAAATAACATTGTAGATTTGTCATGGCTCAATGAGTGAGCATCACTCTTAAGAGCTGTTATTTTGGAACAGCAGTGGCGAGCGTCCCTCCTCCCTCTTTCACTGCGTTTCATCTCCCAAGTGGGAGGCATCATCAGGCTTCTGCAGAGAGAGAAGGAGGAACGCTTGACACGATCTCCATCTCCTAAAGAGCAACTGTTAAAAGCAAGTCTCTCAAAAATTACATGAACAAAAATATTTAAACAGGTGACAAGGATTTTCAGCCAAACACGTATCATGTTTCAGACAGACTGTTGGTGTAAAGATAATGCCTTTGGTGAGGGTCTTGCAACCGGGACCGTGGCTCAACATTCCGGCCCTTTTACGATGCTGGCCACGTTTTGGTTAATTTTGAAATCCATTGCTTCACCACGCTCCGAGTCACGACTCACGCCGTGGGGCGATTCAACCTTCTGCAAACTGTCGTCTCTCTCCGGTGCACCTCCTCTCATCGCTGCGTCCTCTGGGTTCACGTCCAAGCCGGCGAACTCGAGGAGTTTTTTAACCTCTTCGGACAAGCTCAGGAAAGCCAGGCCTCTGTTCGTCGGGCAAAACGTGCTCAGGATCCTGCTCTCGACGTCCACGTGCGAGTGCATGGAGAGCTTCTCTGCCTCCTCGCTCACATCAAAATTGTCGATCTCCTGGTTGACCTTCGCCAGGGGGTCCTGTTCGGGCCTGGCCTCGGAGAAAGCCTGTAGCTCGCCCGGAGGCCACGGCGCCAATGATGTGTGGAAATCCGCCGCCGCGGCGGCCGAGCCATCGAGCCCGTGCCGCCCGAGGACTTCCCGTGAAGGCCTCGACGCAGCCGAGCCCGTGGCCTCTGCGTCGCCAAAACTGCCGGCGAGGGAACGACGCTGCGACGGGCAGAACCCGTTGAGGTGCAGGCTCAGGCTGATCCGGTGGATGTAGCTTCGCTGGCACCCAGAGCAGCGGTGGGGCCGCTCGCGGGCGTGCAGGCGTCGGTGGAGCTTCAGGTGGATGAACTGCGTGAACTTGGCCGGGCACAGCTTGCACTGGAAGGGCTTCTCGCCCGAGTGCAGGCGCAGGTGGGTCTTCAAGTTGCTCGTGCTGCTGAAGCGGCGGCAGCACACCTGCGTGGGCCGGACGGACACGGGGCTCTAGTTATTGTGATTGCAATGGCGACACCGACAACTGATGTCCCCAGCTTTCGGGATATCCGCATGGAGTGTTCCCTCTCTCTCCTTCTCCAGTGTAGCAGAAGGAGAGAGAGAAAAATAATAATAAAATTCATAACGCGCCGTGTAAGTTCCATGCCTGGTCATGGATGAGATACGAAAACCGAAGGGGGGGGAGGGAGTCAGCCAGATGCTCAGCCAGTGCCAACCCACCAGACACTGCTTTCATATATATTATATTATTAGCTAATTAATTAATGGGTCATTTTTAATTGTCGGAGAATAACCACAAAACCTGGAGAAAACCCACAAAAAACAGGAGAGAATACACAAACTCCATACAGAAAAGTGCCCAGGGAACATTGCCGATGAGTGACTTACCATGAATATTCATTAATGTGGAGGAATAAAACTCTTAACATTTTGGTGTGTGAGCTCACATTCACATTGATACAGAGCGTATAATCTACGGTGAAATTGAAAACTTGGGGTAAGCAAGTTACAACATCTTGGGGCACCAGGGGCCATTTAGACAGGACAATTAACGTAAGCAGTGGCAGCTCTTGGGACTGAACTGGCAAAGCTGAAGCTGTCCCGGCTAAATGACCAAATCCGCTGTGTCTGTCTCCCCCATACACCGATGCCTTACTCTCATCATAATCGTACGCAATATAATAATAACTATAGTAGTGCGTGATGATTGCACAATGCAAGGGCGTATGAAAACAGCTACCAACGACGCAGCCCTCCATAAACATACGCTAATTACGGTTTCCCAGAAACGTTGTTCGCAACACAAAAAATGACATCATGATGCAGGTATTGAATTTATTGACCTGCTTGTTAGTCACGCGTTACGGTGGTGCTTTATAATCCAGAGGGGAAAAATGTTTCAATTACTCTCAAAAAGCAAGCGTTCCACGCTACATACAATTCTGTGCTGTTGGACTTAAGCCACCGGACTAGTGAAAAATAATAATAATAATACATTTACTCCATTTAAGACAGACGCTTTTTCTCAAGCACCACGCGTTACAATTCAACTTCTGCGACCAACACAATGGGCATGAGACCGCGATGACCTCCCAAGGGGATCAGCTCGGTGACAGAACGACTATGGGTGTGGCATTATGTGCCATCGTGTGAACTGTAGGAATTATACAATTTAATAACGCGCCGCGAAAATTTTACGCCGTCATGGACCAGACACGAATACGGAGGCGTCGCGAGGAAACCACACAGAGAGGGGGGATTCAGCCATGCAGCCAGCCTTTTCCAACCTGCCAGATGCCAGTTCATATAGATTATGATGTTATCGGTCGATTCATTAGTTGGGGGGGGGTGGTTGAGTTGTGGGAGGAAACCGGAGAACCCATAGGAAAAACCACACCAAACAGGGGAGAACACACGCTAGGTGCCCACTGCAGGAATCAAACCGTATTTTTCTTGTTGATGGAGGAAACCAGTGAACCCGTTGGACACCCACGCAGCAGAGGGGCGGTACACGCAAACTCCACACACAGAAAGATGCCCTCAGGCAGGAATCGAACCACCTTGGCCAGGACTTTCTTTCCGTAAGGCGCAGACATTACCACTTTGCCACCCTGCCGCCCATCATGTGGCGTCGGGTTTGGCGTTTTGGGCCCCCGCTTCACTGAACAAGATAAGATCCCGTCCCTGCTGCTATGCCCTCTCTTTCGAACACCCTCCTACCCAGCCTGGCCGCTCTCACTGCCAACACCGTGTCCGTGTTTGAGCACAAGCTTGACGGTTGGATTCTCAGCCCCGAGAGTTACTTCCATCATCGTACAGCCTCGTCACAACTTAATTGCAATTTTATTTTTTTTTAAACAAAAGTTCATAACGCGTGGCACAGTATTCGTTCGAAGAGAGACCAGCTCGGAAGTACGGCGGCACAGTGAGGAGCGCAACTGCGTCACACCAATAAGCGTGGGTTTTATTGCCGGCTCGGGTTTCTTTCTGTATCGAGTTGGCACGTTCTCCCCACACCTGAAATGTAGCAACGTGCTTACCCCTCCCCACTGGACAACTGTTGAAAAGTGCGATATAGGTCAGCGATTCCTTCCATCTTAGATACAAACCAACTCTGTGGGCTCAGCTGCGAGTGATACCTGAACCCATTCTGGGCATGGCGTCCACTAACCCACAGTGATCCGTACCATCAAATACGGTCAAACAGGCGCCACGACTGACAATAGTGTAGGAAGGCTTGTTAATCCAGCGGCGGATTTTACGATGGCAAGCCAGGGTGGAGCGGGAAATGGGTAGGGTTTGCCCCCTTGAAGGCACAAAAAACCCCCGATGTATCATCCGTGGGATAAACAGAATGAGAGAGAATAGGACTGTACCCAGCATAACTGGCAAAAACCCAGACTTTGAATCACTCATTCCGTGGAAATGTACAGAATTCCCAACTGTCTCCTTAAAAAATTGGATAGTCCCGAGAATACCAGGACAAATGGAAGCCCTAGCAGTGGAACGCGGGTGGCATGAATAGCGCTCAGGAATTCCGGAGCGAGGCTGCGTGCGCTGGATCGTCGAAGACCCCCTCCCGTCCCCACCGCAGTCACGCCCGGCGTTACCTGACACTGGTAGGGCTTCTCCCCGGTGTGCACCAGGTGGTGCTTCTGCAGGTGCGCCAGCTGCGTGAAGCCCTTGCCGCACGTCTGGCACTTGAACGGACGCTCGCCGCTGTGGATGCGCAGGTGGACCTGCCGGGGATAGCATCGGCGTCACCGACGGCAACCGCGTCACCGTGGCAACCCGCGTGGTGGCACGTGCGGGCGCTCGGCCCTGGGCCGCCGCGTGGTCCTCTGTGGGCGACCAGCCATGCCGCTGTCGTTTGGTGCGACGTGGCGAGATTGTGCCGTGCGTGACCGCAAGCTACGCCAGCAACTGAAATGAATCTTTGAATCGCGTTCAATTTTTGTTTTTTATCACGGTGATACATGGCGCATAGCGCCAAGCGGCACGTGGTGCAGGCCTGTCGACTCGTGTGAGAAAAACGCATCGCGGTGCGTTTAAATAGAAGCGCGCCTTGCACTTTAACGCATCCCGAATTTGTAAGACGACACCCAATGCTGTTTCAAAGCCGCCTCGGGCCGAACCCTCTGTGTGCCACATGGAAATTCCCACTGCGTGGCCACCCTGCTGCAAAGCACCTGTGCATCGGTTCAGCGAAAATAAAATGAACGTGACCAAGCGCACCTTCAAGTTGGAGAGCTGTCCAAACGTCTTGCCGCAGATGTTGCACTCGTAGATCGTCTTGCCATTCTGCTTCTTCAGCGGGTAGGGGACAGTGTGCGCGTTGGCACCGGCATTCCCTCTCCCCTTCCCCTCCTGCGGCGGCGGCGGCAATCGATCGCACGCTGACCTCCCGCCCTTCCCTGCCTGTGCCGCGACACCGCCGGGCGTCATGAAGCCGTAGCCGAGCGGCCGACCCTCTCCGGCGCGCGCGCCGCGCTCCGCCAGCCTCACGCTCTCCAGCCGCGGGGAGAACACGCGCCACGGCTCGCAAGCGCTGAGCCCACCGTCCGCGGAGGGCGGCACGCAGGGCGTCTTCCTCTTGCAGGGGGATGCACGCCGGTAGCTGTCGGGAGACCCAGGCGGGCGCGGGAAGCCCTTGAAGATTTCCAGCGTGGAGGCAGTGGCGGCATCTTGCCGGTAGCCGACATCTCCGTTCTTGGTCGTGGAGAGTGCCGGCGGAGAGAAGGCGCTGTTTTTCGCCACAACCAGGCGGTTCTTCCCCGAGCCAAAGGCAAAGTCATGCTCGGCGAGGGAGGAGGTCATGGGGATTGCCGGCGGTGGAGCGACGATGGCGGGGTGCAGTGACACGGGGTGCACCCACGAGGAGAACATGTCCATGCGGCTCACGTTCAGTGGGTACTTGGGGAATACAAAGCCTTGGTACATGAACGGCAGCGTTCTGCCCATGGGTTGCAGGAAAGTGGAGGAGAGGTACTCGGCCTGCAGACCGGGAGGGAAGCCCTCCAGCATGTGCGTCCGCCCGTACAACTCGCTGAGGCTCGGTGCGTAGCCGGTCTTTAAGGTCGCCCCGGTCGGCACAGAGCTGTAGATGACCGACGTTCTCTTGGGGGGTGGAGGAGGGCACATGCTCTGGCTGGGACTCACTCGGTCCGAAGGGGTGGATTTACCAGAGGACAGCTCTCCAGGAGACGGGACGACTTGGTCAAAGTCGCACCGCAAGCCTTTGCCGTAGCCAATCGGCAGCTCGTGGTAGGCGGTCCTCGGTGGCTTAAACGAAGGCCGGTGGCTCAACCGACCATCGATGAAACTACTGAGGTTATCGTCAACTTTGGTCACTTCGGCGGGGCGTTCTCGCTTCACTTTAACGCTGAGCCCGCTGGTGTCTGCGCGACTTCCATCACCCGTCGTGCGGAGACCGTCTGCCACGGGGCGGAGTCGGCTCCACTCATCAGCAACGGGCGCCTCTCCCTTCTCGAGTCTCTCGCAGCCGTCTCCTAGCTGCTCGTGGGCGGCGCGGGAGGGCGCCGCGGCCGGCGCCGCAGAGGCCTCTTCACCGGCTTGCACCGGACCGTCTGCCCGCTGTGCGTCATCACATCCCTTGCGCTTGG
Source organism: Mordacia mordax (assembly GCA_036362905.1). NCBI lineage: Eukaryota > Metazoa > Chordata > Hyperoartia > Petromyzontiformes > Petromyzontidae > Mordacia > Mordacia mordax. The sequence goes on from JAZEWT010000012.1 coordinate 8,624,198, forward strand.
CGTCTCTCTCGACGGCCGCTGGCGCTGGACACCCATCGCCCTCGGACTCCACGGCTGTGGGAAAGGGGGACGCGGAGGGGGGTGCGATTGGGGGGGGGGAGACAAAGGAGGAGGGGTAGTAGAGGGATGGAGGGGGCATGCAGAGGAAACGAGGTGAGACTAATGGTCCAGCACATGCAACACAAACAAGACTCTGGGTTTGGTTGGTAAGATGAGACCCGGGCTTATCGACTCCGGATATCGGCGCTAGCTCCTGACATCAACGCTCCTCTCTCCCCCCCCAACACCCAATCACCACGATTCCCAACCACTCCCCACACATTCCCCCCCACTTCAACTGCTTCACTCAAACTCATGTCCCCCCGCCACCCCCAATCGTCCCCCATCCCCACGGAGCCCCCTCCTCTCCTGTTTGTGTTTGTCTACCGGGATGGGCGAGATATCGGGATTTAACAAATTACTCCGAGTGCCTCTACTGCTGCATTGTTTAGACATTCCTGGGAGGAAAACAAGATCCCGTATCCCCGAGCGGAGAGCTTTGCGTTATCAGCTCCTGCGAAGGGCGATGCGGTGCAATTACTGCGTCGCTAAGCGCTAAAATCGTCGCGCGCGCCTTTTTTGTCTTTGCATCTTTTCGATGTAAAATTAACGCCGTGAATTCGGATTCGCCGCAGAAAATGAAAGGGGTTGACGTGAGTGCGAATCCGAAACAAAAGGCAGTTGATGGAATTGTGGGTTTCGTCGTCATCCGCTACTGTGGGTGGTACGAGGACACGGTGGGTAGCGCCTCTGCCTTACGGCAAAAAAAAACCCGGATTGGATTCCCAGCTGGGGCGCCTTTCTTCGTGGAGTTTGCATGTTCTCTGCCCGTGTCCGTCTGAGTTTTTGTCAGGCTTCCGGTTTCCTCCCACAGTCCAAAGATATGCTGCCGATGTAAATTGTCCTGAGAAAAATCGTTCCTGGTAGTCATAATAATAATTTTTGCATTTCTGAAGTGCCTTTCACCCGAGGGTCACAAAGATGAGACCACATTTCTAGACACTTTTCAATTGTTTACGTTTGGCGAAAAAAAAAACATTTTTGATTGGCTCATTTACACACGCGTGGGACATTTGACCTTCGGATAAAAATAAAATACATAGCTGCTCGAGAGTTTCTGTTGGGAGGAATTCTCACTCATCGAGCCGTGAAAATTGATAAATTTGCGATTGTTCGCATGGCAACTGCGGGCGACACGCACGCCCGCCGCTGGGGAAAGTGTCTCTGCAGCGGGTCTGGATTTGATAAAGCAACGGCAAGACGATGATGGAGCGCATGGGGTCCGACCGGAGAAGACGCTCGCAAGCGGAAGAGCGGAGGAGGAGGATGAACGGAAAATGAGACCTACGCGTGCGCGGAGATCGGAGACGGCGTCAAGACGTACGCGGATCGGAAGCTCCGGCAAGGGGATAGAGAAGGACCACATAGCGAATGCCTGTTGAGGCTGAATCTCGAAAGAGCTGTCCGTTAACTCTCATCGTCTTCCCGCATTGCCGATAGTGGTTGATTGCTGTTGTCGTTATCATCGTAATTATTTGTAATTTTTATTTTTAAAAGATGG
>JAZEWT010000012.1:8625823-8637935 GCA_036362905.1 Mordacia mordax
GGGGACGCGTCTCCTCGGTGCACCGCTGCCGTTGCGTGCCGAGCAACAAATAAACAAAAAAATACAAGGAAAAGTGAACCGCGGTTTAACTTTGAGGGTGACCCCAGATCGTGCCAGCCGACGATGCCAGCAACTGATAGGGCTATTGTGTTACGGGTTTTTGTTTTAGCTAGGGGGTGGTATTCCGGGACGGGGGTTTAGCGAAAGACAGAGAGGAGGTGGGTACCTGGGCGGAGAGTAGACTGAGGAGAGGATGGGAGAGGGAGGAGGGGTGGAGAGAGACAGAGAGGGAGAGTCGTGTGAGAGTTTGAGCTCACGAGCCGGAGGAGTATTTATTAGATTAGGAGGAGAGGCCGTGCACGTACTTGTAAATACCTTCTGAAGACAATTAGTGCAGCAGGGCTAGACGCGGGCTGCGTTCAAGATGTTAGCGATTGGCAGTCCCGCACACATTCAACAGGAGTGTGAGAGCGAGCGTCACACCAGCTCCCACGTTGAGTCGCACTTACAATAGCAACGCGCAGGCGCGCAGCGAGTAGCGCTGCTGTCGCCTCGCAGCAATAAGGATCCGGGTTCGATTCTCCGCTCGGGGAAGCCTTTCTGTGTGAAGTTAGCGTGTTTTTTTCCACGCGTCCGCGTGGGTTTTCGTCGGGTACTCCGTTTTCCTCCCACAGTCCAAAAAGCATGCTGCCGCATAGGTTAATTGGCTCGCAGGCTAAATTGCCCCGCAGTGCCCGGCGATGGACTGGCGTCCCATCGTCGGTATATCCTTGCCTTGCGCCCTGTGTCTGCCGGGATAGGCTCCGACTTCACCGTGACCCTGTATAGGACTAAGCGGTTTCAGACAATGAGATGAGATGAGAAAGTGCTGTGTGCTAAGCTATACTGCAGAACTATTCCTCCGAACACTATTTATTGACCACACGTCAAAGCTACTCTTATTTCTGCCTGAAACCTCGCAAAGGAAGAGAGGGGGAACGCTCGACACGGCTATCTCTCCAAAGCGCAGCTCTTAAGAGCCATTCTCAGACGCCGAGCAGTGAAAACCTACATCGGTACAAGAGACGTAGAAGTATTTATTTGCAAATATACGGCCTTACAGGGGCGAACTGCCGCCTGTGCTAGCCGCCGTTTTCCCCGTTGGGACAGGAAGATATGTGGATCCGCAAGTGTATATTTGGCCGGACCACCCGCAGAAGACGAGTCTGTCGTGAGTAAACAAGGATCGTAACAACACATAAATAACAACATGAAAGATAGCGAGCCATTCGTTCCCTTCTTGAATGGTGCGTTTAATATGCAGTGTGCGGTATGAGTCGCTTCACGGACAATAATACGCTCACTTTATGAACGCATTATTCTCCGTAAAGTGGCTTGGTTATTACGGGAGAGCAACTGACAACCTCTGCGCGGAATGGATAATCCACTAAACCCACTGCAGCTCACTAATTCACCCAGTGTATCAAAATCACTGTCGCCAGATCAGGAGTCTAATGCCAGTCAGTTTGTATTTCAGCTGGAAGGATCCGTTCAGCTATGTAGCTCTTTTCAATGGTTCTTCAAAGGGAAGGGGTAAGCACGTTATGACGCCTCAGGCCACTACGGGCAATTTAATTTGGACAATTAGCCTAGGCAGTATGTCTTTGGACAGTGGGAGAAAACCGGAATATCTGGCGAAATCCCACGCGGGCACGAGGAGAGAATACACAGATTCCACGCAGAAAGGTACCCGAACCAAGAATCGAACCCGGGTCCTTCCAATTGTGAGGCGGCAGCGCTATTCACTGCTCCCCCGTGTCCCATTTAATTACATAAGAAACATATATATATTATTCTCGGTAAAGCAACTTAGTGCCGCACTGTGTACAGCAGAGACCGCACACAATAAGAGTGCGTGTGCATACTCTCTACGGCTGCATGAAGGGAGGGAACCTGTGTCCAGTAATGCGCTATGGGCTGGCAATCGATCTTTAGAACTAGGGATAGCGAAAGATAACTATCCCAGCTTTCCCCCCCGAAAGCTAACCAGCCTAGCTTCCCCCCCCTCGCGATAACTAGCCCAGCTTCTCCCCCCTCCCCCAGAGATAACTATCCCAGCTTCTCCCAGAGGGCAGAGGGAGCCAGTCAGATTAATCACCTGATAAGCCGGCTAAATGCTGCTTCTGTTTGTTTCCTTTTGCTCCAGATAACCCTTCTCCCCACCACCCTCCACCTACTCCCGCTGCCCCAACCTTCTTCACAAGCCATTACTTACGAGCCTCTCACAATTCACCCAGAATCTCGACAGCTACTCCCCTCCGCCACCCCGTGTACCCCCGCTCACCCTTTCTCCTCCCCCACCACCGGCTGCCCCCCCTCCCCTCCCAAAGTCAAAGAGTCCCGTATAGCCTTAACCGACTTTTAGAGCAAGTGCCATGTGTGTGTGGCAGAGTAAACGAGAAAGTGGCTGGAGAGCACCTCGCCTGGCCACCTTTGTCTCTCCAAGGCAGGCAGCACCGGGCACTCGTTTGAGGCCGAGTCAACCTGGCGGGAGGTCAGGGAACCGGTTCGGATAACCGTCGCTGGTGTTGATGGCCACGAGCAGGAATAGATCTCGCGTTAAGGCGCTGCACCTCCGCTCCCCTCCCACAACACGCGCTCTCACACGAGCCTCGGAGAGGCGATAACCGAGAGTGACAAGCGTCATCGCGTTTCGTCTTATCTCTGCAAATTCACTTCCGCTGCCGCGTTTAAACGTGCACGCTAATGACTCGCTGCAAGACGCGTGCATCATTTCATTTCCAGCGAGATAAACTAGCCGGCTGCATCGGTGCCCCGAGCGTTTCTCCTGACAACATTGTTGTTTTTATGACAAAAACATTTTCGACGCACAAGAAAAGATTAACGGACGAACCGCCAGTGAACAACTCATTCACACTATTTTTCAACAGCTTTTTTTTGTCAGCATGGTGAAGCCAGCCCAGAGTCCTCACAACCACAACCGCTCGCCCCCACCGCTGTGGCTCACCCCGCCGCCGTGGCTCACCCCGCGGCTCCTCACCTCCCAGGCGGTGGTGAGCGTGTCCCATGCGGCGCGTGTACTCGGGCGAGTACCAGACGAGCAGCTCGTGGCCCGGCTCGACGGGGCGCAGTGTGTAGAAGAAGACGCGGTCCTCCTGCTGGCACGCCACCAGGTTCTGCTCGCGCCGCGAGCGCGCCGGGTTCACGAAACGCATCCAGTTGCTGCGGCCCACGTGCCAGGCGTCCACGAAATGTTGCAGCTCCCCGTGCCGGTAGATCTGGTGGACGAGTGGCAATGTTTCACGCACCGCACGAAACGATCTGATTTGGCAGCTGAGTCGACCCAGGGGAGTCCCAGGAGCGGCGTCACTGGCGTTGGTGGCCGCGAGCGGGAATCAACCTGGGGTCGCCAAGTTTGTAGCCCAGCACGCTAACCACCGAGCCACCGTCGTGGTGGACGCACGCGTACACACACACAGACACGTCACACGCTCACAGCGACCACACCGTGATACTTTGCGCAGCCTGAAGCTCGTTGAACCAACATAAAGCACCTTGTGATCAAAAACAGTGAGACGAGGTCTGGCGGATAAACAGAGGCACGCGGCGTGCGAGGACTGCTTTCCCATTGATGTTTTCAAAATGATAATAATTTCAACTTGTGACACGCACAGTGTTCGCTCACTCCCATAGAGGCACAAGGGACTACCGACAGAGGAAGGCAGCCAGAGCTGTCACCTGAAGTCCAGCGCTTCTGCTAGCGTCTGCCTCGCTGTAGAGGTCTGGAGTCCAGCACTCTGTTAGGGTCTCCCTTGTTGAACAAGTCTGGAGGGAGGTTCTAGACAAATAATGACCCGAATGCCCTCTGACGAAAGGAGGTTTGCGTCAGGAAGGGCATCCTTGGGTAAAATTCTGCTCGAATACCCTCGTCATTGGGAGGGCAACCGGCCACCCAGGTCAACTTGGACAGCGGCCGTTTAACTCACAACATCTCTCCTTCAAGTTCATGTTTCCTCGATCTTAAGATTTTAAATAATTACAAATGACAACAGGGTGTATTGAAACTTTGTGGGTAGCTGAACCATCACATGAGCACACAATAGTATTTCCTTTCTTCCCAGTGTCTTGTCAACTCAATGCATGACATCTGCACATTCATGGCAGAACTGACGTTGGGTTATTATCTTGCTGACAGGATATTTCGAGCCACTGTGCCCATTCACCGTATCCCATTAATAATAAGTGTCATCTAAAAATATAACTTCCCTTCTCTTAAACGACACTGCAACTTGGAAGGGCAATAATGTGTGTGCAGTGGAGCAAATGTTTGCATGAATAGGTGCACTGAGGGTACCAGGTTCAAATTCTTCATAAGTGCAAACTTAATCTGCACAACGCCAAGGCTCTTACATGTCATTTAAAATGTCATCTCTCATCTCATCTCATTATCTGAAACCGCTTAATCCTATATAGGGTCACGGTGAAGCCGGAGCCTATCCCGGAAACACAGGGCGCAAGGCAGGAATACACCCGACGACGGGACGCCGGTCCATCGCCACGTCCCACTTATTTCTAGCTCTTCTAAAGCGTTTACATTTTCAGGTTAAAATTCTCACTTTTGCACCAGTGCCATCAACCCTCTTCATCACATGTCTACCTTTATCCTGACATCAAAACAATGGATGGCACGCTTTGAACGATATTTCCCGTAGTGTGGGTACTCTGCAAGCAATACTAATTATTTTATTCAGAGTATCAATCAATCAACATTGATTAATAAAAAGCGCAGTCAACAGTGCTAATGCACAAGACCCCAATTTGAATGAGTTTTGAATTGTTTAAAAGAAACGGTAATCGAGGACTTACAAGATTTAGAAAAAAAGTGAGCGCACAGAGCTGGGTCTTAAATGCAATCTAATTTAGAGGAAATTACGCTCGCCACAGCATACGCGAAACAGCAGCTTTTAAAAGCAATTCTCATACAACGAGCCACGAAACCGTACATTAACACAGAAACGTTTCGTCTCACTGAGTCCAATGCGCATTTGCGTCTTGATGAGCCACAAAAAATAAAACTTGCCTTTGGGAAGAAAAAAAATAAAGTCGCTGGCAACGTAGTACAGAAGTTAACTTCATCAAACAATGGAAGGGACCTCGGTACGGGATTTCTACGCGGATGATAGCACTGCGTTCACGCAATTGATAGACACACCTCGCTTTACCTACTTCTCTACCCTCTCGCATCTCAGTAATAGCGGCCACATTTAACATTTACGTGACAGAGAAAAATGACAAAATGTTAATCGCAATTTCCTGCGCTGTCTATATTTGGCTGCGGGTTTTTTTAGGACTTCCGCAAGTGGAAATGCGCGGCGCACGGTCGTGTTTCTCCACTGTTGACGATTGCCACCATCCTCTCGGTGTCCCTCCCGCACTCAGCCCCCTCCCCTTCAAATCCACGCTTGTCTCCCCGGCACTCCGGCTCAGGGCCACTGGGTCACGACCTGGGAAGTGCGTAGACCCTGACGGATCAGATTGGACGGGTGGTCCCTCCAATGTCTCTCGGCCTCCGTGTGAACGGAAGCTTCTGACCAGCCGACGACGAGGGCTAAGTTTTGGAGTGGGGGGGGGGCTACGGCCGGGAGGAGGGAAGAGTGGGGGGAAGGGTGGGGGGTGGTGACGGTGATGGCGGTGGGAGAAAGGGGGTTGTTGTCTAGGGCAAGCAATGTTGAATGGAGGGCAGGAGAAAGCAAAGGGACTGGTGGAACCTAGAGGAAATGCAGTCTAGAAATAGCTCGTGCGCACACGGGCAGCTTAAAAAACAGGAAGGCGCAGCGACCTGTTTGTTACGGCAGCAGGAAAGCTCCGACTTTCCCACGCGTCCCCAATCGATCTGACCATGCGAGGATGCACGGAGCCCCGACAGAGGCATCCCCAGTTGGGGCATCAGCCATTGTGCAAAGTCTCAGACGCTTGTTGTTTTCGTTTCTTTCGGGATTTTCGTTTTGCGAGCTTCGGTGTTTTAACCGCGAGTGGTGCGCCGGAGATTGCGTACCGTCTGGGCGAGTTAACGGTTTCACTCGTGAGGATTTTAAAAACGCGGTATTTACGAGGGGGGAGGAACTTAAATCTCTTACCGGTACGGTCGTATCGCAACCCCCCTCTCACCTGTACTGTACCGAATGCTATGGTCACTTTTTTTTACCGGATCGCCGCACCAGACCGTACCGGCTTACTTTCACCTCCGGCTGCATTATTACGGATAGAATAGCAACAGTCATGGGTAGGGAATCGAGTCGGGTCGCCGCCGAGCTCATAGCACAAACCGCTATCCTCACTCCGACCCCACCTCGCTGCATTAACAGTGAAAACGCATGTCCCTTACTGCGTAACACAACTGACCCTTTGTGGGCACACCGGCAAGTGAGATTAGACGTCTATCGTTACAGCGGAAAGTACCCAGGGAGCTCGCTGAAGCTCTGCGTGCGGGATTCCTGCGACGCAGCATGCGTCCGAACCGACCGACGCAACGACGCATAAGCTCCGAGGGCAACAGGTTTAGCACCGAGCTCACAGTGGCCACGGGCGATTGTGAACTCGAATGAAGACCCAAGTGAAATCGGGTGGAGGAACACAGCAGGTTTGGCGCCACCTCTATTTCGTCTCGCTGTGCATTGCACCGAGAGGAGGAAATGACCCCACCTTGCTCCGTGACCTCTTCATGAAGAATGTTTGATTTTTTTTCCCAGTGCCGCACCCACGCACAACGTGATTAGAATCCTTGAAAGCACAAGACGGTTGGTTGATGATGCGAGTGGTGACACGGCCTCTAAGGATCTTCGAGGACTGCTACCGGATGTTATCGTTCGGTTAATGATGAGGCTCGCGATGAAGAGAATTACTCTCAGGAGTTGGTATTCCCTGGATAGGCGTATCGAGCGGTCCCTCCTTTCCCCTTCAGAACGTTTCAGCCCCTCGCGTTGGAAGCAACGTGAAGCATTATCTTTGAGAATTGCTTTCCAAAGCTGTTCTTTCGAGACAGCCGCGTCGAGTGCGCCTTCCCTCCCAAACGTTCCGTCTCCCACATCGGAGGCATCCTCAGGCGCACCGAGCCTTGATCGCAGCTGGCACGTGCCTAGCGTGCACGCCTCCGGATGCCTGCGACGCGCGAGTTGGAACATCTCCGGGGGACGCGGCTATTCCGAAAGAGCGATCGCCAATGCGCCGAGCGCGCGATGAACCGACATGAGAATGGCGAGGACGCACTCACCCTCCAGAAGTACTGCCGGTTGGCATTCTGCGGCACCGCATCGCGGGGGTACACGTCCCCCTGCAGGGGTCCAAAGCGGGTGCCCCTGGGGATGAACTCTCGGCTCAGCACCCCGACCACCTGCGCGACAAAGGTTGCCCGTAGAGCATTAACAGACTGCAGGGTCAAGTGTTGTTAGAAAGCAGCACCCGAATGAAGGCTGGCATGGCAACAAATCAAATTTCTCTTCAATAGTGACGCGTTCGCAAACTACCAATCGACAGATGTTTATTTTTACTGCACAAAATACCCAGTGAGCTTGCAAGCTCTGGATGTGGGGATTCGTACGTTCAAACGGACCAAAGTATATAAAATCACAAGGTAAACTCACAAGGCACATCTTGTGAGCAAATTTCATACTTCTAGTAGTGAAAAATCTACATGAAAACATCATTAAAGTACTCTGGTTCTAATTTGCTAGGCAGAAGATAGTTTCTGCAAATTTTTGGTAACAGTAGACAGTCAATTTAGCTGAAAAGAGTTGCAAATTGTCCATTTTACTAACTGCTTCTATCAATGGAAGCTGCCTTTACATCAGCAGCTTGTTTAAAAGCCTGAGTTATTCCAGTTTGACAGGATATCACACACATGTGCTCATACAATTGGATTGTGCTTAAAGCTGATGTTGGCCCACTAAGGAGACCTCAATGTGCTTGTTTTAAGGACCTGTCCCAAGACTGGTTAAACCTGACTTTGTTTGTTCTGTCAGCCCCAGCCAGCCAGTTGTACCGGTCTGGGGTGGGACCCTGCAGAGAGACCCACTGTCAACTAGGAGGGCTTCATGTAACAACGAATCTTCAGTTCGGCAACAGTAGCCACTTAATCCCGTACAGGGTCGCAGGGGGCTAAAACCTATCCTGGAAGACACAGGGTGCAAGGTGGGGCTATACCAAAATGTCATGAATGCCGGTAGATCGCGGGGCACTTCTTTGGGCCAATTTACTCGACAGGCCAATTAAACGAGATAGCAGCGTGTCTTTGGACGGTGGGAGGAAACTGGAGTACCCGACGAAAACCCACGCGGACACGGGGAGAGTGAGAACATGCAAACTCCACACAGAAAGGCACCCGAGCCGGGAACCGAACCCAGGACCTTTTTGCTGTGAGGCCGCGGCACTTTACGCCACCGCTGTGCCGTGGCGACAATCACAATCGCTACCTGGTGCCACGTGGGGAATTCAAGGTGCGTGGCTCGGCGAAACGCGCCGCGTGCCGACGCACACACCGTACGAACTGAGCGCTGTGGCGCTCCAGGCCACTGGTCCCTGATTCCAGAGAACGCGTCGCACGTGGCAGTGCCGAGCCGGCGCGCTCTCACTTTTAAGTGGTGGCAGTTTCTTTACGTGGCCAATACCACGGAACTACGTGGTAACCATGTGAAATTAATGGTGTTGTCAGATCGTTCAGAGGGATGACTCAATCCGACGAATGTCTCACGACCTTTGGTGGCATCTATCCGTACACTCGCACATCACATGTCACTCATGGGTACTGCGGGTGTAACGATGCATTGGCTCGTCAAGTCAGGTCAATTGCCATGACTTACGATATACGAATCCAATCGTGTGTTAGAATTGCTGTTCTCTCAAAACGTAAGTACAGAACCGAAATAAATGTGACGTTTAGGATAATGGCACGCAAACAAGCTGATGAGACATAAAAACGGAAGCACAAACAATTGTAAGGACGCGGTGATTGACAGCAAATAATGTAATCTTGAAACCGACCGTGGCACGCGATTCATTACAATTCCGAGATCTTGCTCGATACTTTACTGCCAATATTTCTTCTCTCTTTCATCGATGGCATTGACCATTCTCATGTTGTTCACGAGCCTCACGTTCTGAACGTTTCATCCAAAAGCATAACATCTAAAGCTGGGAAGGTCTCGTATTGATATCATGCATAAGAAATGCTGGATCCTTACAAACGACCGAAAGGTTACGCCCTCTGAATTTCTGAAGTTTGAATTTCAAAAAAATAAGTCTCCTGTTCCTGCAGCTGGGAAAGTTGTTGGCTAAAACCGTGTATCCTGCAGCTTAGCAGCGCACAGACTGACACCAAATACGCACCCGTTCCTACTTCTGATTGGTCCACTGTTATTTTTTCAACACAGCACACCTGGTCATCGCACGGCACACAGGCAGGTGCATGGGATATGAGACGCGCGATGCCGTAGCGTTGTTGCCGAGTGAAGGGGGCGACGCGCGCTTTGGACACAAGTGCTTTGATCTGCGACCAAAATGCCGACAGCGGCCGCGTCGCCGAGATGTCGGCGACGCGTTTCCTCGGTCAGTGGGTGCAAAATCGATCCCTAAAGCAGCGTGCCAAGGCGGGGTGGGTTGCTATGGTCGTCAGAAGTGAATTCAAGCACTTTCGGTGGCGAGCAAGAGAGGCAAAGAAAAATGTGAGCAGATTGGATGCAAAACAACGCTCGCAAAGGTGACTAATATGCTCAGTGTTCCGATTGCATTGTAATATGAAGACTGAGCATTTCACTACACAACACCACCACCATTGCGTGTTCTGTGCCCAGAGCCTCAGTAATACAAACAAGCTAACAAGTGACCCTCTCGGTCAGTCAGTCACTTCATACTTGGGCTGGAAGGAACCTTTGAACGAAGTAGGTCTTTTTAACAGTTGTCCGGCTGGGAGGGGGGAGCAAGTTACAACATCTCGAGGGCACCGAGGAGAATAGAGGCAGGACAATTAACCTAGGCTGCATGCCTTTGGACTGTGGGAAGCAACCGGAGTAGCCAGCAAAATGCCCACGCAGACCCGGGGACAGCATGCAAGCGACACAGAGAACGGTGGCACCCGCGCGGAGAATCGAACCCAAAGGTGGCAGCGCTACTTACTGCTGCTCCACCGTGCCGCCCCCCCCCCCCCCAGTGATTTATGAGCAGCAGGAGCAGCGGGACAACATATTGAGACGTGTCCTGAGAGCGTGGGGAGATTTGCTCAGTGAAGGCCGTACCAGCACAAGTAACAGCGGACGACGACAGCTGTACTGTAGTGATGAGTACTAATGAGGTGAAACCGGCAATACAATTAGTTGGCTTGCCCTGCTGCCCCCTAAATCAATGAGGCCGTAGAGCCGGCAACACCTCAGAGCTGGTGGTTGTGTCGGCTCTGTGCGGCCATGCAGGCACTTCCTGCTGTGCCTCTCCCTGCAAGGATTTAACATCTCCCCAACCGGTGCGTGGCACCACCTGCGACAGGTGCCGAGCGCGCGTGCGGTCGCGCCATCTTTTCAGTGTGCATCGTGCGTTCCCCCAGCGCCGCGATTCAACGCGAGCCAGCGTGCGGCGTCTCGCCCGACCCACTCGATTTCTATCGCTCTCAAAATCGGAGTCGTCGAACCTGCCAGTGGCGCGGTTACGTTTTGGCTACGGTCCCAGCCGTTGTTATTTCTGCCGCCCGCGTGTGTCAAACGGGGCCGTTCTCCTCCCCCCCTGGTCCTCCACGACCGCGTCGCGGGCTGTGCCGCTACGTGAGCTGAACAGACAGCTGCCTCCAGCAGCCTGGAAAATGGTCTCACTGCACCATCACCCCCCCACTGTGTAGATTTATGAGCAAGGTTGCCAAATTGGCATTGAAGCGTCCCATCCTCTCACTTGGGTAGTAACTGCTGACCCCACAGCCTGAGATTAATCTGGGATTTCTTTGAGTTCCGATCTCTACGTTGAAGATAGCCGTGTCGAGCATTATTACTCTCTCCTTTCTCGACGCAACTATCGCGAAAGAGACCTCTTGACAGCAATTCCTATACGTCGAGCCATGAAAACCAACATCAATATATCTCCTTCAAGGTTAGAGCAACCTTCATCCAAGCACCGCCTTCTGAGTTTGGTGGCACGTGGGGCATTTCCTTCTGCCGTGTTTTCTTCACTATGAGCATCGTCATGTCCATCTCTGGTTCATCATCGGAGCACGCAGGTTTAGCAGCGGGATGCATTCTCCCTGACCGACCCGCTCGATGTGAATGCACAGGATGGTCCATAAATAACTGCCACCTTAACTTTGCACTGTGCCTTTGTGAACTCTGGTGCTATAGCTTCTCTCACTGCTTCAGCACAGTGCTGTGTTGGAGCATGAATCCACATTTACAATGTGTGCGCTCTCGAACACACCTATAAGCTGAACTGCTAACACAATGACGTGTTGTGTTCACGGGACAGAATATGATAAATTGGCTGTCTCAGGGTGCAAGTGACTTTCTGACACTTTTTATTTTTAGGTGACCCAACCCAAAAGCACTGTATTGCGCATAATAGTGGTTACGAAAGCCTTCATGATAAAGTCACTGTCGTTCACTATAGGTCAGGGTGAGCACTGTAATTCACTGTGGCTCAGAGTGAGGTCACTGTTGGTCAGTCTGGCTCAGGGTGATGTCACTGTCGTTCACTGTGGCTCATGGTGAGGTCAGTATCGTTCACTATGGCTCAGGTGTTACATCACTGTCATTCCCTATGGCTCAGGGTAAGGTCACAGTTGTTCGCTGTGGCTCAAGGTGAAGTCACTATCGCTCACTATGGCTCAGGTGTTACATCACTGTCATTGACTGTGGCTCAGAGTGAGGTCACTGTCATTGACTGTGGCTCAGAGTGAGGTCACCGCCGTTCACTGTGGCTCAGGGTGAGGGGCGAGGTCACCGCGGCTCCCCGTGGCCCAGCGTGCGGCCGCACCTGTCCCGTGTGAGAGACGCGGAAGCGAAGGTTGCGTGGGAGCGTGGCCTCTGCGCGTGGCGCCGCTCCGGGGACCGGCTCCGTCCAGGGCTGGTCGTGCACGATGTAGGTGCAG
>JAZEWT010000012.1:8642764-8658563 GCA_036362905.1 Mordacia mordax
CCCGGCGATGGACTGGCGTCCCATCGTCGGTATATCCTTGCCTTGCGCCCTGTGTCTGCCGGGATAGGCTCCGGCTTCACCGTGACCCTGTATAGGACGAATGGTTTCAGACAATCAGATGAGATGAGACTATTCTTTGAGAGAGAACGAGTCAGCCGACGCCAAACCGCCAGACGCTGCGTTATTTTTTTATCGCGATGTTATCAGCCAATACATTAATTAGGGGTTTATATTTAGTTGTGGAAGGAAACTGGAGAACCCGGAGGAAACGCATACAGAAGGGTGCCCCAGACAGGAATCGAACCGTCGCAGAAAAGACTGTGTGTGAGGAAGCGTCGATATTACCATTGCGCCAGCCTGCATAGTAGTGTACTGCATATAATAATAATTGCACTTCTAGAGCGCTTTTCACCAGGGGGTCACAAAGTGCTGATGCGTGTGCTATGTATGATTGTACCATGTATATCGTGTACTACCTATGAGTGTACTATGTATGAGTGTACTACTTATGAGTGTACTATGTATGAGTGTACTACCCATGAGTGTACTTTGTATGAGTGTACTACTTATGAGTGTACTATGTATGAGTGTACTATTTATGAGTGTACTATGTATGAGTGTACTATTTATGAGCATATTGTCACCTATTCATTAAATTAGTGAAACATTGCGGAGGCGAGAGCAGGAACGCTCGGCGCAGCTATTCCGAAAAAGCAGCTCTTGAGAACAGTTCTTAAGGGGAATCTCTACAGTGGCCCCTCGACTAGAGGGCATTTGGCCTACTCTTCCAGGCTGGCCAGCGCATGTCGGACGAGGGAGGGATACCCACACCGCACACAACCGCACGCAGGCGACCGCTTGATGAATGTGCGCGATGACCCTTGCGTGATGCCACGGGAACCCAACCGAGACGCACCACGAGTGGTAAGAAAGTGCGATTCGATTCCAGACCCGGGGACGTTTCTGTGCGCAATTTGCGTGTTCTGCCTGCGTCCGCGTGGGTTTTCGTCGGGGTACTCCGGTTTCCTCCCACCGTCCAATGACAAGCTTCCGCTGTTGCTACCGCCGCCTAGGTGAATCGGCCTGCTGACAAAATGACCTCCCGCCGCCCACCACGGCGTCCTTCCATGGACTAACTTCCCGTCCCGGATACATCCCTGCGTCTGCGAGGATAGGCTCCAACCACCCCACCCCGTGGACCGACAGAGCCGACGGCGACTTGTGCGAGCCCGGGCTCTCGCCGGACCACCGCGCGCCCCACCGGGGGCAACCAGCTTGCTGTAAACAACAAACGAGGGACGCGGATGCGCCCGGGCCGGTGGAGGGTGGGTGATGGGGGCGCGCGGAGCAGCAGGAAGCTTGCGTGGCCACGACCACTTCGTGGACTGCGCTGGGACCACTTCCTCCCGGCCGAGCGGCTGGTGACGCACCAGAAATAAAAACCGGCGTTCTCGCTCCGCATCACGGGGTTATTTATAAAAACGCATTGTACGCGGAGGGGGCGGATGGAGAATGAGCGGGGTGCGGATGGGGGGGGGCTGCAAGCGGCGGTATCCTGTGATCCTACCTCCAAGCACATGTGCGCCCTAGTTTTTTTTTGTTTGAACGCAGCAAAGGAAGTTAAAAGCAAAGAAACCAGCAGTAGCGGGAGAGGGTGGGGGGAGCAAGCGATCGTGTCGAATATTGAGGACGAGTGAGTGAATGAAGCCACCGTTTTGTATAATTGGGTGAAATTTGGGAGCGCGGACAGCCCGTTTCATGTGTGTGTGCGTGGAGTTATTGGACTGCACGGGCGTGGCTCCATGTAATTGCGACTGCGTGCGTGCGGAGCGGTGGCTCAGCGGTTAGCAGGCTGGGCTACGAACCTGGCCACCCCAGTTCGATCCCGCCCACGGCCAACACCAGTGGCGATCTTCTGAACCGGTACCGGGCCTCCCTTAGTTCAACCGAGCCTTCAATGAGTATGTGGTGCGTCGCGTAAACGTCGTCGCTAGGGATACAAAGGCGGCCGGGAGTGATTCTGACAACCCACCCTTATGTGCTTTCTTGGCCTTCATAGGTGCTCGCTAATGGCACTTGACCCTACATTCTGTGAAGACTATACGAGGAATCTTTGTCTCTGTTATTGCAAACATTTACATTTAATAAAAAAAATAGATGTTCCGATGCATGTTTACGCCACTAGAGCATGATGGGTTTTCGCCGGGTATTCCGGTTTCCTCCCACCGTCCAAAATCACGCTGCTGACGAGGTGAATTGGCCTTAGTAAATTACTCCAAAATGTGTGCGTAAGATGTACTGGCGCTCTCTGTCTGCCGGGATAGGCTCTGGGCCCCCGCGACCCTGTGCAAGATGAAGCGGGTACCGATAACGAGCGCGATGATTACTTCCCAAAGCTCTTGTTTTTTGAATGTCCGCGTCGAGCGCTCATCCTTTCTCCTGCGCGACGTCTCGTGGAGGCAAACACAAGTCGCGGCGGAGAGAGGAGGAGCGATCGACGCGACTATCCCGAAAGAGCGGCTGTTGTAAGCAATCACCGGCTAGTGAAAGCATCAGCAGTGTGATCGTCACCACTGTTGCGCTGCTCTGTGTCGCTCACAGAGACACTGGGCGCATGTCTCGCCAACGAACTCCTTACTTGGAGCGAAGAATAGACAGAAATATTTACTGTAACGCAGCTGGAGCCTGACATATAACCAGTGACTCGTGCTCGTAGACCACTGCCAATAACAGTCGCTCGATGTTTGCGTAAATATTAATAATAACGTGGGCCCCCTTGTTGCTCCACTGCTGCATGAAGGCCTTCTCACGCCCGCACGTCTGTCACAGATGTTGTTTGACCGAACTTATTTCACGACGCTCGGTCGGTCTTTAAAACGTGATTGTGCAGCGTGTGGTGACGTCACGTCACGCGGCATTCGTTCGTTTCGAAGAGCGAACGATTGGGAAGCGCGAGGAAACCGCGCAGAGGTGCGGAGCGGGGTCAGGCGGCCGCGCGGTCAGCCGGCGCCAACACGCCAGCCGGCGCGCGTCGCGCGCATTGCCAGAGCTGTTATCCGTTTAATGCGCGATTTTATCTGTGAGAGGAGACGCGAAGACTGGGGAGGAACCGACATAGAACAGTGGGGCGGGAACGTACGAACTGCGCATGGAAAGGAGGCAGGAGCTGAATCGCCTCGTGCAGGTCCTTCGTTCTGTGAGCGTGGATCCTACCGCTGCATAGACACCCAGCCGGCTCAGATATCACTCACGACTCGAGTTTGCTGGGTTTGTCGCCTGGCCTGACTCTGAAGGAGAGCGAGTGCGTCGATCCGCACAGGTGGGCAGAGTACTTAGGTAAATCGGTTTGACGAGAGAGCAAGACCCGCAGACGGCTTGGGACGCGAGCGACAGTTCGCTTCAGTGAGCTGGCGGAAAATCGATGAACGAGTGGTGGTTGAGCGAGGTTTCTGGGGGGGGGAGGAGGGGGGTCGGCAAGCGTGTGAGAGGGGACGAGTGGCCGCGGGTACTGGCATGTCTTTCCTGCGACGGTAGAGAGAGGACCGACGGAAGACGACCTCCCCCTTCCTTCCGCAAACTCGCGAGCGGCACGAGGAAGAGGCCTGCGGTCTTAGCAGCCACGGTGAGCAAACGAAGCCACACGCCGACAGGAGAACCCGCACACGTGACGGTGCGGTGGTTGTGCAACGGCAAGGCACGGGAAGAAAGTGCTGCCCGCAGCGGTTAAAAAAAATCCCATCTCGGGTGACTTTTTGTGCGGAGTTTGTGTGTGTTCTCCAACCCTGTTCTGCGCGGGTTTCCTCCGAGATCTCTGGTTTTCTTTCGTAACAATAAAAAAAGCACTCCGTAACATGTTCGTGACTCCGCGACTGTCGTGCACTTTAAAGCAAAGCTAGAGACAAACCCATTCAAGGTTGCACTTGAAATTAATTATCTTTATGTACATTGATTTCGTTGCTTTGTGTTTGACGAAAGGCGTCCGTCTTGAATTGAATATATTATCGATTGGGTGACTTTCTGTGTGGAGTTTGCGTGTTCTCTCTCCCCGCGTCCGCATGGGTTTTTGCTTGGTACTCCGGTTTCCTCCCATTGTCCAAAGCCACGCTACGACCTATGTTAATTGGCTTGCTGAGTAAATTGCTCCTAGTGCCCTGCAATGCACCGGTGTACCATCCTGGGTATAGCCCCGCCTTGCACCCTCTGTCGGGATAGCCCCCCGCTCCCTGCGACCCTGTCCAGGATTAATAGTATACTGATAATGATGATGATCGTTATAATTCATTGGTGGATAACATCGCAACATATTGGATGCAGCGTCTGGCGAATACTAAGGCCACCGAACCATAAGCTTCCCTGCAGTTTCCTTACACATCTCAGTGGTTCCCTCTTCCGACAAGTTCCTTCGATACTCTCCCACGCGCGAAAAACTGTGCCGTCAATTTATTAATCGACGGAGCTGTCACTCTCGGTGGACAATTTCACAAACCCCTCTCCTGTACGCAATTGCCACTAATGCCCCGAGGAATATTGAATAGGCACCAAAGACAGAGCTAACCGTGTAGCCTCAACAGACTGTAGGGTCAAGTGCTGTTAGCGAGCAGCAACCTGTGAAGGTCGACACAGCACATAAGGAGATGGGTGACCAGCACCACGCCCGGCCACCTTTGTCTCCCTAGTACCGACCGCACAAGTTACTCATTTAAGGCTGAGTCGACCCAGGGTTTAAAAAAATCGTCGCTGGTGTTCGCTGTGAGCAGGAATCGAACTCGGATGGCCAGGTTTGTGCTGTGCATAGCAAGGCTGCTCAACATAGGGCAAGCAGGGCCGCTCTGGCACGGTGGTACATTTTATCCGCACCGTGAGGAATAATACAATTAAAAACACAAGAAAACTATACCGATGTAGACTTAATACGGCTCGATGTACGAGATGCAAGAATAAGAATTGCTTTCCGAAGCTGTTCTTTCAGGAGAGCCGTATCACGCACTCCCCCCCTGTCCTTCGCAACGATTAATGCAATTGTATTGAAAACAACTGAGTTGGATTTGGCCCATGTTAAAATGCATTCGCATTTCGGCATATGCCTATAGAGTACCACTATGGCCTCGTGTGAATGTCCTGAGCACCTGCATGGGGCAGGTGGGATCCAGAGAGGGACGCAGGGGGCCGTGACCAGCTTGTGTGTGGATCTGGACTTCTTCAACACAAAGGAGTTTTTGAACCCTCGGTCTATGGCATCGGACGCATGTGAGGGACCGTGGTGCATTGGGACGATCTTCACGCAGCAGTGGACAGGACATGGCTGATCCCGATGATGGTATGCGGCCCATAAGAGGTTATCTCGATGTACGAGAGGGTGGGAGCTCTCGCAGAGAAGTAAGCCGTTTGCAAACGTACCTGTTGATTTGTTCGCAAAATTCTACTCTCGGCTCTCCTGCACGTACGTTGGCGATATGTCCAGGAGCTAGACGTCATTATTGAGATTTGCATTGCGTCACGAGAGAGAGCGAGGGAGAGAGTGGGCTTCAGGAGATCGACAGTCCCTGCCGGCGCGCAAACTGCCGTGAGTTCGCCAGACGGTCCACAATTTGGTTGGCGCGGCCACAATCGCACCGTGGTGACGTCTGCCTCTTCCCAAGCGCGAAACCCCAACGCGAGCGCTCAGCGCCGACGCGTACGCGTGCGTTACACGCTTTGCGTGGATTCCAAGCACACCTCGCCTGACACAACAAGCGCCAGCGCTTATCCATGCAATCGCTGCGTTTCAACTCCCGTAACCTGTGAGCGAACCCGGAGGACTGGATGACTTTATCTGCGCCAAAGACATGGAGGGTGGGGGGGGAGGTCTGGCGAGTACATAATTGATCCTTTTGCTATGCGCGTCGATTGTGTTTGCATGTAGACGGGCGTTAAGTCACAGACAGACGCAAGGTGCGCCCACACACAGATGGGCCAAATGTTCTGCGCACAATAGTTTTTGTTAATGCGCTTTGACCCTGCACGGGAGACGCGCAGAGGGTGGGCATCTCTCCTCTCTCTCCCCCCCCCGTCCAGGTGGAATTAAGGCTGGCACCAGCGCTGTCTATTCCTAGCCGGGTCTCCCCCCACCCACCATCATCATCACACCGCCACTGCGAGCCGTCAGCAGCAGACGCCGTGTCTCCATCTTCTGCTGCCTATCCTCCCCCACCCCGCGATTACACAAACAAACCATCACCTCTGGGAATGGTGCGGCTGGGTGAGAGGGGAAAGCCCAAGAGGCGCAAGAGATAATGCCGTGTGAACATTGTCACCTATGGAAATGTGGAGGGGGGGGCGGCGGCTTTGCCACAGAGCCTCTCAGGGATGGTGAGATTCGTGTCTTCAGTAAGCGAGTGTCAGTATTTGAATCTGACCACAATCACCGGTGCCGCAATGCAAGTTCGCGCATGCATTTGCGAGCATCTTCAACAGTGCCCATTGCCGCTCTCCGCTGTGTACTGATGTCGGAGGTCACAGCGCCAAGTAGGAGAATTGCAACTTCATGTTGTGAGTTCATTTGATTGTGCAATCTTGCATGTTACTGCTTACTTTAATGATTACGGTTAGAGTCTAATTCATACACCTATTGTTGCTGTGAGTTGTATTTGCCCTTTGGTTTTATGCATTCCTGCATTGGTCAGTTCAGACGTATGTCGTGTCACTTGAATCCTGCATCCAGATCTTGCAAACTCACTGGGTGCTTTCTGCTTTAATAACAAACGTCTGTCTTTCGGGATAGCCGTGTCGAGCATTCCTCCTTTCTCCTTTGCGACGTTTCACCTCCCACGTCTGAGGCACCATCTGCCTATGCCAAAAGGGTGCCTTTGGGCATGAGAAGCCAAATGTCGTGAAGGAGAGAGGAGGAACGGTCGATAAGGCTAACCTGAAGGAACCGCTCTCTGCCGCCTTTTCGGGTGGCTGGCACAGCTCGCAAAGTCCAACACAACCGTGCCAACTGTGACATTAACGCACAGGAGGGACGGCCCAAGTGCCATCGACGCCCCATCGCGTATTGCATTGGGACGGGTTTGCACGAAGCGCGTCCACAAACTGTGTGCAGACAAAACGTGCGAAGCGGACGCGCGCGTGCCGTTTGACGCCAATTTTACATCACTGCTCGCTGTTGTGCGCCGTGCGTCCGTTCTTACTTGCGCTGTTGTGCAAAGCAAATGCGTCATTTGGCCATTTTCTGACCAATGACCCCCTTCCCCCCCCCCCCAACTAACACACGGAGATCCGTCGTTGCACTTAAGTGCCCGAGAGCGGCCAAGCTGTTAATCTAGAGGATGCGACGACAAACAACAACAAAAACACGGTTAATTCGGACGCGATGGCTTCGGTGCCGCGGGCAAATTTGCCGATGGCAAAAGATGCGGTTTCTGCCGGAGAGCCTCCAATCCCCTTTAAGACGAGCACTGACCTACATAGACAACTTAATCCTCATTTCCCTACCGATCATCCCGTAAGGGCCGGCTCTGCTAAATATGCCCGATTTCTGAACAGCGGATAAGGGGGGCTTCTGTGGCGTTCCCGAGTCTGCTCGGGGCGGCCGCCCAGCCCCCCACCCACCTCCCGGGCCCCCCCCGCCCTACCGACCCCACTGCCCCACCGACCCCATCCCCCCACCGTCGCAGGTTTTAAGTCCGTCTGGGCCGATTTGTCTTTACACCAAGGATTGTCGCATTGCCCGGCCAGACCGGGGAAACAAAGGAGGCTTGGGAAAAATAAAAATAAATTAAATGAGCAGCACATTTACTTGACGAGTCTATAATTTGCAGATGAAGATTAGCTCCGTAGATTTAAAGACACTTTAATCGGCCGCACGGCAAAGCAGGGGTCTCAACAGATGCTTGCAACACCAGGTAGGAAATCAGATTGCGCGGGATTTCTGTTCCTGTTTAATGCAGCAGAAGCCACCCGCTAGATAATGCTCGGGCTTAACGAGCGGGCGTTATTTTCACATCGGATTCGACGAAAGGTCGTTGTCTTGCGGCACTGGTTGGAACGCGTCGAGGGGCTGGCTAGGCGATCGCGTTTCTCGTCGTTTGCACGCCGTGCCGAGCGATCCGTTTCTGAACGTCGCGGAACGCAATGCTTTCGGCGAGAACGCCGCGGCGTTCACACGGAAACATGCATGAAACATGCAACGGCCCTTATTCGTGGCACGTAAATAATAATGATAATAATAATTGCACTTCTAGTGCGCTTTTTACCCGAGGATCACAAAGCGCTGCACACAGCTGTGGAGAGAACGCCATGTCAGCAAGAACAACGACACATGATCGGCAAATCAACAATAAAAACATAAAGTATAGTGTGCTGTGTGGCGCCAGTGTAACAGTAAAAGCTTCCTTACGTATGTTAAGCATCTAATAAAGCAAGCAATGATTTTTTGTACATCTGTTGTATTGCTATGTGCCGTGTTTCGTCAAAGATCAAATGGAATCTAGGATGCCGCGCACACACACGTGTGGATCGGTGGTCAGTTCAAGCAGTGGCCATCAAACCTAGTGACCTCGGTTAGATTCCCAGCCACGGCTAATCGACATAAATGATGATGAGTGATCTCTAAACTGGGCCTTAACAATCCTAAAGCAGGACACGTGTGAACAGGCGTTCATCCAGCAGTGGATTGACAAGAGCTGTAAACTATTATTGTTATCACGCATCTGCTTTACAGATGAAGCACGACATGAAATCAGTTTATTTTATTTAACCAAGGTACGTCTTGTCATGGCTATACAATAAAATGTCATAACACGTGTGTGTTTTTTATTTTAATTAAAACAAGATTTGCAGGTAACATACAAAACTGGGCGTTTGGGCTGGAACACAGCACTACCGTGGTAAGTGACGTAGCCTTTTACTCTGCTGATGCTCCCGGTAACATTACACTTCGCAAGAATGAATTCCACGTAAATCACGCAAACTGCCTCGACAGTGAGCACGGAAGGGATTCGGTTCGCCATTGAACCCATTGCACACTGCAGCGTACTGAGTGCCATGACTGCGCACTTCATCCGGGAAACATACGAACGAAAGATGCAGCAAAGTCAGATTCGTCAGAATTCTGGAAGCGCTTATGTAGGCTCGCCACGGCTCGAGAGCGTGATGAAGCGTGACGATTGCTCTCCAAAGCTCTACTTCCGTGAGAGCCGTGTCGAGCGCTCCCCTCTCTCCTTCGCTTCCCACGTTGCAGGCTTCATCAGAGCACCTGAGGATGCCTCCAACGCGAGAGAATGCCAGAGGAGGGCTCCACATGGCTATCCAAAAAGAACAGCTAAGAAGAGCAAATTTGACGCATCGAGCCGTGACAGCCTACATCAGTACAAAATGTAAATTGTTTCATCGAGCTTTGTAGTAATTTAAATACCGGCTTTTGTCTATCAATTGTACAAATAATAACGCTGTGTGCTAACATATTAGAGGACTGTTAGCCCAGAAACGTGATTAAAAATAGCTTTACAATATATTAGTTCTATCACTCGATATGGCAGCTTTCCCTAGCATAGCTAAATATATCGCTGATAATCTCTGTAGAGCACAAATTGTTTCTGGAAAAAAATGCATAATAATGGACGTGCGGATTATTTTAATCTTACGTTGCGTTAACATGTCGTGGAAATATATTGCTCACGATGACTAGCGACGCTCATCCACACGGCGGTGCGGATTGCGCTGCGAAGGTCTCCAGAATATGCAAATTGTTTATGAGCACTGCGTGTTGACTTGGTAACGAAGGCACGGGGAGACTCTTTAGTTTCCATTTTGGTTCGCAAAAAAGCTAGCCTGTATAAAGTCACCCGCAAAGCACAAGTTATTCTTATGTTGCGTCAATATACAAAGGTGAGCGTGGATCCATTGATTGGGCCCGGTTATCGGAAACGTTCTCGAGGAGAGATTTGTATGGCATCCTCTACATGTCACCGATGTTATGGGAATGTTAAAGGAATTGCTTCCTCAACGATCCAATAAACCAAAAAAAAATGTAGAGCCGTGTGTTAATGCAATGCCGAATGAAGGATTGAATTTTTTAAAAACCCTCGGTTGCGGGTGATGTTTGGGCATACTTCACCATACGCTTAAGCTCAGCTTCACTTAATTGCTGTGCCGAAAATATATTGCACTGAAGACAATAACATCCAACGTACGATTAAGGTGTGCAGAAGCGTACACGCGCACGTTCCAGTCGGGGGAATTGGTTAAATAATTTAATGTTTTTCCAACGTTCAACTCCGTTATTTTTCTCACAATCACGAAGTTATGTTTGAAATACCCGCACTCTTTGAGTTCACAAATTGCGGGGGGAGCAGCCGATTTGTCGTTGTTGTGGGCCCTTCGTTGAGCCCATCCTACTAACTTTTCACACCGCGGCCTTCCTTTCTTAAACGCTGCTGCTGCTGCTGGCTTAAGGTGGGTGATATTCCGTTACATAAACAAGCTTCTTCAAAGTGATCGGTCGGCTGAGGCCTCTCCTACGTCAACACAGTCGTCGTCACCTGTGGTTCCCTTCCCCAGCGATCCGTCTTCGCCACACACTTTGACTCCATCGCCTGATCTCCTCGCTGGCCTCACCTTTGTGCGCGCATCGCCTGTCCTCGTTAACGTTTGTCCCAAATTTAGCTTCGTCCATCATGCTTACTCTGTTCCACCCTGCGTTTATTATCCCTGCCAGGTCCTGCGTCTACCCGTGTCCACCTCGATTGTCATTGCTTCAAAAGCGCAGTTTTTATGCTGTTCCCAGCTGCAAAACGTAACTTCCGCCCAAGCCTAGAAATTATTTTAAAGCTCTGCATTCGTTATAAACTCAAGGGGTTTCTTTATTTATCAAAATTGACGGGTTTTTTTAAATGTCGCCGTTAAAGTGGGCAGAGGGAAATCGTTAATGAAACTCAGAGTGTCTGCCGTAGGGGTGATCTTCTTTTTCCAAGCATGTAATGCGTTCTTCTGACGTCAGGATGAGGGCAGAAGAGTGCTTAAGAAGGCCGATGATATCAACGCAAAAAGGGGAATTGAAAGCTGAAAGTTTCAAAGTGTCAGATGACTAATCATCGGAAAGTAGGAAGTTAAGCTGAATAAAGGCACAAAACATTTAGCGTCGAACAGATACGAATTTGCGATTGTGAAGGGTTCGACCACCCTACTCAATGCGAACACACATGTACATATATGTGATCGCTTGCTCCGTGATGCATGCACATACTTTAACCGTTCAGGATGAATTATATTTGTTGGACGCTCATGAAAAATCGTCGCAAAAGAGCCACGAGGGCCGCCACGGTCAGCGAGCGGCTTCACCTCTCATGGCAAGGCGGTGACGTCGCGACGTTGTCCAGACGTTGCCTAAACGTGCCGTCGCAAGCAGTCGCGTCGTCTTGTCGGTCGCTCGCGGCCCCGCTCGGGCACTGCCCGCACGCTCGTAAGAGGTGGCATAAAACATCGCTCCACGGGCCAGCGCCACAAAGTGCCCGGCAACAAAAATGATAATTATTTAACAACCGAGGCGTCGTCGCTACTGCGGATTTTGGCTGAAAACGCGTACAGTTTTAAATACCTTTGCCTTCAGTAGGTGCCAGTGCAGAGGAATCTAGTGTTCCACTGCACTATGCTCCAAAGTCTATGTTCCCCTCGTTTACCAACCCATTATGACAAGTGTGATGACTGACGTATGTTACATGACCCCTATGACCCAGGAGGGGTCCACATCCAGCAGTGGATTGAGAAAAGGTCTCTGCGCATTGACCCTTGTTTAGTCACCCGCGCTCAAGCCCAAGTAACTCATGTGAATGGGACCTGCTCGCACTTGCTTAAAGAGATTCAAATATACACAGTGTAACATTTGTCACATGTGAGTGTTGGTGGTTTTATTGGTTGGAGGTAGCAGCGTAGTGATTAGCGCTACGAACCCGGCGATCCGAAGTTGAGTCCCACTCACGGCCAACACCAGCAATGATTTTATTAACCGGTCCTGGACCTCCGATAGGTCGACTCTGCATCAAATGAGTACCTGGTGCAGTGTGTGAACATTGCCCCTAGGGAGATAAAGGCGGCTGGGTGTGGTGCTGGCCACCCACCCCATAAGTGCCGCGCTGGCCTTCATACGTGCAGCCTATGAAGGCTAGCACGTCCCCCAACAGTATGTTAGGGCTAAATGGGGATCTTTGTCTTTGTGGGTAATAACAACATGAAAATGCAGAGACTGTTATTGATCTGCTTGAAAAACAAGTCTGACTAGGATAGCTAAGCCAGTTTTTTTTTTACAATTGTTCATTTGTAAGCGACAAAGAATTATGTTTCGGTTCATCAAATCAAAGTCCAAAATCTGCTGCTTTGAGCTGTCATCATAAACACCTCAACGTTGTACAGACATAGTTGTTTGAAAGACGCTCTCAAAAGATTTGACATCTCGAGCTATAGGTGCTATCGGTGAGTTCAGTTTAAGAGGCAATACTAGAAATCTCTAAGGTGTCCAGTGTGGTAACTTCCAAACATGGCACTCTTCACCACAGACTTAAAGGTCTGGGAAAATAATCATGGCAGTGCCTTAGAATCATCCTGAAAAATCTCAACTTATTCCCAAGACTCTTTGGGATGAACCTGCTTGGAATGATTGTACAATTCCTCACTCGATAAGTTGATGTCTTCGGAAACGGGAATACGGAGATAAGACTCCCTCGTGTGATGAGTGAAACCAACTTGCTATACTGCCTTCCACTATCCACCTCGTATACCCAATATATATTTTAATTCATTGAAATCACTCTAAAATCTATCATGTAGAGCAACTCAACCATCTGCCACGAGTCAATTGAAACAAACCACAATACAAAAATGTACACAACTTGATATTGTTTTCTCACAAAGTCCAGCCCTAACCTAAGTGGAAGCGACCCAAAGGCTCCCTGCAACCTATCTTGCTTTACCCTGTCCAACAAATGCTCTTCTCGTGAGCTCTTTATGGGGACGTGGTGACGTCTGCGCCGTTCAATGACTTTAACACTGGACACTCTCACGGCAGGGCAGCTGTTTACCGCTTGTTCCATCATTCGACGCGGACCCCATCGCTTTATGGCCTCCGCGGTAGTCACAGAGGAAGGGCATTGTTTACATTTCCCAGGTGACAGAGTGGCGACAGGAGACATCATAAACTGGCTCCTATCAAATACCTTAGGGGCTGATGCACATAGTTTGCATAACTTGGCACACAAGCTACTGACTTGTTGTGCGCGTGTGTTTTTTTTCTGCGGTTTAATTGTTGCTCTGGTGGCTTGGGCAATGAGCGATTTAAACTCACAAGATGTCTGTTTGCTGTTTAGCTTTTATTTTTTAGTGAATCCGCCTCATTCGCAACGCTCCGTCTGCGCCTCATTTACAATCAGGTTTCAGGGTCAATGCAGTAAAGACACTCGGAGGACAAACTGACGTCGCGTAGGATAGATAATATCATGATGAGCCATGATCAGTCCACTGCTAAATGAAGGACTCACAGAGGGCGCATATGAAAAAAGTTTGAACAATTTCATGAGCGTGCCATATTTTCCCAGAAAATGAGAATTAACAAACTGAGAAAAGGTAGTTGTAAAATAATCACATCTTTGCTCGTGAGCTACATGAATAATGTAATGTAAACGATTATGCAACGGCTACACATTTATTGCTTCGCCCATTAAACATTTGTGAATGGATACCTTTTGTGAACATATATCCATGCATTTAAAAGCTGTCACAAGACTGGTAAATGTACGTGGACACTGTTTTACAGCCTTTTTTCAAAGTCGCAAGTAATAAAACAAATATTTTAAACCGTGTAACTTTGAGAGAAAAAAATGTATTTGAACACCGACACACAAAATGTTTAAACAGGCTTCACGCTGTTTTACTTCATACAATCAGCTGGCAATAAAAAGTCTCTCTGTCACACCGTGTTAGATAAAACCAGATCAAACGTGCTCTAGGTTTTATAGCAATAGTATCGGTGTTTTCCCTATCAATATCATTTCGAGACGTAAAAAACACCGTACATCCACCCCAATCCTGTTCGGAACAACACTGTTGTGGCACGGGGCAAACCCATCCAGTCACGGGCAGAAACAAAACCAGTGAATTCCGAAATGGATTGGTGTCTGCGCTGATCGTCTTATTGATGTATGTGAACAAAGTGTCCCTCTAGCATAAATAATTAATTCTGCGGCTGAGTTTTCACAAAGCAGCCCGCGTACAGCCGTGCGCATGTCGTCTTTGCTACTGCTAAAGGAGATTTCAGAAGGAGAAGCGGTAGAGGTTGCTTAGCGTGAAGTCAGAGAGTGTGATGAAATGCTCAAAATGCATCTGGCCTGGCAAAGGCCGCCGAGGAGACGTCACCCTCACTTGGTGACTGAACGGCGGTTGTGATTGGGTTCAAATGTGTTGCCGACGGTAGGCCAATGCTGTTTACAAGTTGAATTTAAAACTGGTTTCCTCCCTGAAGGGCAATTTATTCTGGCAGACACAAACTCGGTCCTGTGTCTCTTAAGATTTTATTTGTAGCTTCAATATTTCAACACACGTTTCTTTACATGTATCTGTATGTTTTGCTGTTTTTTTTTTTACAATTGTCTGCCATCTACGAATTGTTATAATTTTTAGATAGTCGTGTATACACGACGCTTTTTTTTAATCAACACCATAAATTACGTTTGGCCTCGAACATTATATCTTAGAATTCGTGATGATGTAAATAGACACGCAAGCATTTAACCTTAAGCTCTTATTAAACATATTCGCTGATTTGTCCGAGGTGTATTTTTTTTATATCAGGTTTAAACAGAATTTTTTTTCAACACAAAACAACAGATCGATATTAAACATAAAACACACTACACAGTTTAGGTCAAAGTTGATCAAGATTGGAGATAATAATTTAACTTAACCTTTTATACGGGAGGAATCGCATGGCAATGACATCACTGTAGTTGCTTCTGTTGCGTAAACATCTTAGTCAGCAAGTCCGTATTCATTCATTATTTCCCGATCTATTTTAGTCCCATTGCATTATCAGTTTACAAGAACACTTACCTGCATATTGCGTTGAACCATTTTAATATTAAGGTTCGAACTGATGCAGTCAATGTTATGACCCAACCAAAACACCCAATTAAATATTGAAATGTCCTTTGGGCGAAATTTACTTTACGCAAGTAATTAAGCTTCACACTATTTTAGCGAGCCCCTCCGTCTCTAAACCAACAAACATTGTAACTTTAATAGGATGCAAAACCCAAATAATACGACGCACGTAAAATAGTAATCAAAGTATTCATATTTCAAAAAGTTGCCACTGTGAATTTGCAATGGTGCACCTTACCCAGCATGAAAAATAATAGCGCTCTTAAAGGAAACTCAAGGACACGTTGTGTTTCCTCCCCCTATTGCCTCCGCCTCTTACAAAGCAATACCATACGCAAAGACATTCTATTCATTTTAGTCCAAGTACAAAGATCCCCCGTATAGCCTTAACAGACTGTTGGGACAAGTGCTGCTCGCGAGTAGCAAGCTATGAAGGTCGGCGCGAAACACGACGGTGTAGGTGGCAAGCAACGCTCCCGGCCGCCTTTGTCTCTCCAGAGAGGCTGAGTCCAGCGAAGGGAGACCCAGAATAGGTTCATTCATCGTCACTGCGTAAATATCTGGCGTTGGTGGCTCGTGAGCCAGTATTCGAACTTTGGTCGCCGGCTCCGTAGCGCAACGCGCTAACTCCTACACTACCGCTCCCCACGAGCTCATACCGCCCCCCCCCCCC
>JAZEWT010000012.1:8669219-8683040 GCA_036362905.1 Mordacia mordax
TTTTTATGAGACCGCACACCCAAACGCGCTCTGGTCAGCGCTCGTGGCGCCCGTCCCTGCCAAACGATTCCCTCTGAATGAGTCGCGCGGGTGGCAGGCGGACAGATGGCCTGGCGCGTTGCTGTCGATCTCGAGAAAACTATCGACGGGACGTCGATATTTTTCCCCTCCTCGCCTCGGTGTGAGAGCGGTTAGGAGGGGGGGGGGAGGTAAGAAGAACTCTACCATTTAACGCGATCATCATCATCAATGCCTGGTTGATCCTGTACAGGATCGCGGGGAGGGGGAGGCGGAGTCTATCCCGGCATACGGAGGACGCAAGGCGGAAATATACCCTGCACGGCACCGGGGGTAATTTGCTCAACGGGCCAATTAACTTAAGCGGCAGCGTGTCTTTGGACAGTGGGAGAAAATCGGAGTCGCTTGCGAGAGACACGCAAACTTCACAGAGAAAGGCACCCGCCCGGGAATCGAACCCGAGACTTCTTGCTGAAAGGCGACAGCGCGACTCACTGCGCCACCGCTCCGTCCCTTTAACGCTCTCGTCGGCTGTTATCAAATCTGCGGCTCAGACTTAAGACAATGGGAGTGGATAATCTTCTGCCGCGGATTGAGGAGGTGGATCTCCCAGGATAATCACCAGGGATTTATTATCAATGACTGTGTCCACCTGGCTTCCTACTGCGGTGGCTCAGCAGTTAGCCCGCTGGACTACCATCCTGGCGACCCGAGTTGGAATCCCGCCCATGATCAACACCACCAGTGACGATTTTCTGAACCGGTCCTGGACCTCTCCTAGGTCAACTCAGCCTCAAATGAGTACCATGTGTGCTGTGTAAACATCACCACTGTGAAGGCAAACGCGGCCGGGCGTGGTTCTAGTCCCCCACCGGCTCGTGTGCCGTGTCGACCTTCGTGAGTGCTCGCTAACGGCACTTGACCCTACAGTCTGTTAAGGCTACACGGGGGATCTTTGTATTTGTCCTCCCTGCAGACGGCCCCGGCCTGCACACAGAGGGCGAGGCAGGCGTCGTTGCGACCACAAATCCCTGCTGCACCGAGGCAAGCTCCGTGATTCATCAGCGTGGTGCCGGGCACTCGCTCAGTTCTTATTATATAATAATAACAATTACACTTCGAGAGCGCAATTATTGTTTAAAGCTGGAAGGAAACGTTGAGCTATGGAGCTCTTTTTAACAGTTGTCCGGTAGGGAAGGGTAAGCAAATTTGTAGCTAACTTGGGGTATACCCGGAATGGGACGGCAGTCCATCACACGGCACCGGGGACAAATGCATTTGGACTGTGGGAGGAAATCAGAGTACACGTTGAAAACCCAGGTGGACACGGGGGAGGACGATGAACTCCGCACGGAAATGCACCCGAGCCGGGAATCGAACCCAGAAGTGTCTGTTAGACGGCAGCGCTACTCACCGCGCCACCGTGCCACCCTGAGGTTCTATGTGCCATCCTGTATGCATCTTGAGCCGGTTGATAACTCCGATATCTGATCGTTATTATGATTAGCAGAGTACCCGCCCTAGGGCGACGACATCTCACGACAGCAGAACTGTGCTCAAGAGGGTCAATGGCACCAGTGCAAAAGTGGGAATTGGTGCTAAAGTTTCCAAAGACTAATCAATAAGTGGGAAGCAACGCTGAAATAGGCATACAGGCCTTGATGTTGTGTAGATACAATTTGTGTTTATTAACGATTAGAACCCGATAACCTCAGCGCTGACATACATACATGGGACCACTTGCTTCATTCTAAAGAGTGAACTCCAGGAAAGAGTGAACTCCAGGAAAGTATCGCTGAGCCTCCAAACTCTTTTTCAGGTCTGCGTCCTGCTAAGATTTCGCAGTAGACTAGGGGGGTCTCATGCTGTTGCTGTGCGAGATCTCGTTTTGGATAATTTTCAATGAACCATTTGGTGAACACGGGATACTTGGTATTGAGCGGATGGTCTTTAGCCGACTTAGGAGTTCGTGCGATGGATTTTTCATTAATGCGTTTTTGGGAAATCGAACGTTGACATCTTTGTGGTTTCTTAACCTTTTGCACGTCAAGGCCCCCTCGGGTCCGGTATCCATGGACCAATAGGTGGTAGTCGCGGCCCACTGATGGGGTATGAACTCATCACGGTGGCACAGGGTACTTATCAATTAATCCCACGTTCATCTCATGGGTGGCAATTGCATGTCTCCTGAATTAATTAGGAGTTGAAATAATGAATGTGATATTTTAACAATCACAGTACCGTAACGTATCACGCCAAATGAATAAAAAGCATGCACAAATGCTTCTGTCATGTGTGGAGATCCTTGTTTAAGTCGTCAGAGGGCCGCAAACTAAGGACTGGTTCCGACCTGTTGGGTTTCATCAGCAGGGTCAGGGACGGGCACTTTTGTCAAAGACCGTGCATTTGCAACATTGCACCGTACACCTGTGAAGTAGTGCACAGTGTATTTCACACAGATAATAGAGAGATCATTATTATTACAGCAGAAAAAAATCCAGTGAGCTTGCAAGTGCTGTGTGTGGGATTTCTGCGATGCAACACTGGCTCTTATCTCTAACACTGGCTACTATCTCTACTGCCGGATCCTATCTCTAACGCAGACTCCTACCTCTAACACTGGCTGTTATCTCCAACACTATATAAATATGTGTTTATTGTTACAGTAGAAAGTATCCAATGAGCCTGCAAGCTCTAGATGAGGGATTCCTGGAATGCAACTAATTTTTGAACTAACCAACACAAACAATATGTTAAATGACAAGGTAATACAACGAATTTACAATATGGAATTGTGCAAAGACTGAAAGCCTAACCATAATTATAAACAGTAACACAGAGTTCATTGAAGAAACGAGTTACATAACAAGAAAGGGCACATGTAGCACCGCAAACCACTTTGTCAGTTGTTTTGGGAATTGCAGCTCAGCAAGCGTTATCATTCTAACAAGGATATAAGGTTGTCCTGCGGTGCGATGGTTTGGCTTTGCTGAGATTGGCCTCCCTCCCGCACACAAATCTCATGACCGCATCGTGAGCTCTGTCACCTGTGCCCTTGGCTGAATGCTAGGTTGCCATCAGCGACTGGTCCTCCAGCTGATCTTCTGCTCGCGTTCGCTTTTATTTTCCCCGACAGTGAGTGTGCCGGTGTAGGTTTGTCGCGGCTCGATGCGTCGTGATTGCTTTCCAAAGCTCTTCTTTCCAGATAGCCGTGTCGAGCGCTTCTCCTCCCCAGCAATGGGTTTATTGAAGGAGAGAGGAGGCGCGCTTGACACGACTATCCCGAGTGAACAGCTTTGAAAAGCAATCAGCAACAGTGAATGTCTTCCAAATCTTGTTTGTACTTTCAAAATGAAAAAGATACTGATAGATAATGAAATGTTTTATCAGGACGATACGAAGAACATTAATATTCGCATTTATAAAGCGCTTTTCACCCGAGGGTCACAAAACGCTGCTAAGAGCTATTGATTATTACGTTATACCAGTTTTCACTTATGCATACTAATGTTGGATAATATCACCAAGTATGGAAAGGAGAATTGAAAAAAACAAACTGTGTTTTTTTGGACGCATCTTGAAAGTACCCCAGAGAAGTCACATCTCAAATTCAGAAACGTTGTCGAGAGTGGAATGTGGAAGGAAGCTGTTGAACGACATTCGAAAGAGTAAAATTTAAATTCTAGTTATACCTGAAAAACATGAAGGAAAGAGAGATCGTGGACTACAGAGATTGACTTGTGTCAAAAGTCTATCGAGATGGATGAACATGTGAACAGTGGACCCTCTCAGAAGATTAAAGAGCAGATATTTGTTGAAGACCTTTATCACCAACGTCCTGTAGGATATGGTACCTAGAAGAGGAAGATTTTCAACTGACGTCGATGATGCGTCTGTTTCGAGTTCCCGATGCGTCCTCGATTTGTGAGACACCCACCTGTGTGTCGCGTCGCGAGAGAACTCAAAGGTCATGCACGCTTGCTCAGTTGCGTTGCTTCACGTTGGCCAGTCCGTCCACATCGCGACTCGTTTTCAATGGCAAGGAAGAGGAGGGGGCTGACCGCAGAAAAGAGCGACAGAAAACACGGCCGTGTGGAGAGGTAGGAGAGAGAGTGGTGGAGAGGTAGGAGAGAGGGTGGTGGAGAGGTAGGGGAGAGGGTGGTGGAGAGGTAGGGGAGAGGGTGGTGGAGAGGTAGGAGAGAGAGTGGTGGAGAGGTAGGAGAGAGAGTGGTGGAGAGGTAGGGGAGAGGGTGGTGGAGAGGTAGAAGAGAGGGTGGTGGAGAGGTAGGGGAAAGGTTGCGGCCGGAGCCCTGGTTCTACCACTGAGTGAGGGAAGACACGGACTGATCTGTGTGCGGAGTCAGCTGGCCACCTTCTGTCTACAGGCCGCACACAGGCTCCTGTACGCCACCCACCCCCCAACCGGCCTGGACAGCTGGGTTACCTGTGGTACACCAAGCAACTTTTCCACACATACCTTCCCAGTTCAGCAGCTACCACCTTTTTACAGGAGCACCATGGTTACCTGGAGCTCCCTCAGTGTAACGAAGCTGAACTTGGCCACAATCGGCTGAGGAGATGCTCCACGAGCCACTCATTGGGAACTATCAAATGGAACTGCCCTCTACTACCGGGTCCTCCATGGAGAGGCTCCTCACAGAAGGCCATCTCACCAGGATGGGAGATCTGGTGGAACCTGGCACCGGGGGATGATGGCTTTGTCCGCCAGTACTGGCCTCGAGGCTGGGGCAACGGTCGCTCCGCCAGGTCACCAGGATTCTGGCAGAAACCAAGGAGGCCTTCGCGGCAGCTGCGGGGAGCGCATCCGCCATCAGCACCGAAGACAGAGAAACCACCCCGGGCCCCTCTCCACCGAAGCTCTCCATCGCACCAGTGAGCCGCCCACCCCCCCCCACCAAGACACCGGGAACACAACCTCTGCCGCCTGAAAGACCTGCCAGAGGTGGTTTTCCCAGGAGCTAAAAGAGAAGATCTGTACATCCGCATGGTGCACAGCCACTACCAGGATGCCCTCAGGAGCCACAAGGACCACGCATGGAGGGAGGCTCTACCCTGCGTCACACCCGAAAGCCCCTCTGGAAGCAGCTCTACGCGAGGCCCACGCACAACCACCACGGAGACCTCAGTTGGAGCATCATCGCGCACGGCACCGTCACCACCAACACCTTCCTGGCTCGCTTCACCGACACCACCAACACCTTCCTGGCTCGCTTCACCGACACGCCACCAGAGTGCGGGTTCTGCGGCCAGGCCGAGACGGTGGCCCCACCAGTACGTCCATTGCAAGAACCTCGACTCCCCTATTCAAGGTCCTTCGCAACGCCCTGCTTAAAGTCAACCTCCATTTCTCCCCGACCATCCTCATATTTGGACACCAAGTCAGCAAGGCCTCCGAACTACGGGACAGACTGGTGAACGAGCTCGTGGGCTACGCCAAGCTGGCCATCAACAGGGCCAGGAAGGCGGCCACGGAGGACAACCGCCCACCCAGCAGCCTCGGAATCTTCCGAGCTCTGCTCGGGGCCAGGCTGTGGCTGGAGTTCCGTCACAGCGTGCTGACGCACTCCGCTACGGCATTCAAGAAGAGGTGGGCGCTGGAGGAGGCCGTGTGTTCGGTGACCGACACCGGAGACGTTCAAATGGAACTCCGAGAGTAAACGGAGAGTGGGAGGAGGGAGAGCGGGAGAGAGGGAGAGCAAAGAAAATGGAGAGGGTGAGGGAGCAGCTAATCTCTTGAGGCGGGTGCTTTGCGAGGGTGACGCGGGTGAAAGCTCCGCACTGCCGATGACTAAGGACCTCATCAAGGCGCGGCTCCGCCTGCATCCGCCTTCTACAAAAGCGTTGGGGGGGCACTTTCCTGAAGCGCTGGGGCAGCGCTCTGTGCATAGACACTTATGGGACCCTCCAGTTCACGTTTCAATTTGCACTCATTTCTGAGGGTCTTACCATCTATTTCTCAGACCTATCATTCTCTCACGCTCTCAGTGAACAGTTGTATATATTGTATACTATATTATATACTGTCTTAATCGTGTAGATTGTGGCGTGCCACTGCTGCTAATAATTTTGTAATTCTGAATAGGGGTGTGTGTATATATTCGAAACCAATTGAATGTGTGCGCGTTATAAATTGGGGAGGGTGGTGGAGGGGAGGGAGGGACCTGGAGTGCAGGAGGCAGGTTGGAGTACGGGGTGGCAGGGTAGGAGTAGGCGGGGGGTTGCGGGTGGTGAGGGGGCGGTGGGGGGAGACGGGGGTGGGGAGAGGTAGGAGTGGGGGGAACACGCGCAGACGCTCAGTGTTTCTAGAAGATTAGGGTGAGAGACAGCCGCACAGCTTGTGGCCCCATGGCGGCCACAGACTCGTCCCCACCAACCCCTCCCCCCCCCTGCTAAAACCTAACTCCAGGTAATGGGCGATGGCTGGGTGGGCAGAGAGGAGAGGTGGCCGCTGCTTTTCTAGGGCCCGGGCGCCGCCGACCCCTCTATTGTTTGGCTGATGGATCTGAGTGTGGCTACAGGCAACTGATCAGTGCGGCCCGAGCTGTTTGTTTTTGTGAGCCCATTGAATCATCTTCTCCCCTGAAGAAGGAGAAGTGAAAGAAAAAGAATGAAAGAAAGAAAATCGAGGCTTTACCCTGGATTGTCTCAGATATCTGATCTGCACGGAGCTTTCTTTCTTTTTGTTCAAACCTTTCTCCAGGTTTTCTCTGGGACTGAAGCTAAGTATTCGCTCGCTTGATACACAGGTGTTTATAATTACAGCAGAGAGTGCACATCGAGCTCGCAAGCTCGAGATGCGGGATTCCAGCGACACAACACTGGCCCTATCTCTAACAATAGACGGCGTTTATTATTGCGGTAGAAAGTACCCAGTGAGCTCGCAAGCTCGAGATGAGAGATTCCTTGAACACAACAGAGACCACCATTAAAACAAAAAAAATATCGCGAGCAAGCAGCGACTGTGAGTCGGCCCAATGTTACAAAAATAATTCATCCAAAACGTACAGGGTGGCACGGTGGCTGCTCAGTGGGTAGCGCTGTCGCCTCACAGCAAGAAGGTCCCGGGTTCGAATCTCAGCTCGGGTGTCTTTCTGTGTGGAGTTTGCATGTTCTCCCCGTGTCTGCGTGGGTTTGCGCCGGGTACTCCGGTTTCCTCCCACAGTCCAAAAGACATGCTGCTGTATAGGTTAATTGGCTTGCAGACTAAATTGCGTGCAGTGCCCGGTGATGGTCCCATCGTGGGTGTATCCCTGCCTTGCGCCCTGTGTCTGCCGGGATAGGCGCAGGCTCACCGCGACTCCGTACAGGACTGAGCGGCTTCTGACAATGAGATGAGACAATGTGTAAAGATCAGCAGTGGAGAGACAAAGACGGCACAACACTTCTGGCCACAACACTCGCTTCCTGCCAGCCTCCAGTGATGCTTACGAACAGCACTCGCCCTTAAATCTACAGTCACTACCATCGTTGTGCCACCCTCTTATTCCAGTTGGTTTCAAAATTTCATCCCAGCTGCGTTTGCATAAATTAACGGAAGATTTGAAGGGTTGCAGCTTTCCTTTCGTTTTGCTGAAACAAACGTAACATGTTCCCATAGCCACTGTTGCTCTTCTTTGTCTCGTATTCATTTACTGTGGTGTGCAATCTTGAGCGCCTGATGTTTACTTCACGGTTTTCGTTGGTGTTTCATATTTGTACAAGTTGGTATTGTGAGTTTGTTTCATTGTGCAATCGCAAGTGTTACTGTTAACTTTTATTATTACGGTTCGAGGATCATTTATGCACATTGTTGGTGTAAGTTCATTTGCCGTTTAGTTTCATGCGTTGAAACATTGCTGAGTTCGGATATCGCTGAAATAGAACTGCAATCATTTTAATGATAATTAAAATAACTCTCAATCCTGGATTCTGATTCGTAACGCGAATAGCAATCGGCACCTTACTGGAGCTCTCTCAAGACCACTGCCGTATCGTCAACACGAGTCCCAACAAGAGAGAGCCCAGGCGCGATCTTTCCCCATGTACGCGTAGGTTTTTGCTGGGTACTCCGGTTTCCTCCCCACAGTCCAAAGACACGCTGCGGTCTAGGTGAATTGTCCAGATTAAATTACACCAGGTGCCCTATAATGAACCAGTATCCCATCCCGGGGATAGCCCTAGTTTTCCACTAACTAGCTTACCCCGCTCCCTGTTGGACAACTGTTACAAAGCGCTACACAGCTCAACGGTTGTTTCCGCCTTAAACACAAACTGACTGACATTGATGACGTGACCTCCCTCTCCTGTACTCGCTCCGGCAGTACAGATACTAGAAATTGAAACGATACAGAGACGATTAGCATGGCCCCCCTGCGCAAGGAAGACACGCAGATCCTTCTACTCTAAACGAAAGCTCACTGACAGCGCTTCCCGTACTGGTTCATCTGAATGCACTGCGCGACTCCACACAGACACGCACACGATGTGCCTCTTGAACGCGGCGTGCGAGGGAGAGTGGGCTGCGTTAGGAGCCGGGAGCCGAGCGCGTTCACCTTTCACCACCCCCAACCCTATTCACCCTCTCAAGCGCCCCCACCCCTAAACCAGACCCTAAATAAATGTTCTCCACAGGAAGCTTTAAATCTGGGCGCGTCACTTAACGGTTTGAAATTACCTGATATGCACATGGGAGGTGATGGAGGAGCGAGGGTCACAGGTTAAGGGTTAAGTGAGGGCACCAGCTATTATCCATTTCTGCGATGCTCCCCTATAAACTTCCCTGGCGGTGTGGGATGCTGCGGAACGGTCCCATAAAAACGGACAAGGCCATATACGTGTATCTTTTTAAAGTTGTTTTACGGTGGACTTTTTTTTAATCGCCTGGAAATGCAGGGGGAAGCGGTCGTGCATTTGTACTACGAGGTACAAATCCCTGTGACACTTAATGTGACACTTGGTGTGATAGTGCGGGGATATACTCAGTGTGACACTTAGTGTGACTGTGATAATACTTAGTGTGACAGTGCTGGGCTATACTCAGTGTGACACTTAGTGTGACAGTGTGATAATAGTGTGACAGTGCGGGGCGACACTTAGTTGTAATACTTAGTGTGCCACTTAGCGTGACGCTCAGTGTGACACTCAGCGTGACACTCAGCATAACACTCTGGGTACTCTGTGCACTGTGCAGGGAGCCGGGTCCCATGCTGCACCCCTCCGAGTTCCATCCTGGCTGTGCAGGACCGTGGTGAAGCTGTCTCAACAACCGTTGCAGATCCAACGGATTGTGTTTTTTTTTCGTTCTGCTATCATTTAGATCAATGCGGGTTTTTTTAACTGCTCCGTGTGTGATGAGAATTGCTCTCCAGAGATGTTCTTTCGGGAACAACCGTGTCGAGTGTTCCGTACTCTATTGGCACGGTTATCCCGACACGGCTATCCCGAAAGACCTAAAACGCGCCCCCCCCCGCACTCCTCCCTGCAAAATGCCTCCCCCTCTCTCTCTTCTCTTCATTAATCTGCGTCCCGCTGAGCGGGGAGAGAGGCAGAGAGAGAGAGCGAGCGGGAGCGCTGCCAGTAAACGTGTAGCTGGAGGCATCCACACAACAGCGCCTATTTATGGCCTTAAACAAATAAGATGTTTATCAGGGTAAATAAGCTTTTCCATCAGGCCCAGTCTAAGGACAAAGCCTGCTGCACCTACGTATGGAGGTGGGCGTGCGGGTATTTACTCCCCCACCTCCTCCCTAAACTTCTTTTTGTCCTCGCACGACTGTTGGACAAATCCTCTGGCAATAAAAAAAAAGGCACAAAACTCGCGGTGTGGGCGCCGAGTGGGCCATGCCAAGCACTCCGTTCTCCAGGTGCCCGCTCGCGTGAATTGACAGGACTCCTTGAAATCGAAAATAGCGGCGAAGCGCTTTTGTTGAAAATGCTGCAGCCAGCTTTAGTCACGGTCCATCGCTCTGCAGCGCGGAGCTCAGGTGATTAACAAGTATTCGCACATTTATAGACCTTTAATGAGATCGGTTCGGCAATGTATAGACCTTTAATGAGATATAGGCATGTCTCCCCGTGGGGCCCGATCATCTGTGAGGATTTCGGGGAATTGGGATTGGGTGGGAGACTGTGTTTGTCCCCTCGTGCTACGTTTTTACGGCACGACCCTTGTGTTTGCAATGAACGCGCGTTCTATGGCCTACGGAAGACCTAGAGAAAATTTGATGTTTATTATTAGAAAATTCTCGGTGAGCTTGCAAGCTCTGGATGCGGGATTCATGCGATACGACAAGCGTTCCGACTGACAAACTCAAACCACATATATATAAATGTGTTAAACAGCAGCGGTGCTGGCAGCGGCACACAAGCAAAACCCAAAAACAAACACTTCTATTGTCAATAATACCGCCGTAAAGAAGTAAATGTAACGCATAATGCAAACAAAGCACTTTGTACACATTCATCAACAACGCGAGAGTTACTACCTCACTTGGGTAATAGCTCTTACTTACAGCTACCAAGCAGGTGATTTGCCCAATGTGTAAAACGTTTATATTCTATTTGGCTTGTACCCTTGTGTTTAGATTAAAGTGGTGCGACCGCCCTCAACCCACCTGGCTTTCTCTAACCCCGTTCTAATCCCACTATGAACGGACTGTGACAGTAGCTTGTCTGAAACATTTGTAACAAGAAATGTATGCATTTTTCTCATTCAATATCGATTCTCTTTTTTTTTCAATTAACTTCCTTTCGCGGCTGTTCAATTGTACGTCCGTTGTTTCCTGCTCTGATTTATATTTGCTTCATTGGCGCATTTAGCTTTTATGTCATTGCTTCTTTTGTGCCACAAGCCACGCTTGTAAATGGTGCCCTATGCCGATCTCGTGAGTGATCGCCTGCTCACACAACATCAACTTTAAAACGTATTATGTAACTTGATCAGACAAGCAGCCATGTGGTTACATTCACCCCCGTGGATGTGAGAGAAGAGCGGCAGGCTGGCACAGTGATTCATCTTGCGCCTCATAGAAAGACAGTTCTGCCAGAGAGAGTTCAATTCCCGCCTAGGGCGCCTCTCTGTGTGGAATTTGTGCTTTCCCTACTCTCCCGTTTCTGCGAGTGTTTCCGTGGGAATCTTTGGTTTCCTCTCAAATATATGTACATATATTTAAACAGAACCCATTAATTAATTGACCGATAACATAATCATACATACGATGCAGTGTATAGCAAATGTTGACGCCGGTTGGGTGCACAGTAGCCTTCCCCCCATCTCTCCGCGGTTTTCTCTCATCTATGTACTTATATCTCATTATTACTATGATTGTTCCTTCAACCATCCTTGCATGGCATTCCCTAGGAAGAGGCCCTCTGTTGAATCGTAATTCGCAAGAGTAGGTCAGTTATTCCACAAGCAACAGATATGCATACCGGCGAACACTAAATCATATAATTAAACACCACAGTAGCATTTATGCCTGCCCACTCCGCACGTCACATGTGCCAATTTGTACTTGACCCTGATCCGGGTTTCAACCTCGGCTGACACAACCGGAAAATCAGCACCCGATAGCTGGCACATCAGCTCGAGTCATCGTTGGTGACGAGTGGGCATGGTGTGGCATCGTGAACACGGTAGGTGTCGAAACATGCCCTGTCGCTCCAAACAACAGGCGCTCGCGAATCGCACACGTGCCAACCATCCGTAAGCGTCAACTTGAAATCGGGTTTATCAAACGCGATCACATTGCTATCTCATCTCATCTCATTGTCTGAAACCGCTTAGTCCTATACAGGGTCACGGTGAAGCCGGAACCTATCTCGGCAGACACAGGGCGCAAGGCAAGGATATACCGACGATGGGACGCCAGTCCATCGCCGGGCACTGCGGGGCAATTTAGCCTGCGAGCCAATCAACCTATGTAGCAGCATGCTTTGTGGACTGTGGGAGGAAACCGGAGTGCCCGGCGAAAACCCACGCGGACACGGGGAGAGCATGCAAACTCCACACAGAAAGGCACCCGAGCCGAGAGATTCGAACCCGGAACTTTCTTGCTGTGAGGCGACAGCGCTAACCACTGGGCCACCGTGCCGCCCACATTGCTATACAATTCTATGAAATTCAATAATTCGAGTGCTTTATTCTGTAATTTTTTTTATATGTCCACCTCTTTCAGAATTTCGTATTCATGTCTATAAAGTTAGATTTTTTTCTATTGGTATATATTTCAACGTTGTAACGTCCTTACCTCTCACTGCTCGACAACTGTTAAATACAGGTTCACAGCTCAACCGTGCCTTCCAGCTTCAATACAAAAATACAAACGCACGAATGCCTCCTCTCGATTGGGTAGACAGCCAGGCAACAGCGTTCAATCATTCGTCCACCACGCGTCCACCACACATCCACCACGCGTCCATCACTGCAGTGATCGTTCCCCTGTGAAGCGGTGAAGATTATAGGGCAGCGTGAGCCGCTAATGCGGCTCACTCTCGGAGACGCGGCTCACTCTCGGGGACAGACGGCTACGAGAGGGGGGGGGGCGCCACCTTGAGTCAGGCGCTCGAAGTTGTGCGGAATTCGAGGAAGGCTCGAAGCGTCGGGGGCTCTGCGCCTGGAACTGCACCGCGTTCCTTAGAATGGATCAAGTTGTACAAAAATACAGAGGCCTTTGAGCCCTGTGCAATGGGA
The DNA here is from genome assembly GCA_036362905.1 of Mordacia mordax. Taxonomy (NCBI): domain Eukaryota; kingdom Metazoa; phylum Chordata; class Hyperoartia; order Petromyzontiformes; family Petromyzontidae; genus Mordacia; species Mordacia mordax. The sequence continues at coordinate 8,681,929 of JAZEWT010000012.1, forward strand.
AGGCGTCCGTGGTTGCAACGAGAACGAAAACCTTTATTTTTAAAGTTTACCTGCGGTCACCTGGTTGGTTCATAATGTGATTCCTGCGTAGCTTAATAGGGAAATCGCCCCAATGCTGAGATTACGTGTGATTACGTAAAATTATTATGTTATTAAGAACCTATAATAATAATTGCATTTATAGAGCGCTTTTCACCCGAGGGTTACAAAGCGCTGCACAGAGCTGCGGAGAGAACGGCATGTCAACAAGGACATAAGAACGGAAAATCAGCAACAATAACGTTTATTGGGGTTTTTTTTACAAACCTATATTTTGATCTCGGTCGATGTATGACCATTGCTCATGTCAACGCCATAAATTCGTTTCATGACGTTGTGATTTTATATGCGGCTGCTGGAGTCCTCACTTGCACACCCATCCACGATCACATATCCCCAGTACTGATGTCTCTCCACTGGTTACCTGTTAAATACAGGCTGAATTCAAGATCCTCCTTCTCACATACAAGGCTTTCACTGGCGCAGCTCCGACATGCATCTGTGACCTACTTCAGGTACCCTCCTCAACCCGACCACTTCGATCCTCCAATACAGGCTTGATGTATGTGCCCAGGTCGCACCTCCATTCTATGGGTGACAGAGTCTTCTCACACACTGATCCGAGACTCTGGATTGCCCTTCCACTGTAGATTCGTTCAGCCGAGTCCTTGGACATCTTCAAAGTTCGTCTCAAGACTCACTTGCTCCGTAAAGCTTTCAAGTCCTCCGGCTAGGACTATTGATGCGGCTAATTGTTGTCGTGCCAGGATGTTGGCTCTCTTCCGACCTCCTGCTCGGTAACATTTATTCCTTCCTCAGGCTTGGACACTTCGAGTTGACATTGACAGCGACGAGGAGAGAGGAGGAGGAGCAGCGATAGTTTGTGAACCAATCTGAGGGTTGGTACATCTACTGCTAGCGTACTCTCTCGTGTACTGTGTGAGTACTGTGTGTATGTGTGAGTACTGTGTGTGAGTATTGTGTGAGTACTGTGTGTATGTGTGAGTACTGTGTGTGTGAGTGCTGTGTGTGAGTATTGCGTGAGTACTGTGTGTATGGGTGAGTACTGTGTG
>JAZEWT010000012.1:8708201-8742607 GCA_036362905.1 Mordacia mordax
TTGTATGGCAGCTGGTCGTTCTCGAAGTCAGATGAAACCAAAGAATTTGGAATCAAAGTAGCTGAGCCAACAATTTGCACTGAAACTGCACACGCACTGCACTTGTCTTTTATACGGAGAGATCGAGCAAGTGTTTTTACATTTGTCTGTACATGCGCACTGAGGGGTGGAATCCTTCATAAGCACACCTGCAGGGCACCAGTCTGCACAACACAGAGACTTTTATGTCTTAATTCAGCTTCACGTCCCACTTTTTGAATAGTCTTCCGAACTTCAGTGAGCCAGATATATTGCTTAAATGGAAGCACGATTTCCAACAAAATCTAACATAATAATATCCGCCCAACATGGGGCTCGAACCTACGACCTGAGATTAAGAGTCTCATGCTCTACTGACTGGGCTAGCCAGGCTGCTTTAGAGTACCCTGTCTTAGAAACTCTTCTGATGTTATTGTTGCTGACATGCCGTTGTCACCACAGCTCTGTGCAGCGCTTTGTGACCCTCGGGTGAAAGTGCTCCAAATTGCAATTATTCTTATTATTCAAAAAATGGACATGAGAAAGAAATCTACGTTCAACCCGTCATGTCAGGAGAACGCTTTATCGACAAGACACGTGAGAAGAACGTGTTACACACTTTCAACAATATCGCCCGGAGGGCGGGTCCTCTGCTAGTGACAAACAATAGCTTCGAGCCGACTGGACTGTACGAGAGTGGTATACACAGGATAAAACGTCCTCCACCACAGTCGTCATTAACAATGCAATGTAGCATCAACATATTTGCTGTGAAGAAAGGTAACAGGCCAAAACCGTCTCTTTTTTCCCCTGCCATCAGATCAAGATGGACATTAGGGCCAAGGTAACTTGTTGATTAAGACGTACTCACGTCTGGTTGTTCAATATCATTGCTGAGTACACCAGTCTGTCTTCTTGTCTCACTCTCCTCTTATGTCCTGGACTTCGAGTATGGATACTTGTTGTTTGGGGGGCGCGTGGAACGCTGCAGTATTATATATATAAAAAAAGCAATGTTACCTTTGATGATTGCTTCGAAAAGCTGCTCTCTCGGGACAGCCGCGTCGCTCGCTTCCTCTCTCCACCTTGCGACGTTTCGCCTCACACGTTAGAGGATGCCTCTAACGTGTGAGGCGTCGATCGCTCCCTCTCCTCCTCTAACGTGTGAGGCGAAACGTCGTCAGGAGAGGAGAGGGAGCGATCGACGCGGCTGTCCCGAGAGAGCAGCTTTTCGAAGCAATCATCATGCATCGAGCCGTGAAAACCTACATCATTACAATGTTACCTTTGGTACAATTTAACACATTGTTTGCATGGGCGGGGTGGGATTGGAATATTCAATCCTAGAATGCACCCATGTCTAGATGTGCTCCCCCAGAAATGTTTGAGTTTCTGAAAACACATTTCCTGCGTTTCTATTACTTCTGAGATATAAAACAACCATCCCAGAGTGATTTTTTTTTTCCAATTCCAACCGCGGCTTATGAGCATCCTTTCATTCCATTGTGTGCATCGTCACATTTTATACAAATGTTTCCCATATTTTTGCCAATTAACGTTTCACTAAAATATTATTTAGTACCGTGGGGAATTGGTTTGCACACATGAGCTGCAGGGAGATACTTACAAATGATCTTTGATGAATGAGACACCTGTCAACTCTATTGTGAACAACCTCCAAGGGGTCCTATTTTATTCATGATGTTAAACGGTAACGCTTCAAGTAGTGGCCTAGCACGGTTGACATAGGCCTTGGTACAATTAATAATACAAATAGCAGAGTACCCGCCCCATGGGCAATATTGTTACAAGCGGTTAACCCGTTCTTCTGAAGTCTCTTGTTGTTGAGGTTTTCTTCAGACATGACTGCATTCACCTGGATTTCTTCATGATGTCTTTTGGGGAATATTGTGGCTGGCTCTCTGACGGTCTAGAAAAGTAATCAATACATGGGAAATTAAACTCAACACACAAAATCCTTAGTGTTGTGCAGATGCAATTTGTGCTTCTGAAGGATTTCAATCTAGTCCACTCAGTGCGGACAAACATACAAACACTTGCACCATTATATATAGTTGGGGCCCTATGTTCCATCCCCCTCCCCTATTCGTAGCCCCGGCACCTGGTCCTCTCCAGCTCAGGGGTCGATGTGTAGTTGCAACGTCTGCACACGCGATATCTACATCACTGGCTTGTTGATGTGTCGGTCTCTCCGCAGCTCTGTGCAGCGCTTTGTGACCACTGGGTGATGGGCGCTCTAGATATGCAATTATTATTATTCAATAAATGTTACATTAAACCATTTCCCAATATATGCATTATAAACGCTTGAGAAATTTGCATTTTACAATTATAGTTGAAAGTTTGATCATATTTTAGATGCTGTTTTTGCAAAGATGTGTACATTAAAAACACAATGTTGTTGCTGATTTTCCGTTCTAATGCCGTTGTTGACGCGCCGATCTCTTCGCAGCTTTGTGCAGCGCTTTGTGACCCTCAGGTGCAAAGCGCTCTATAAATGCAATAATTAATTTCTATTAAGAAAGAAATCCGCCCCGGTGCAAAACTCGTTTGTGGTGTGGACGGCAGTGCGCTGAGTAGCACAGCTGCCTCACAAGAAGCTCCTAGGTTCGATTCCCGGCTCGGCCACGTTACCGTGTGGAGTACACGAATTCTCTCCGTGTCCGCGTGCATTTTTGCTGGGTACTCCAATTTCCTCGCACAGTCCAGAGACACGCCTGCCGAGGTTCATTGTCCTGAAAGAGTTGCCCCCGGTGCCCTGAGATGTTGTAACTTGCTCACTCCTCTGCATAGCTCAACGACACCTTCCAGCTTGAATGAAAACCGAGTGACTGAGCATTACAATGTTTGTGCCTCAAACTGGGAACTGTACATTTATAATGAAACCAAACGACTCGACATGAATTCAAACAATTGTGACTGCACTGCTGACGGAATGGCGCCCGTTTCACTCGTCTTTACGTCATTTGGTCCAAAACGAAACGCGCACGATCAATTATTCAGCTCGCAGCCACGCTCGTTGTCACTGCTTCACTGTACACATTAATATTCCATCTCGTGTTCTTGTTGTGGGGCATCAGTTGCCAATGACATCTAAACCTGTAGGCGGCACGGTGGCCCAGTGGTTAGCGCTGTCGCCTCACAGCAAGAAGGTCCCGGGTTCGAATCTCTCGGCTCGGGTGCCTTTCTGTGTGGAGTTTGCATGCTCTCCCCGTGTCCGCGTGGGTTTTCGCCGGGCACTCCGGTTTCCTCCCACAGTCCAAAAGCATGCTGCTGCATAGGTTAATTGGCTCGCAGGCCAAATTGCCCCGCAGTGCCCGGCGATGGATTGGCGTCCCATCGTCGGTATATCCTTGCCTTGCGCCCTGTGTCTGCCGGGATAAGCTCCGGCTCACCGTGACCCTGTATAGGACTAAGCGGTTTCAGACAATGAGATGAGATGAGATCTAAACCTATCTTGAGTCCTGGTCACTCATTTTCACAGACCCACACTGCTCAGTCATAGCGTTCACTAGGAGATCGAGAGCACAGGTTCTCAACCTATTCCACCCGACTTGGCCCACTCGGATCCGGTCTCCACGGACCACGAGGTGGCGCTCGCGGCCCACTAATGGATCAAAACCCACCAATATTAGCAGCAGACACACAGGTGAAGTGGTGAAGGTGCAGCCTTACCCTTACTTGTGCAACCAACCATTCAATGACAGAAAGTCATTTCTGCAAGTTACCCTCCTAGTTTACAATGCAGACCTGTGGTACATCAGCATGAAAATAGAAAAATAACAGCAAAGTGATCAAGAAGAGCTGCAAAAAAAAGGGAGCGTGCCAATGCTAGAAGAAGGGTCTCCACGAGATGGCGGTATAAAGAGACAATGTCGAGGGTAATTGGCCTTCTCGTCCTCGTTGGCCAGACTTCCTGCACGAGGTGGAAATACACTTTACCGCACCACATGCGGACTGCTGGTCGACTAACTGATGCAGTTATATTGCTGGACGGACAGGCAGGGAGATTTAATTACGTTACCCATTGCACGTGCAATCTGCTTAGTTTTTTTTTATTTAAGCTGGAAGGAACCGTTCAACTATCTAGCTCTTTATAACAGTAGTTTAGCGGGGAGGGGTAATCAAGTAACAACATCTCAGGGCACCGTTGAAAATGTAGTCAGGACAATTAAACTCGGCAGCACGTCTTTAGACTCGTAGCAAACCGCAGCACCCAGCAAAAACCCACACGAACATGGGGAGAACATGCACCGTGCCGGGAATCGAACCCAGGGCTTGCTGCTGTGAGGAAGCAGCGCTACTCACCGCTGCACCACCAACGTGCCACCTTTACATTATGGAGGGGCAAAAATACAACGTGGACGCTGTAGATGTGTGTGAGGCTTGGTACAGCAGCAGAGCAAACTGTGAGCAATGTCTTGCACAACACGAAATGATGTGCTTTTGCATGAGTCATTTTAATAGACTGCACTTACACAGACATCTCAAATTTACGCAACATTGCTCACTGATTATACAATGCCAGACCTGTGGAGGCGTTCGTTGGACTGCACGGCAGATATGACTCCCATAGGAACAATCTGTTTCATACACAGTAAAAAGTCACAATCTCCGTGGTTAAAATGAGCTCAGGAAAGCAAGACGCTCCTCAAACTTGTGCTCAGAGTTAGGACATTTGTACAATTGTGTTCACAAACACGTGCTGGAATGCAAGACATACTGCCAACCTTTACTTTAAAAGACAGTACGCTACAGCAAAATAACAGCGTGTCTTATAATCCAAGGGTTAAGGTGGAACTATTCTAAATGTGTTTGGTTTGCACACTGCATTATTAGCCTAGTGACCTGAGTATTAATTCTGGGCATGGTCCTGGACTTGCTTCTTCACCAACTTATACTTACTAGCGTGGTGAAGTATGGTCAAACAACTGACATGGCGTCAGGAGGCCTTCATCTAGCAGTGGACTGATGAAGGGTTAAATCATATAACCGCATTGTTACTATATTAAACACATTCATGGCATATTAATCACATACACTTTAATGCAATATATTAAATCCAACATTGCTTATATTGCGATGTGCCCGATGGACTGGCATCTCGTCGTGGGTATATCCCTGCCTTGCGCTCTATGTCCGCCGGGAGAGGCTCCGGCTCACCGCAGCACTGTACAGGACTAAGCAGTTTCTGACAATGAGATGAGATATATTGCGATTGCCATTATTGATCTATTTTTCATCAATTAACAAAAAAATATCCAATTCACCGATCATGTTACGATATCAAGTGGGCTTGTGTAGCATATGTTGATGGGTCGGTGCTTAAGACCAGCGATGCAGTGCCAGGCAAGGGAGGGCCTTTGCGTCAAAGCACGACTCTCGTGGAGATGGAGCAACAAAAATACAAAAGCTCATGTGTAGGTGTTCGTGATTATTGCTTGGAAGAAACATGTGGATACATTTTCCCAGCAGTGAAATTGGATCATAGCTGATGATAAATCCGATTCATGAGCATTATCAGCCTTGAATTCATTTAAATTTACAGGGTGGGCCAGATGTCCTGTAACTCCCATATCATTCTCTAAAACTCAATATTGTGGTATACCAATGGGTGTGGGGGTCACAGGACACCTGGACCACCCTGCACAATCACATTAAACAAATCGACATGACTGATGGCCACTTGTCAAACAGCAACTTGGCTTGAGCTTAAATATGTAGTGTAATAGAAACGTTTATAATTTAGTGCCTTACAAAGGTTACACATTGTGTGCTGTCGATACGATATAGTAAACAAGCCTGGATGACACTCAGAAAGCGGTGTCATCTGCTGTTGACAGTTCTAAAGTTCACCTGGCTAAACATTTATACATTTGCATGCGAGCTAGCCCTTTGTGTATACGCACACGTCTCACCGTGCATTTTGATTACGGTTACATTATACGAACCGAACATTTCAAAACCGGTTCGTCCGCCTGCAAACAGCCCTGGGGCGTCTCTCGCTGAGGTTCCCCGCCCCCCCTCTCTTTCTTCGTGAATTAAAAATAAATAAAAATCGGCGATCCGGTTTAAAACATTTGCGAAGTAGGAGGCACGGGCACGGCAGCCACCTCGGGACCGTACGGCGGCAGCATGGCTCATCGCAAGAACCTCCAGTCGAGACTGGCCAAGCTGACCAACTTCTACCAGACGATGGCGAATGAAGGGGGGGGCCTCGACGCGGAGTCGGGATCCGCAGCCGCGTGGGGACCCGACGACAGCGACAGGTGAGAGGGGAGAGAGAGGCGAGGGGGAGAGAGAGGCGAGGAGGAGAGAGAGGGGAGAGAGAGAGGCGAGGGGGAGAGGGGAGAGAGGAGAGAGAGAGGGGGGGCAGCACCGACCCTCGCTTGCTAACCTCCCCCAGTGGTGGTCTCACGAGTTACAAAACAACAGGACAGCACGACGCACTGTACACTAACACCCCCAGCAGGAACCATGTGCAGAGCTGGCGGAGAGAGAGGAGGAGGAGGAGGGGAGGGGGAGACAACGCACACCGTCGTGTGCCGTGCTCGGCCTGTCGTGTGCCGTGCTCGGCCTGTCGTGTGCCGTGCTCGGCCTGTCGTGTGCCGTGCTCGGCCTGTCGTGTGCCGTGCCCGGCCTCTCGTGTGCCGTGCCCGGCCTCTCGTGGGCACTCGCGGCAGCCGCTGATAATAACACGAGTGTGCGTGTAATGGAACCGTGAGCTCCCACAACATCATCATGATTGTAGAGAACATCATGGCACCGTGAGCTCCCACATCATCATCATGATTGTAGAGAACATCATGGCACCGTGAGCTCCCACATCATCATCATGATTGTAGAGAATATCATGGCACCGTGAGCTCCCACATCATCATCATGATTGTAGAGAATATCATGGCACCGTGAGCTCCCACATCATCATCATGATGATTGTAAAGAATATCATGGCACCGACGAGGGGCAGCTCGCAGGCCCATCGCGCAGAGTGTGAAGGGAAACAGCGCTCATTCGTTCTGCAAGTTAACTATACAAATGTGTTATTCGCGTAACGTGCTCTGCCCTCGTAAGCTGCCGAGGTAACTGGTAACTGTTAACGTTCCTACTCTAGTGGTGTTTTACTGTGGCGTCAATCACTGTAGTACTGTACATTTACTGTTCAGACTGTTTACAGTTTATAAAGCAATATATTCCGATTGTGCGTCAAGTAAACATTACACTTGTCATATTGTAATGTTAATTGCCACATCATCAACTTTATCCAACTGTTGATAAAAGCATCTTTTCTCCTCCGTAAGCAAGAGCTCCACACATTGTAGGTGCTACATGCATGTTTGTTAACATTCGGGCACTATGACCTTGTCAAGACGCACATTGTGTTTGTGCTCTTGTGTAATTTTACGCTTTTTCCTTCCGTGATTTAAAAAAACAACAACTTGAGGCTGCGTATCTCATTGTCTAACCCTGTCCGATGTTGGGTTACAGCCTTCAGTCAGTCTCTGGTTAAGTTGTTACATTCTTCTGAGTGGTTCTCATACGGAACGTGTTTGTCATTGAAGCTCTGGTTTTGTGAGACCTTGTATGACCGCCGTGCAGGTGGCCCGCAGTCAAGCAGTCGAGGCGCTGGGGGGGATAGTGGCTCATGTTGTGAAACTCCTTTCTCGTCTGTATGGTGCTTGCGAGAGAGCGTTGCCCCCTCGCACTCATCACTTTTCTGCAGCTGCGCCGGCTCGCTCTCACGTGTCAACATTGCTTGCCCAATTAACTGGAAACGGCGTAATATTTGAGAACAGCGGAACCTGGACAATTATTGGCAACACCAGCTAATTGCCTGGCTGTCTTTCGCTTGCCCGTGGCTCCTTGCTTCTCTGAGCGTCTTCGACAGTTGGCCAATAAAGTAAGGGCTAGGTATAATGGTAAGGTGTATGGTAATTTATAATTGACTTTTAGGTCACATATATAGTATAATTTGTGCCAATTTAATAATGCTTCAAAATAGTGGTGAGTTTTAGATGTGATTCATACTCATTTAACAATTGGGTAGCCCGACGTTTTGCTAATATTCACAACCAACTTCATCAGGCAGTATTATTTAAAGCTGGGCCTTAAATAATATTTGCACTTCTAAAGCATTTTTCACCCGAAGGTCACACAGCGCTGCACAAAGCTGTGGAGAGAATGGCACGTCAAAACAACATCAGAGTAGATCAAATAGGTGGTCTAATGTCACCAATAATACTCCAAGAACTAATTCTGAAATATGTTGGTCGTGGAAGCCTACGTGTTAAAGAGTATAAGATTTTTTCAGAATCCGATTTATATTACAATATGTAATGCAGGTGTCTATAATGTTGCAATGTATATTAATTATATTGTTTTGGTTACAGTTGCTTTCGTGTTTCCATGGTACATGAATGTGAGCTTTAATGTCAAACAACATTGTATACATTGAGTATTATTGACACAATAATACCCAAGACATCAGCCTGTAATTCTGCAATACATGGCCTATGACAATTTTAAGATATAACCATTGCAAGAGGTAAAATTAGACAATATGCATTGTGAATTATTAGGAATTAAATTCGTCAATTATGGTAAATGATGTCTAATAATTGCTCGTAATAATAATTGCACTTAGAGTGCTTTTCACCCGGGGGTCATAAAGCGCTGCAGAGAGCTGCTCTTTTTGAATACCCATGTCGAGCGAACCTCCTCTTTCCTTTGTGAAACCCTACATCTGAAACCCTACATCAATGCAAATATTTCGCTGACAGCAAATACATAACATTTTCCAAGTAAAAATATTGTTCATGTAAGAATCTTTTTTACTTACTCCACTGGCTACTGGTTAAATACAGGATTAATTTCAAGACACCCTCCTTCTCACCTACAAGGCTCTCACTGGCGTTGCTGCGATATACATCTGTTACTTCAGGAACCCTCCTCAACACAACTTCGATCCACCAATATGGGTTTGCTCCATGTGCCCAGATCGCACCTTCATTCGACGAGTGAAAGAACCTTCTCCTATGCTGCTCCCAGACTCTGGAGCTCCGTTCCATTGGAAATTCGTTCAGCTGAGTCCCTGGGCATCTTCAAATCCCGTTTCAATACTCGTTCTGTAAAACCTTGAAATCCTCTGGCTAGGATTGTTGATGCTGTTCACTGCAGCATCGTCTTGTGGTGGCCTCTATATAAACCAGCGTTTATCCTGCTGGGAGTACAGAAGCTGGGGTATTTAACAAACTTTCACCATTATTTCGACTGCCCTCTGATACTGACAAACCTTTTCTATGATTCCCTAACACGGCCTCTATCCAGACATCTCCAAGCCCCATCTCCCCAGTATTTTCATATAATAATAATTGCACTTCTGGAGTGCTTTTCACCCGAGGGTCACAAAGTACTGCATAGAGCTGTGGAGATAACAGCGTGTCAGGAACAAGAACGACATAAGAACAGCAAATCGGCAAAAGTAACGTTTTTGTGTTTTTTTTTGTAAAAAATCTGAGCTGTGGTTATAACGGTATGTCAACAATAATAATATCAGGACAGTTTAACTGAAAGTCAAATAGTGGCAGTAAATTCTAGGATGTAAAAATAAGCAAAAAAAATTCTTCAACCAACAAGGAAGGCATAAATGTTCTCGAGCAGGCACAGGTCGGCAGCAAGCCATCATCCCAGCATGACAATCGTGAGCCGCATTAACAGTCCTAGCCAGAGGGCTTGAAAGCCCTACAGAACAAGTGAGTCTTGAGCCGGGATTTGAGGATGCGCAGGGACGCAGATGATCGAATCTCTAATAGAAGGGCATTTCAGAGCCTGGGAGCAGCGCGCGAGAAGGCTGTCACGCATCGAATGGAGGTGTGATCTTGGCACATGCAGCAAGCCCGTATTGGAGGATCGAAGTTGTGTTGAGGAGGGCGCCTGAAGTAGATCACGGATGTATGTCGGAGCAGCACCAATGAGAGTCTTGTGGGTGAGGAGCAGGATCTTGAATTCAATCCTGTATTGAATCGGTAACCAGTGGAGAAACTTCCGTTCTGAGGATACGTGATCATGGATGGGTGTGCGAGTGAGGACTCGAGCAGACGCATTCTGCACACGTTGGAGACGATTGATTAAGTAGCAGGTGTGCCAGGAAGCAGTGCATTGTAGCAATTGATTCGTGAGCAGATGAAGATGTGTATTAGCTCCTCAGCATTAGAAGGTGACAGGATATTGTGCAGTTTGGCTATATTTCGACAGTGAGGACGACATGCAAAAGCCAGACCCATTGATGAATGGCTTTGCGTGGATATAGATTTTAAAGTCATCGGCATAACAATGATGGCATAGATTGAGGTTGCGCAGGATATGGCCAAGTGGTTGTATGTAGATGCTGAAGAGGAGGGGTCCGAAAACAGAACCTTGAGGGTCTTGGGTCTTCAGACAAACCAGGATGAATCTATGAGTTTTGTCCTCTGAGGCTGACGAACTGCTTCCGGTTGGAGAGGTAGGAGCTCACTCTGCAGCAACTCCTTTCCGACTACCACCTCTCCGCATGCTCTGACACGAGTTATCTGGCTTCATGTAGAGCTTGCCAGGCGATTCCATGTCTCCTTTAGGGTTTCTCTCAAACCCTTCAGTGTTTATCCTGAAACATTCCCTCGCACCCCATCCTTTCTATCTCCTCCTTATAGACATGGGTGAAAGTAACTCGCATTTCTTACCGGTACGGTATTATCCGAACCACACACCCCCCCCTTCCCACTGGTACTGTACTGAATGCTTCCGTCACGCTTCTCCCAACTATGCCCTCCCGGACTATACATGCTTACTTTCACCGCTGCTCAGAGTGCTTTCACAGTGAAAGCTGTTCCAGATTCAGTCAAATGGCCAGCATTGCCATGCATATTATTACAGCTTCAATACAACTTTATAATGAAACTCACTCCCCTGGCATCCTGTAGCAAGTAGACTTCGACAAGCATCTGCGATGTCTTAATTACATTGACAGAACATTGATTTCTATCAAACGCTTATCTTCTGATCCGGTAGCCTTCATCCATACAATCACAGCTCCACCAGAGACCTCCGTTGTTTTTTTACCAGGACCCCTCCTAAATCCCACTTAGACAAAAGCACCATTGACCCGTGTTTACCTTTCCCATGGCCTAAATACCGCCTTTAACCAACAATCATGTTCGTTATATTTGTGAGCCAATTACAACAACAACCGCCATTCGCCACTAAGTGGCGGTGGCGCCTGTGAAAGCCATATGCACCCTGAGGCCACGTGAAGTGTCGAAGGCCCCCCGACAGGAGGTATCGGGACAGACCGAGGTGTTATGGGTTGCCTGACTAAGATGACTGGCAGATGCACCACCGATGCCAACTATATTAATACTCTATCATACATTGTTAAATGAATAACATATTTCTAAGTTATTGTGATTTCAGAAGCCAGAGGAACTAATCACAAATATTTTTAAAATGTGTATTCATTCCATTAACAAATGTACAAATCATAGCGTTCTATTGTCAAAGTTGACGTGTTAAGCAAATGTCGATTTATGTTTGCTTGGCCATATATTGTGTATTTATGTCTATGAATATGTATGCAGCGTGCCCCGGTTGTGGTCAGGTCGATACACATTTTATATGACGGATTGCTTCATTCCGGCGATGGACTGGCGTCCCGTCGTCGGGTGTTTTCCTGCCTTACGCCCCGTGTTTCCGGGATAGGCTCCGGCTCACCGTGACCCTATACAGGATTAAGTGGTTTCAGATAATGAGATGAGATTGCTTCATTGACAGTTGCTCTCCATAGCTGTCATTTTCAGACAGCCGTGTCGAGTGTTCCTACTGTCTTCTTCGCGACGTTTCGGCTCCCACGTTGGAGGCATCATCAGGCGTTCCTGATTGGTTTCAGCTGAGACGTCTTTGCGCCATACATCAGAAGTGTGCTGTCTGACGTTCTTTAGATTGCCGTATTGTTTCATGCTTTAAGTTTTCTTTCGCCGAATTAGCGTTTTACACTCAATTTATACAGGATGCCAGCATACACATAATAGGATTCGGAAAAAATTTAAATTACTCATGCCAACTCATTATTAGGATTAGGAAAATTGTACACGTGTTGTACCATATCACGGCTCCACCCATATATCTATTAGCGTATATCCGGCTCATCATGGTCAAAGTCCATGGAAGGTGCTGATTGCATAAATACAATGAGCGCAGTTGTCATTTTCCAGCTGACCCAAAGTGGATTTCTTCAAAAATAGTGGAAATCAACTGATTTTCATCCGGTGCTCTCCACCAAATTCACGTCAGTAATTTACAGCAAACTCAGGTTTGACAAAGATACACAAAAGAAGTTTTAACAAATGAGAGGCCGGAATTATTCTCAAGAGCTGCTCTTTGGCGATAGCCGTGGTGCGCAGAAGTCTGATGCGTCCAATGTAGGAAGCGAGACGCTTCCCTCTCACGTTGTTAAAAAGGGCTCCGTAGCATAACGGTTCCGGCCTTGTGAAGGAGAGATGAGGAACGCCTTGGCACGACCATCCCGAAAGAACAGTTCTTACCAGTGTCGCCGGCACCAACCTGCACCGTCTCTCTACACCCACGATGCGGCCGCCGATCGCACGAGAGACTGCAGGCCGGCGCCCAGGCCAGTTAGATGTCAGATAACAAGACAAAGGGCCTAGAGAAATATGGATTTGCCAACATTGTGCATTCCACCAATCCATCAATCAAATCGTTCATAGCCTTATCACACTCAGGTGTCTAATCTTCGACCTGAAACCTCCTTTACTTGCCCTGACCCTTCACGTCTTTACCTCTTCTCTTCTGAGCTGATGTGAGTTGGAACAACGCCTTCGCTTTAGCAGAACAATCAGGTATAAAGTGTTAGTAATGAAACACCATCCCAAGGAACGACTTGATTCTACATACAGATGGCGGATACCCATCTGGCTCCATAAGATCCTCCTTTTTCATCCGGGAAATCGCTTCCACCTTCTCGGGGTCAACAGACATGCCGCCTTGATTAATTACATGTCCCAGACACTTAACTCTCTACCTTAATAGGTGACATTTCTTTGGTGCCAGTTTCAGATTGTTCTCCCTCAGCCTCTCAATTACCATGCGTAGCCTCTGTAGTGCCTCAACCTCCGTGGAAGCAAATGCCAAAAGATCATCAAGGTAACAGAGCAAACTTGCGAAGTTTAGGTCACCAAAGACGCCCATCATCATACGCATGAAAGAAGCCGGACTATTGCACAGACCCTGAGGCATTGTTGTATTCAAACAACCCCATAGGGGTTGTAATGGCTGTGTACTTCTTGTTATCCTCAAGCATGGGGATGTTGTAAAATCCTGATGTCAAGTCCATGGTGCTAAAGAACGTATTTCGCCCTAGTGCCGCGGGGCAGCCAGCGAACATCTGTACAGATTCGGAGACTGCCATCTTTCTTCCACACCATCACCAAGGGGGAAGCGTCCTCACTCACTGACTTCCGAACAATCCCCTTCTCCTCCATCTCTGAAATAGCTGTTCTTAGCTCCTGGTAGTGTGCTGGTGGAACCCTTCAATATGAGAGAAGGAAAGGCCGTTCGTCCATCAATCTAATACGATGAGTAAAGTCTGACGCCTCACCGCAATCGAGCAGACTCCTTGAAAAAATGTCTTTGAACTCCGTAATCAAATCCACCAACTTATGCTTTGTTCCTTCATTGACCTCACACTCCTCAACATCGATCTCTGTCAACCCAATGTTGACCCTCCTTATGCATGGGCGAGCTAGTTTAAAGGTGGCCCTTGATTGAGGCCAATGCTCGGAGGACTCATTTCCACGTATCCCTTCCACCTCGGGCATGCATTCCTCCAATGGTCAGCAGCAAAACATTAAACAGAGCCTCTCCCATCTGCAATGTTGGAGCGTCGTGTGTCCCGACCCTTTACACACGCCGCATCCCCCTCCTGGGCCTGCTAAATTCCCAACCTTAGGCTGCGGTTTCAGTTCAGCCACCTTCACCTTTTCGTCCAAAACTCGGTCCAATCAATTATCTCCTGCATGTATCGTATATTAAGGAGATCCTGAGTGATTGCGGCCCCTGAGTCGTTTGCTCCACAAAGACTCTTCCACCCTGCTGAGCCTCACTCGACGTCTGCGAATTGTTCGGTTGTCCATACGATCCCATAGACATTTGTACCCTGCAGTCCCGCTGGTGCTCCTCCACCCGCTCTTGGACCTCCTCACTAAGTCCATTTCTCTGCAGACTTATTCTTGAAAATCCCACTGAGCACCAGGTCTGGAGAATACTTGATAAACATCCTAACCACGTCCCGTCCAACATTCTGTACCTTGCCACCCTCTCTCTGAAGACGTTCCCCTGCTACATCAATCGCCTTGTGCAATCTCACCCAATAATCCATCGGTCCCTCCACTGCAACCGGGAGTGCGTTGTAAAAATCAGCTGAAGGCGTCGTCGAATAAATTGTCTCACTGAAATGTTGTGTCAGTGTCGAAAATAAAATTTGGATCACTACTTTGAGAGAGCCTCGGGCTTCCATGCAGTTTGACTTGCACAGTGTCCCGTGCTTTGCCCATCAACTTGGACAATATTTCTTCAGTATACTTGTCTCTAGCGTATCCACACTTCCGCGGGTAATTTTACATTAACAATTGCCATTCCTGTAGGGAATGTTTATCCGAATCATCACCCCTAAGTAATGGGGGTTCCTTGGCGTCAGATTGAAGGACCAGATGCATCAGATTGAAGGACCAGATGAATCAAACGTTTTACTCTCACCATGGACCACTGGCACGCTGTTGATACCAGTCCTATGCGTAGATTGTAGTTGTTGAGTCACTGATTGGCCGATCTGCCGTGTGAGCTGCAAAATTCTATCATCCAATCCGTCACGGCGCCGACCTGCACCGTCTCTCTCTACACCCACGATGCGGTCGCCGATCGCACGAGAGACTGCAGGCCGGCGCCCAGGCCAGTTAGCTGTCCGATAACCAGGTGAACTCCCGCTTATGTGAGTGCACACGTGGCGAGGAGGGGCTGATACGGATGGTAAAGTTCTGCGTTGTGTTTTTGTTCAATCCCCCTCGCGCATGCACCGCTCCTGGTCCGCCGACACTCGACGTTATTCTTCCACCACAAGGACGCGATCCCACGCGTATCTTCTCTCGAAATGATTACATTTATTAACTCCGCAGGCACAGCACCTGCAGCAACAGCCGTTGTAACACCGGCGCGTTACAATCGCATTAACCCCTCTCGCTCGCCTCGCAACAACTCCGAACACACTCTCCGATGAAGGTGGCGTAGCTGACTGTACGTGGGGGCGTGCGTAACGCTAATACAACCGCATCATTCCCCAACTAACATTAATATGTGCGGCGTATGTACGTGCAACTCATCTCATCCGTTAACACTGGTAACACAAGCAATTCCCATCACACATAGATTCGTCGAAGCCTGCGTCAATACAGACTGGTCGGTAGGAGCGCAGTGGTTTCGTGATGTCAGCACAATCTGGTCGGATTTTTTCGTTTAACGAGGTGAGAACTCAAGCCACCAGATGGTTCCACAGCCCCGTGTGGGTCGGTGCGGGAGACTAATAAGGAATTAAAACTCCCGACCGCATCGGCCGCAACATTCCTGTGAGATTGAGGCTTCATTCACGCCCTATAAATCCGAATGGTTCCGCAGCCCTGACTTCAGGACCCGCACAGATGAAGAACATTGTTATCATCTCATGTCATTGTCAGAAACGGCTTAATCCTATCCCGACAGATACGGGCGTAAGGCAGAGATATACCCACGATGGGACGCCAGTCCATCACGGAGCACTGCGGGCAATTAAGTCTGTAAGCCAATTAATCGATGCAGCAGCATGTTTTTTGGACTGTGGGAAGAAAACGAACTACCCGGCAAAAACCCACGCGGACACGGGGAGAACATGCAAACTCCACACAGAAAGGCACCCGAGCCGAGATTCGAACTCGGGATTCTTGCTGTGAGGCGACAGCGTTACCCACTGGGCCACCGTGCCGCCCCATTGTTATCGTCACTACTGTAAATTGCTATTGCTGGAATATCACTGCATATCCGCTTCTGCTTTCAGTTTCGGGCTCTTGAGCTGCGTTATCCACTGTACTTGTGTCTGCCCAAGTCATCTCGTACGTAATGTATGACCTCCTGCCTGCCTCCCACTCATAACAAACTATACCACTCCGCTTGCCGTCCAAGTTTGGAATTTACACCCAGGCTCCTGGCCGCGTCGGATGTTGGCTGCTGAATTTCCACAACGTGAAATACGCCTTCGCTTTCAGGTACATGACTCCAACGAGGGAACGTCCCTCTTGGCATAGCGATGATTGAGAGACATGAGGTTTGAAACAGAGCCCATAGCAAACTGTTGTCATGAAACCCGCCTATTGACACACCTTTCCCTTGACTCTTTCTCGATCCTATGATTACGAGACCACAGCAACGTTGCTCATCATCTCCACCCACGATCCGTACAGTAATATATTGTGCCTCTGCTATCTCTCGCTCTTTCTCTCTTCCTTGCTCCGGCCATCACCCTCACCGCGGTTCCACCGATGTAGTTCTGTGCTCCGGATCGCTACGTTATGGGTGTGTGACAGATGTAAGTGGTGTTACATCTACCGGCATTACGTGTGGACATTTTTAATTCTTATGCATTCATTGCAATACCCGCTTAATCCTGTAAATTCTGATGCCCGTTTTATTCGATTAGTCGCGGTTGTCGTGGGTCCCTCCCATCCACGTTCCACGTATGCCATGCTGACCTACGTTATCTCATGGTGGGCACACCCGGGTTCGATTCCCGGTTCGGGTGCCGCACTTTCTGTAGCGTTTGCGTGGTCTGCGTGGGTTTTCGATGGATACTCCGTTTTCCTCCCAAAGTCAGAAAACACGCTGCCTCGGTTGATCATCCTCACTAAATTGTCCCCGCTGCCCTGAAACGTAACTGTTTACTACTCCCCGCCGGACATCTATACAAAAATAGCTACATAGCAACACGGTTCCTTCTATTTTAGATTTTTAAAACGGAGGTGGCGGACTTACAGGTGCATTGCAACTGGAAGGTGTTGTTTTATGTATTATATGCATCACCTGTGACGCGTTGGGATAATTGTAAATCCTAATGCCAGCCTTACTTGAATAATAATAATAATCTCATCTCATCTCATTATCTGAAACCGCTTAATCCTATATAGGGTCACGGTGAGCTGGAGCCTATCCCGGAAACACAGGGCGTAAGGCAGGAATACACCCGACGACGGGACGCCAGTCCATCGCCGGGCATTGCGGGACAATTTTTTTTTTAGTCTGCGAGCCAATCAACCTTTCCAGGAGCATGCTTTTGGACTGTGGGAGGAAACCGGAGTACCCGGCGAAAACCCACGCGGACACGGGGAGAGCATGCAAACTCCACACAGAAAGGCACCTGAGCCGAGAGATTCAAACCCGGGACCTTCTTGCTGTGAGGCGTCAGCGCTAACCACTGGGCCACCGTGCCGCCCAATAATAATAATGATTTCATTTTTAGAGCAGTCATGCCAACATAAAATGGCAGCCATACATGTGCATTCTTCCATTCAAAATGTTTTTTTTATTGTGAAAAACTTTATACAAATAACATAGATGTTCACGACTCGATGTATGAGAATAGCTTCTTCCATATCTGTTTATTTTCGGCTAGCCGTGTCAGGTGTTGCTGCTTTGTACTTTGCGACGTTTCCCCTCCCACATATGAGGCATAATCAAGCGTCGGCAGCAGCCTGAGAACCGTGTCACGTTTCAGGCTTCGAGGCTTCCCGTGAACACTCGACACGGCTATCCCAAAATAACAGCTAGGTGTTATTGTTGTTTTTACAGTTCTATTATAATTACTTGCTATCAAATCACCTGCAATGCCCCTGATCTCATCAGATCTCCGCAGCGAAGTGGAAGGAATCGTTGAGCTATCTGTAAGTAGGTTGGCAAGCTAATTCTAGTTTATTTCATTATTCATCTCGAGCCAGCAGCGATTGGATGGATTAAGACTTAGGTGCGCGGTTTGCGTCAAGAAATTTGCCCTTTTTAAGTTTATTGTCGAAATTAGGTTGTTTTTTTGCGTACAATATTATAGCTTATTGGTGATTGTATTTGCGCCATTATCCATAGATGCGTAGCTTTAGCACAGCATTTGGTTTATAACGGGACTATGCTGTGTATTGTCATTTTCACGTGCACGATTTGACACATGTCAAGACAATATGTATTTTAATCACTGAATGGATGCGCCTACGAACGTGCAGTGCGTAAACAGGTACAAAAGTCAACATCTCTCTACCACTAAACCATTCGTTTTTGTGATCACGTATTGGCAGTGGTGAATCAGCATGTCAAAAACTCAACACATTTAGCCAATAATATTCCAGCCCTGAAAAGAAATAAATAACAGTCGACGATGCAGGTAATGAAGCTTCTGCATGACACACTGTATATACTGTGACGAAGGACCAGTGGCCAAAACTTCAGCTATGTTAGGTCTTGTTCCTCCTTTGAAATCCACAGTTGACAAATGTGAATTATTGCTCTATGCCACTAGAGGGAGTAGGGTGGTTATTTAATTTCACTTGGTTTAACACCATTGCAGTTGTTCTGCCTCCTGAACGCCTTCATTGGAGCAGGCAATGATATATTACATGCACAAGAAGCTTCCAGCTACGAGCCTTGATTTAAGTGCCCTTTGGAATGTGCCAATAACTTGCAGTCAGAAGCTCACAACAACAGGCAGGCTTTTTTATTCCCAAATTCCGAGATGACATTTCACTGCATGACACGGTTTTGCCCCAAGTGTAAACAATATTTGACAGGTATCATTTACCACAGGGGAGGAATTAATTGATGGACGTATTTAGTGTTGAGTGTCAAATAATGGTTCCTAATACGAAACTGAATTTTTTTTACATGGCAATTATTTTTTACATGTTAGGCGTTCCGCCCTGCTGTATTGTCAAGAGACACATCCGCTAGTAATCTCGTGTTAGCGGCGGTGTATAAAACAAGCACCATCAACACCAGAACACAGTAACATTGCCTTAAACAAAAAACAGGGGACGTTTTAGTGGGTGGGTGGCGCGATGGCGCAGTGAGTAGTGCTGCTACCTCACAGCAAGAAGGTCTGGTTCGGTTTCTGGCTCGGGTGCCTTTCTGTGTGGACTCTGGGTACTTTTGCCCGTATACATATGTAAAAAAAGAGAAAATGTTTTTTTTTACAATTTCTGGCAATTATACAGGTGTTAAGATCTTAAAACAACTCGACCTGAGCTACTAAAGCATTGAAATTTATTGCATTGTCCTTAGCTGATTGCCTTTTGGCAACATCTGGCTAACACTGATAATTAGGCCCTAAAGTAAGCCATATCTAGTGTGGGCCAATATTATCAAAGTTTTTTGCTTGCATATTTTGCCAAAAGTATGCGTGGTTTTTGCAAACTAGACACTGTGAAATGTGTCTATTTTGGTGTTTTAACAAACATTACACCTGCATTATTTCCAGAAATGGTAAAAAAAAAAAACCTTTTTGAATTTTCGCGTTCTCCCCGTATTCGCGTGGATTTTCGCCGGATATTCCGGTTTCCTCCCATCGTCCAAAGACACGTTTCTACCTTGGTTAATTGGTCCGCTGAGTAAATTGCCTCCAAAAAGTGCCCTACGATATACTGGCGTCACATCCTGGGTATCGACCGGCCTTGAGCCTTCTGTCTGTTGAGATGGGTTCCGGCCCCTCGCGATCCTGTACAGGATTAAGCGGGTTCTGATAGTGATCGTTTCAGGCGATGGCTCGCATTCTCAATCAATCCAGGGTCCTGGTACAAAACTCCCTCTAGTGGAGACGCTTTCCACCAGCAGTAATGTGAGCGAGCAGTAGCAGAGCTGCGCTTTTACCATTTAGAGGGCGTCCTCTTTACAAACACTTCTCATAGACAGCATAGCAACTAATGGAAACAGCCAATGAGAGGTTGAGGGTGGGGTTGGTGTTCTTTACAAATGAAACGTATTTGCCTGAGAGCCTGGAGTGATACATTTGGGTATCTTGAGTTGACGATTAGTTGTGTTTTCTCTACTCACATCACTCGAATGCGATCCATCCTGTCAAACTTGGGAAGCTAAGCAGATTGAGGTTGAGTCGTGCTGGAATAGGTAACCACCATCGCAAGCCAGGTGTTGGAGGTATTCTGTACAGCAGAGGGCGCTGTGGTAAACCCACTGCCGTTATATACTTCACATTTACCGGTCTGACCAGCGTGAAGTATGGTGAAATAACATCACGACCCCCCCACACAGTGTGGGGAGGCCCTCATCCATCGTTTAACAAACGAGCTGTGCCGCGTGTGTTTGGGTACAGTGATTGTGACCTGTTTGACCCTTTGGCGATAGGGAATACAATTAAAAAAACTCCAGCACAGAAAGCGAGATGCGTTGTCGACTGATGGGCATTGACATTGGCAAACTGTAACCGTGTACCGTCGTCCTTACGAGTGGCTCTCAACCATCGGTTAACCCAAGTAACCCCCCCTTCCATCCCCATGGTGGAGGTTCGGACCCCCGCTTGACCGAGCGATATTGGGCAGTTCCACAGCAGTCACAATTTGTTAGTCGTGTGTATACAAGAATGATCGTTTACTGCTTGGTGGTCTATTAAAATAAATCTGTTGAATCTGAGATTAAAGTTGAATTCCATTGTAGTATAACAACAATACTTGATTTTTGCCTGGGGCCCCATAATCACTAACACGGCCCGTGCAATAAGAACATCATCTGGTTAAATCGATAGTCCAATAATAAAATAATATTAGCACTTCTTCAGCGCTTTTCACCCGAAGGTTACAAAGCGCAGCACAGAGCTATGGAGAGAACGGCATTTCAACAACAACATATTTTATGTTGTTCTTGAAATGCCGTTTAAAGGATCAGTGACGCAGCAAAGCGTTTTGAGATACAAGCAAGGTGTTCTCATGGAGTGACTATTCTGTAAATGATGATGATGAGTTGATCAGGACGATGAGCCCGGTCACCTTGCTATCTGCAGATGTAGTTTTTTGAAAAAATCGTTATCCTCCGCTATTAATAATAATAATTGCATTTTAGAGCGCCTTTTACCTGAGGGTCACAAAGCGCTGCACAGAGCCTCGGAAAGAACGGCTTAACAACAACCTCAGGACAGTTCAACTGAAAGTCAAACAGCAGCAATAAATTATAGGACATACAGTAAGCGGTGACAACTGACATTACAAATACATTCTTCGAGTTTACTGTGATAAAAAAAGGGATTGTCCACTGCCTGCGTGTGTATTCTAAAGCTGCTATTCTCCACCGTTGGGTCATGACCCTTCAGTGTACCGCGAGCACCACCTAGTGGTCCGTGGAGACGAGACCCAAGTGAGCCACGTTTACCTGCAGGTATAAAATGTTGAGAACCCCTGCTCTATATCATGACAAAGTAATCGTCCACAATATACAGCCTGCGGCTCAAGTGGTTTATATAATTATTACTTAGGCACGTTTAGACAATGTCGACTCGCAGAAGCGATGTTTCCTGTGGAATGTAATTTCACACAACATGTAGTTGTACATTGCATGCTCTCCCCGTGGGTTTTCGCCGGGTACTCCGGTTTCCTCCCACAGTCCAAAAGCATGCTCCTGGATAGGTTGATTGGCTCGCAGACTAAAATTGTCCCGCAATGCCCGGCGATGGACCGGCGTCCCGTCGTCGGGTGTATTCCTGCCTTACGCCCTGTGTTTCCGGGATAGGCTCCGGCTCACCGTGACCCTATATAGGATTAAGCGGTTTCAGATAATGAGATGAGATGAGATAATGAGATGAGATGTAGTTGTACACTAGCCCTTTAAATGCCTCGGTCCATCCGTATTCACGTTGTGTTTGAAGAAGACTACATCCAATGCGCTCACCAGCGCTGCACTTGAACGGTTGATGTTGACATCTTTTACGCATGATTTTCACGCCTCGACGTGTGATAATTCCTCCCAAGAGGTTCTCTTTTATGGCAGCCGTACCGAGTGTTCCTCCTCTCTGATGTTGAATTGTTACCCCCGAAGGCGCTAATAGTGACGCTGCGCATCCTGACAACGCCCCATACAGGGTGCACGACATTAAAATCAATACAAAGTGCAAACACAACGTGGGTTGTAGGGGGTTAAGTACTGTTAGTAACCGACTGTAAAGACCTGCACAGGGTGCGTGGCCAGCACCACACCCGACAGCCTTGGTTTGCATAGTGGCGATGATTATACACCGTTCTCATTTAAGACTGACTCGATCTAGAGAATACCCCAGGACCGGTCGCTAAATTGTCACGAGTTGGCCGTGAGCGGGACTCGAACTCGGGTGACCGGGTTCATAGCGAAGCGCCTTAACCGCTGCACTACCGCCCCCAGATCCCCTCCTTTCTCATCTCACAACTGCACAGGGGCCTCGCTGCAACACACATTCCTCAAACTCACAATGCTTTTAAGTGTTTTTTTTTTACACCCCAAGCTTCACTGGCAAGGAACATCTCTCATCTCATCTCATTTTCAGAAACCGCTTAGTCCTGTGCAGGGTCGCTTAGCCCTGCACCGGGGACACTGCGGGCAATTTTGTCTGCAAGCTAATTAACCTATGCAGCAACATGTTTTTGGGACTGTGGGAGGGAACCGGAGTGCCCGGCGAAAACCCACGCAGACACGGGGAGAGAACTCGCAAACTCCACACAGAAAGGCACCCGAGCCGAGATTCGAACCCGGGACCTTCTCTTGCTGTGAGTTGACAGCGCTACCCACTGGGTCACCGTGCCTCCGGGCAACGAACATGTATATTGAGAATTGCTGTTCAGGGCTGTCTTTCGGGATAGTCTCATGATCCCTGCAACGTCGAATGCAAAGCTTCACGAAGGAGGGAGGATAAATGCGCGGCACGGCTGAAGCTCTGAAAACCTATATCAGTGTATAGACACGTGTCTCAACTAAAGCCATTAGATGTCCTCATCACCACTGCTAACATCAGCTGTTCTCTATCCAATGAAGGCCACGGCTTTAAATCGAAAGTTACCCACCTTTCATACATTCACCATCATTACTTCAGATGAATCTTTTAGAGCTGACAATCAAAGAATAGTCAACGTTCGTGAACGGAAACACCCGGCATGCAAACCGCACAGCAGCACCAACAACAGGACGGCACCTGGGGGGTGGGGGTGGTGGGAGGTTTTGAGTGACTGGAGCGGATCGCTCGCCACGCCCAGGCAGACGTGCGGCCGCACGCCAACATCCCTCGTTCGTGCCTCTGTGACTCCTCCGCCTCGTCTCTCCCGTCCACGGCACCCGCAGAGAGGCAGCGGTTGTCCCTCGGAGCTCCGTCAGTATCGTCCGCAACAGACGCTCCTACGCGGAGCCCTCGTCTCCCCCTTCCGAACAGGAATTCCCCGGAGACAGCAGCGACCACGTGGAGGTGAGAGACGCGCACACCTGCTCGCACACCTGCTCGCACACCTGCGTATCGATCTCAAGCGTGGTCAACTTCACCGTTAACGCGGCGTTCGTTTAATGTGCGGATGTAGGTTTTGACGGCTCGATTGTATGAGAATTGCTCCTAAGAGTTGCGTTTTCGGGATGACCGTGTCGAACGGCCTTCCTCTCACCTCCTGATGACGCTTCCAGCATGGGAGGCGAAACGTCGTGAAGGAGAGAGGAGGAATGCTCGATACAGATATCTCAAAAGAGCAGCTCTTCAGAGCAATTTGCATTCAGTTAACACCAAAAACTAAATAGATAATACATTTCAGACTTGTTTTTAATTATCGATACTGTGCCACGCTGCCTTATTTATAACTCATGATACTTAATGCACTAAAATATTGTATGAACAATGGCACAGCGAGTGCTGCGTTGTGTAAACTCAGTGACCTAAGTTCGATTCCAAGTGACATGACAACCTAAACCGGTTCCCAACGATGCATTCATTGTCAGTGACTGGAAATAACTCATGATTAATTTTTTTATAATTTTAATGTTAACGTGGAATCTTAATGTATTACCGTGTTAATAACATATCGTACTTGAGCTTTGAAAGCCTTATATTGAGTGTTCTGAGTGCTTATCCTTGCAGTAAAAAGATCACTCCATGAAATGTGCATACCTTTCAGTTGTATATTAATCATTTTGCGTCGACGTTTGCACGTTAACCTTGCTTGCATGCCAGGAAACTCACTGAGAATGTGTTTTGTTAATTGAAAACTTCAGACTTACCTGCACAATGGCAGATTTGAAATTGCGCTATCTTAATGGAAAATGTACAGTTTTAACACTTGTAGAACGGTATAAATGAACATAATGGGTAATAAAGCATTATATTTGTGCGACTGATGACCGATTATAGCAAAGGGAAGCCTTCTTGCAACAGTGGACCAAAAGCAGGTTGCTTAATAAAGAATTAACAAGGAGCTGTACATTATAATTAGCTATTTGTATTATAAGCCATATACAAGCCTTTAACTTTTAATGATGTTGTACAAAAGGTGAAAATGCAGCCTAGCAGCTGCTTTCTGGAAAGGCCTCCACTGGAGAAAGGTTTAGAGAACCCCTCTATAAGATATTTTGGCCTCCTCTTCCACACTGGCCAAACGTATTGGAAGGGTTGCGGGTACCCACATTTTCCCCCACCATATATAATCTGCCGATAGACTAACTGTGATGTATCCATTTAGAAAGCTTGGTCGACAGAAGTGGGTGATGAAGGAAAAAAAACATGAACCATAGTTTCAACAGCCATATATAACTCTGAAAGTCATTATTTATACAGAGTCAATTGTAATAAACCTCCCAGAGACAAGGTACATGATTCATTGTGAACCGAGCACTTGTATCATTGTGCTGCTTTTAGAATTTATATTATCCCTAAATTAGGCTGTGGGTTTTCTTCCAGTAATTATGTCCCTCGCGGTGTAGCCCTAGCCCTGCCTGAACAACGTTAGAGTTTAATTTGAGGCTTCAGGCAAATCCTGTCTGGAGGAGGCTTCAGAAAACTTTCAACCCAGTTTAGTGGTCGTGTGCATGGAGTGCTTCTGTGGTGGTACACCTGGGGTGGGGGTGTTACCGCCGCTTAGTAGCAAACAGCGGTTGTTATTATTGTTGCTGTGGTGTAATGGAGTGTTTTTCAATGTTCATCTCTCTGGATCGCCTCGCTGGGTCTAATGTGAATGTATTATGATTTACTGTGATGAAAGCTCTGGTCTGAAGACTTTGTTGGGCCACGTGGATGAACATTTATTTTCAATTCGGTCACAAGAAAAAAGTTTGAAAACCACTAGCGTGTAATGGATAGCACAACCATGGACTCACAATGCTGAGGAGTATCTATGCTTCCTAGCATTAATATGTCTGGGTGCCCCTTAGGTAAGGTTGCATGTGGTGTGCTAAATAATTGGTACCGTCATCTCGTCCAAGACATCTGGCCAGTGTGGAAGAGCAAGCCATATACCTTGTAGAATGTAGAGGGTCTCTCCACAAGCCATATACCTTGTAGAATGTAGAGGGTCTCTCCACAAGCCATATACCTTCTAGAGGGTCTCTCCACAAGCCATATACCTTGTAGATGGTCTCTCTACCTCCATCTAGTGGAGAGTATTTTACCAGCATCGGTGTGCTACGTGGCCTGCTCTTCTGTACGTCTCGCGCTGAGGTTCTTCTTGTTTGTTCGAATGCACCATAGGTCTTCCTTGCACACTAGCTGGGCACTGGCTAAATCGGAATTTCTCCGTGACAAACATTGATTGATTAGTTTAACAAGTAATTGCAGGACTGCGCCTTTATCAATAGACGTTTGTGTGTGTGTTGTAAATACAGTGGTGATACGCTTAAGGGTTCACCCATTGACCCCTCCGTAATAAGCAATGATTGTTGCTTATCTTTAAATAGCGATGGCACTTAAATAGATCGTGCAACATTGTAAAAAATGTGAAACTCTTTGAAAGCCTACAAACTGATAAACACAGACTTATATAAAGACTCATGCTGAAGCAGTGCTTTCAGTGATTTCTGATACAACAACAAATGGCAGCAATGTTACCACATCTGTGCATGCTAGGTGCACTTGAAGTCCACATGGAGAGTCTGACAACATCCACCACTGCTGAGTTCGCTAGCCTAGTTCACATGAAGTGCCCAAGCATCTTGAAATCTGCAAATCTATAATCTGCGATGTCAACTTGAAAAAAAACTTGATTCTCAGCAATTATCATCCATGCCCCCCCCCTTGTAAATCCTAGTCTAAACACCGACAACCATTGGCTCACACCAGAGCTCGGTGATGTCAGTACGGTAAGGAGACCAGAGGTTGATCTAGGTAAATTGAATCAACTCGGAAGTTTGTGTTCCATCAGTGGAGGAATAACAAAAGTGGGTGGATCCTCTCCCTCTGGAAGCCGTTGCTTGATGTAAGATGTACTTTTAACGTGGAAATCCTGCTTTCAAAGCTTTCGAGCTCACTGTTACGCTTTTGTTGTAAGTAGTAACAGACAGCACGAAACACCCACGGCTAGCAGACGTCAACATTGGCATTTAGCTCCTAAACAAAATGTTTGCTCATCACTAAAGATACAGTTTGGTCGTGGCAAGAATGACGACACATTTCAATCATCTGGTTAATTTGTAACTCAATAATTATCTCAAGAAATGTTTCATTGGTTCTCATAACACTTCACATAATTTGTATTAATTAACAACGGCAAAGTCGTGCGAGTTAAGTTAAATATTCAGGCTATAAATTCCAACTTTGTTGAAGCGATGAGCGCCATTGCAAGCTGCGGCCTTTCGTATTTTTACACAGTGCTACATTTTTTGTGTCACTTGGCTAATTCTGTTTACGATATTTCCATTTAGAAAGCTGCCTTGGTGTAAAGGTCAGCTTGCTGTACTCTAATACTCTTCAATCTTCAGAGACTGCACAGTTGAAACCGTGTAGAGGCTGCACTATAATTTGTCAATCAACAGGTTGTGTGTGTAGTGGGCAGAGTCGACAGTAAACCTGTACGGTCCGCCACGACGCACCAGTAACAGAGTGGCTGAAGCGTTAAGCACATTAGCACAGTACACGTGGGATGATGGGGGTTGCAATATGACCGTACCCGTAAGTTATTTTCACCATGCCATTGTCTCCACAGCTCTGTGCAACGTTTTGTGACTCTCGGGCCAAAGGCGCTTTAGAAATGCAAATATTATTATTGTCATCACTGGTAGTGGGGAATAGTGTGGGTTCATGCAATTGTTTTTCTCTCGGCACAATTAAAGGGTAGTGCCCTGGAGGGGCCCTCTAGCTGACATCTGAGACGTTCTCTCCTGGGAACAGCGTTCCCGTACGTCCCCGTACGCTCCCGTGTTCCTGCCCAATCCCACCCCGTGCATGTCAGAGAATGGCCCATTGAAGAGGATGGCGCCGGCTGAATGAATGGCTGCCTTCCCCTCGCCGCTCTGTGATTTCGTCACACCTCTGTAATGATGTAAGACGCCCTCCATAAGGTCGGATTATAAATAATATCGAAGAGCTCTGAGATCCTTCAAGTATAATTCTGGAGTAGGCAGTAGGGGGCAGCACTTTGCCAACCATGATCGTGAAATAGATATGTACTTGTATTAGGGGCGACGAGGTAGCGTTGCTACCTCACAGCAGGAAGGCCCGGGTTCGGTTCCTGGCTCGGGTGCCTTTCTGTGTGGAGTTTGCGTGTTCACTCTCTCCGCGTGTTCGCGTGGGTTTTCTCCGGTTACTCCGGTTTCCTACCATTGTCCCAAGACTCGCTGTTGTCTCGGTTAATTGGCCTGCGGAGTACATTGCCTTCGAAAAAGGGTCCTGCGGTGTACTGGCGTGATAGTCTGGATATAGCACCGCCTTACGCCCTCTGTCTGCCGCGATTGGTGAAGCTGGTGTTCGCTGGTTACAAGTGCTCATGCAGTAGACATTCAGAGAGCAGTGGAGACATGAGGGACCCGAAGCTATTGGCAAGGTCTTCATTGACCGGTGGACAGATGTTTACAGTCATAAAATTGAATTGATTTTATTTGAATTCTGAAATAGCCGCTCATATGTGAGATATCTTGAGATGAATTTTCTAATATATTTTGCTGTCGTATTGTGCTTTACAACCCAGATGGCTTCAGAAGAAAATATATTTTTAGACCCATTGGGTTCTCGCCTGGTTGAAATGAACGGTTTGAATGAAATTTTACACTCGGCAGACCTAGGAGAGACGCAAGGTTCAGGTACCTTGCAAGCACCACTAAAATGTACCGTGGTCAGGAGTTCAACTGGGAACACTGGGATATTGATGACTCCACAGCTCAGATTTGTAACAACAACAAAAAACAAAGAAAAACGTTATCGTTGATTTGTCGTTCATATGTCGTTTTATTATGATAGTGCAGTCCAGCCATACTGTCACTCATACTGGAATAATATTCATAACGTGTACTGTACTCGGACATTGAAACGCTTTCAATAATATTATGAATACATTTATTTTATGACTATTGGCTTTGCAACGCAACATTTATTGCCTCTGGGATGTTAAGGATACAATTTACAACGGGGCTGAATTGAACTTTAACACTGGAGGCTGTTAGTGAATTAATTCCGTCACTTTAATTGATTGTGTAATCGTAAAAATAGTCAGCAGTCATGATCTATCCACTGCTGGATAAAGGTCTCCGCCATGTCGTCGTCACTCTCCCTCCGTGTTACGGTGCGACAGTACAGAATAAAGATCTCCTATAGAGCCTTAACAAACTGTAGCGTCAAGTACTGTTAGCGAGCATCTATAAAGGCCAGCACGGCATGAGGCGATTGGTGGCCAGCATCTTGCCCGACCGCCTTTGTCTCCCTAGTAGTGATGTTTACACACCGCACTAGGTACTCATTCGAGACTGAATTGACCTATGGCAGAGCCTAGGACTCGTTCACAAAATCGCCGCTGGTGTTGGCTGAGGACGGGGCTCAAACTTGGGTCACCGCATGTGTAGTGCAGCGCACTAACTGCTAGACGTAAGCTGCCCCAGTACATATCGGTCTATCGCACTCGCCAATGTCATGACTCCCATCCCCGCGGCAGACGTCCCCTCTCCTTTGTCTGCCATGCTCACAACTAACAGCTTCGGTGGGCATCTTCCCTTTTAGCAATGCCCTGTCAAATACCACGAGCAACATTGTACCAGTCACAGGCCTGCACGACCATGAAGTATGGCTAAACGATCCCCTACGACTGACGCAGTACGGGTAGGTCTCATCTCATTATCTCAGCATAAGAATGACAAAGAGAGGATTGTAAATTAGTATGTGGTTATAAATAATATTCCTACACATTCAGCACTGGATAGATTATTGCAAGTAATCATATGACCAGACTGTAATGAAACGATGCAATTGAAGATCCGAATAGAAATCCAGTCACAGTAATTACACGAATGTCTCCAGGAACGCAATACATATTGCTGTATTTCATGTATCAGTTGGCCGTATGGTATGATAGTTCGAATGCCTGGCTTACCAATCGCTCCCCCTTCCCCCTCGCTATCTTATCTTGGTATTGACTTCGCACCCTCCAGGCTCAGTGCACCGAGCGCCACCTTTGTGGAAACTCCACAGTGGCTGTCATCCGTACAGACTCTCCCCCACTATAGATACGTGGGGTATCGCTGGCTCTCTTATTTTTCAGAAGAGCAATCAATGTGGATGTAAAGCTGAAGCAATAAATGAAAGCCTTGGTGATGTGCAGAAAAAAATATGTGCTTATGAAGGATTCTAACCTGGCACCCTCAGTTGGGACATTTATTTAAAAAAGACACTTGCTCCGTTATGTATGGAATCGCAATTTTAATGAGTTCTTATAAGGTGAACATCGACCATTACGGTACCGAACGATGGGGCTTGCGAAACGGACGACGCAAGCCTCGTGGCTGTTGCACGATATGCCGTGGGGTCACCGTGTCGCGGCCACACGAGTTTGCAGGGGCACCGAGGTCACGTGGGCCACCGCTACGTTCCACGTGTTTCATAACAGAAGCAGTGCCATGTCCCACACGTCGGCACACCCGGTTATATGAATCAAGTTCGCCACAGTTTCATAGTATTTCTTAACGTGCGCAATACCTCTGCCAAAACGATTGAATTACCTGGAAGTATTGTATTTTATATTTAAAAAGTTTGTGTGTGTGTCATTGTGTGAAGTAGTAAAATTCTGTACGCTGATGAAATTAACATTGTGAATTTTGCGCCGGTCGCTGCGTAGGCACCGGAGTGGAGCGGTGTGAGGCGACGTTTCGCCTCACACGTGTGTCATGTGTGACTCCTATATATATGTAGGTACAATGTATGCGTTGAGTCCCCTCCACAGAGTTGCTGCATTCCAGGATCAATGCATCACAACAACCTATTTCAAGTTCGATGGGGAGTTTTACCAACAAAAAGATGGTGCAGCAATAGGATCACCAGTTTCACCTGCAGCAGCCAACCTGTATCTAAGTAGATTTGAAGAGGAAGCCATAAACTTATCTACACTAAAACCCACCCACTGGTATCGATACATTGATGACACATTCGCTGTTTGGCCACACGAAAGACAGAAGCTAGAGGAATTCCTTGGTCACTTAAACTCCATTCACCCGAACGTCACGTTCACCATGGAAACAGAAGAAAACGGCCAAATACCATTCCTGGACGTACTGGTGAAGAGAAACGCAGAGGGGACACTCAGCCACACTGTATACAGGAAGACAACACATACGGACAGGGATTTACACACGTAGTCTCACCACCACCCGAAACAGAAACGGGAGATACTGCACACCTTAACCCACCGGTCAAAAACAATATCAGACAAACAACATCTAATAGACGAGCTACACCATCTACAACAAGCACTACTGAGCAATGAATACACAAACAGTAACCCAACGTGCCATAAGGAGAGAACCTAGACAGAAAGAGCAAGAGAATGATAATAATAATAGGAATTGCATTTATAGAGCGCCTTTCACCCGAGAGTCGCAAAGCCCTGCACGGAGCTGCGGAAAGAACGGCACGTCAACAACAACGGCAGAGAACGGAAACTCAGCAATAACAACGGTTTTTTTCGTCAACAACAACATCAGAACAGTTCAACTGAAAGTCAAACAGTAGCGACAAATCATAGCACCAAACAGTAAGCAAAAAATAATACATTCTTTAACAAACAAGGAAGGAATAAATGTTCCCGAACAGGTGCAAGTCGGAAGAGAGTCAACATCCCAGCATGACAACACTGAGTCACATCAACAGTCCAAGCCGGAGGAAGGACTAAATGTTCCCAAGCAGGTGCAAGTCAGAAGAGAGCCAACATCCCAGCATGACAACACTGAGCCACATCAATAGTCCTAGCCGGAGGACTTGAAAGCTCTACGGAACAAGTGAACCTTGAGATGACATTTGAAAATGCCCAAGGACTCGGCTGAACGAATCTCCAGTGGAAGGGCATTCCAGAGTCTTGGAGCAGCACGCGATAAGGCTCTGTCACCCATCGAATGGAGGTGCGACCTGTGCACATGCGGCAAGCCTCAGGTGGAGGATCGAAGTTGTGATGAGGAGGGTGCCTGAAGTAGGTCACGGATGTATGGCGGAGCTCCGTCAGTGAGAGCCTTGTAGGTGAGAAGGAAGATCTTGAATTCAATCCTGTATTTAACAGGTAACCAGTGGAGATACATCAGTAGTGGAAATTTGTGATTGTCGATGAGTGTGCGAGTGAGGACTCTAGCAGCCGCATTCTGCACACGTTGGAGACAATTGATCAGATAGGCAGGGGTGCCAGGGAGCAGTGCATTGCAGTAATTGATTCGTGAGGAGATGAAGATGTGTATTGGCTTCTCAGCGTCAACAGGTGACAGGATGTTGTGCAGTCTGGCTATATTTCTGAGATAGAAATAGGCTCCCTTCGTCACCTTGTTGATGTGTCTCGAAGGTGAATGAGGAATCAAAAGTCACATCTAGGCTCCGGATTGCCTTAGCAACTTTAAAAGTCTGGTCGTCAAGCATCAACTGGATAGGTTCATCATTGGACAAATTAGTGCGGGGTTCCGACAATCAAAACTTCTGTTTTGTCACCATTTAGTTTTAGAAAATTTGAATTGAGCCAGGCCTTCACAGTTGACAGTGAAGATGACATGCAAAGACCAGACGCATTGATGGATGACTCTGCGTGGATATAGATTTGGATGTCATCAGCATAGCAATGGTAGCTAAGATTGAGGCTGCACAGATTATGTCCAAGAGGTTGTATGTAAATGCTGAAGAGGAGTGGGCCGAGAACTGAACCATGAGGAACTCCAGACAAAACAGGATGAATCTCTGAGTTTTGTCCTCCGAGGCTGACAAACTGCTTCTCTAATTCGAAGGCTTTCGTGACCAATATTATCAATGAAATCCATTTTTTGGGTCCGGTCACGTAAAAAATTATAAATTATAAAATAGTGTTGTTTAACCCTCCACCACCCGACACGACCAATCAGCAAGGGGGTTGTCACGTTGAACAGAAGACGCGCCAATTCCTTTACTATCTCCGCACACCGGTGTGTTGAAAAGCGACCCCACAATATTTTACAAAAAATGTATACGACGTTTCGCTGACAACTACGTTCAGCATCATCAGGCACCCACGCCAGAAACTGGTCAGGCAGATCGGATGGCTTGATAGCACGTTGTTTTAAGTTTCTGCTGTCGCATTAGAGGCAAAGTGAGCCGAGGCGGAGAGTGAAGTACTGTTGATTGTGGTGGCGAATATGTCTGGAGTGAGGGCGTTAAGGTTACGAAATTGGATTTGGTGCTTGGAGATGGAAATGGAAATGGGAGGTGGTACTAGAAGATCAAACTACACAGCAGAATAATCAGACAAACCAGGATCTGTGATGGACAGATTGGTTATCGATATGTCCCATGGGAAAATGTCACGTGTGGAATGAAGCCAAGTGAGGTCAGAGTGGCCATGAGATCCCTTGCAGGAGGGCTCATTAGAGAGTCAACGTGGATGTTGAAATTGCCCAGAATTAGGATCCTTTCAGAAAAGGAGCACATCTTAGAAATCAGCTCAGACAGTTCATTGACAAAAGAAGTGGAGACTCCAGGTGGGCGGTAGAGCAGCATCAACTTCACAGGTTGAGCCGACCTCCAATCCAGAGATATATGCTCGAATGAATTGAAGGTCGGCGATGGAATCGGTCGGATGTCGGCAGACACAGTGGAGAACTGCTAGGCCACCACCATGGCCATTTGAACGAGCCTTCTGATGGAATGTAAAGTCTCATGGTAGGGCCTGATTCAATGTGAGAAAATCATCTTGATGGTGCCAAGTCTCTGTTAAGCAGAGCAGGTCCAGTTTGGCCACCCGCTTTTAGTCTGTATCCCTAGATAGATTGATGTTGTGTTTAAAAAATATATGTTCTACTTTTCAGTGCGACAAAAGCGGGTCATCTCATCTCATTTTCAGAAGCCACTTAGTCCTGTACAGGGTCGCGGTGAGCGTAGATATACCTATCGTGGGTATATCCCCGCCTTTTGCCCTGTGTCTGCAAGCCAATTAAACTATGCAGCAGCATGTTTATTTGGACTGTGGGAGGGAACCGGAGTACCCGGCGAAAACCCATCCGGACACGAGAACATGCAAACTCCACACAGAAAGGCACCTGATCCGAGATTCGAACCCCGGACCTTCTTGCTGTGAGGCGACAGCGCTACCCACTGGGCCACCGTGCCGCCCTGGGTCATTTAAAAATTATTTTTGTTTTCCTATTTTATTCCATGCCCACAAATCACAACGTGAAAAGCCTCCAGATGATCGAGAGCCGGAAGGCTTGTGTTCACCGGGTCGCCATCGGTCGTCACGTTGGGTCATCCCTACAGTCGGCTCACTCGCCTTCATTGGCTGTGGAGTTTTAATAATGATGGAATTTCTAACTCGCGCAAATCCCATGCCTGGTCAGGGACAAGACGTGGATACTGAGATGTGGAGACGAGCTCAGTCTGGGTTCGATGGAATACGGTTCTGTTTGAATAGGTTTTTGAAGGTCGAGGTTGTGGTGGTTTTATCGGAGGTGTAGGGACTGGGGGAGGGCGCTGTTTCATGCCGTCGGGGCATTTACAGAGAAGCGCCGTTCTGCGTTTTTTTTTATTTTGAAGAGAGGGATACTGAGTGCGGGTGGCACGGTGGCCCAGTGGTTAGCGCTGACGCCTCACAGCAAGAAGGTCCCGGGTTCGAATCTCTCGGCTCTGG
>JAZEWT010000012.1:8755125-8769520 GCA_036362905.1 Mordacia mordax
CTGTGTTTCCGGGATAGGCTCCGGCTCACCGTGACCCTATATAGGATTAAGCGGTTTCAGATAATGAGATGAGATGAAGTTACCAGTATGGTTTATAGATGACGATTTAAGACTTTTCATCAAACCTGTGAGAACAAGTCCACGGCCCATGGAACGCCAAATTAATTACTGTAAATAGCCAACTCTCATTGATTACAGTACGTGACTCACTGATTTGCGACCTTGATTTTAAAAGGCAGCAAGATGGTGGGAAATTTTAAGAGATTACAGAAGACCATACAATTTGCCGCGTAATTAAGCTTACAATAATAGAGATGGCTGGGAGGATCAAAGGCTTAAATATGCTAACACATATATTTATAATTGCTTGTTTAAATACGTGCACATTGGACCAGCTTTCGCCTTTCTAGAGCTCTTCAGGTAGAGTCAGTAAAATAAACCCTGCCGGTTTATCGCACGCCATTGGTATTGAGCAGAGACTGTAGCATGAGCTGCCACCATATTCAGAGGTTAAGTTAGCTGTTTTGCACTCACTGTAAATGTGGCAGATAAGGTAAAGTGACTTATTTCCTTTCGACAAACATATTACAACCTTCCGATTGTACTCACGCACGACATACCCGAAGATTTAATGCGTTTATGGTACCATTGTACCATTGTGTTCTGGCGTTTACAGCTCCCAGCCCTCCACAGAACCAATCCCGTACTGTATTTTTCAAGCTCTCATGGCGTTATTGTGACCGCACTGAACTTGCAATCCAGAGGTCACTGCTTCAGTCTTCCTGCCCGGCTGTTAAAACAATAAACGCAGGTTTATTAAATCTCCAGCCCTCCCACCTCACACTGCCAATGAGTGTACATGAATGCACCACGGTCAGCTGATGGGTAGGTCGTGTGTGGTAATGGGGTAAAGTGTGGGTAGTTCCACGTCTGCCAAAGGTTTTGCCAGTGCTGAATCGTAGGTGCCTGATTATATCTTAGCACTGGTTCACGAAGTGGCTGGCATTCCCCTGCCTGTTTGCAGTTTTGTCACACACCTGAGTCGTTCCGCACCTGTAGTATTGAATGAATACGTGCAGCGCATTATCAATCGTACATTTGACGTCATTTTAACTTCTAAACGGGCTCTCTCCAGCTCCATATGGCTGCCGGCTGTGTGTGAATCCGGTTGTGCGCTGCCCGCAGGCGGTAGATTTTCACAACTGCTGTCGACAAAGATAGATATTTATTATTACATCGGAAAGTATCCAGCGAGCTTGCAAGGTCCACATGTGGGATTCCTACAACATGACCAACGTCCAAACAGACTAAAGTAACTATGCATGAAACCAAAGGGCAGATAAACTTCAGCAGCAATGTGTGCATGAATAAAACTCTCACCGTAATTATACAAATAAAGAGTAACACGCAATATTGCATAATTAAACAAACTCATCTCATCTCATTATCTGAAACCGCTTAATCCTATATAGGGTCACAGTGAGCCGGAGCCTATCCCGGAAACACAGGGCGTAAGGCAGGAATACACCCGACGACGGGACGCCAGTCCATCGCCAGGCATTGCGGGACAATTTTAGTCTGCGAGCCAATCAACCTATCCAGGAGCATGCTTTTGGACTGTGGGAGGAAACCGGAGTACCTGGCGAAAACCCACGCGGACACGGGGAGAGCATGCAAACTCCACACAGAAAGGCACCCGAGCCTAGAGATTCGAACCCGGGACCTTCTTGCTGTGAGGCGTCAGCGCTAACCACTGGGCCACCGCGCCGCCCTAATTAAACAAACTCACAACACCAACTCACAACACCAACTAGTTAGAAACAGCTTGTCAGAAATCTATCGCTGATGCGTTAGTCCATCATGCTCGCGTTACATTTTCTGAAGAACATGCGTGCCCCGTGAACACAAATGAAAAGTGAACAAAACATGACACTCATACTGACCTGGGTATTAGAATGGAACAAAATGCTTAGCAATTGGTCTCAAGAACTGGTCTTTCAGGATCAACCGCCGGGGCAAATAAAATGACATCCTTGCACGCGTGAGCGTGTTTAACGCTCAGCTCGTCGATGGCCAGTGGCCGAGTGTCCACATTGGCAACGTTTCAGGCAATGGCTGGATAAAGAAACCCCTCCACACAAAATGTCGCGAAAGTTATACACTGTATTTTATGTACGGATGTAGGCTTTCACGACTCCATGTATAAGAATTTCTCTCGAGCTGTTGTGTTTCGCAATAGCCGTGTCGAGCATTCCTCCTCTGTCCTTCGCGACATTTCCTCTCCCACATTGGAGGCATCAACAGGCTTCTGAATTCAGACGAACGCTCGACAGCTATCCTGATAGAACCGCTTTTAAGAACAATTCTTATGCATGTAGCTGAGAGCCTATATCAATACAGAAAAAAACCCCATAGATTTTGAATCAAATGTACTCACCAACTGCCTGATAATTTGACATAACGAGGCACTCTTCCTAAAGAACTAGTCCTACCCTATCCCAAGCTCTAGCCCCACCTCTGACACTTAACGTAGGTCCCTCTTTAACTTGTGTTCATCTTCCTTATCGTGGTTTTCTTATGTAATAAAAAGCACAACCTGCCAGATTGGAAAGGCCGGAATTCATGACTGCCAATTCACAGTGGGAAACACTTTAACTGGGTGCGGCACAGTTTCTATTTTCTTGTACTTATTCATAAATATCACCTGGGGAAGCCGTTGAGAAGGGGCGTATCGTGTGCGTGGGCATGT
Organism: Mordacia mordax; assembly: GCA_036362905.1. NCBI lineage: Eukaryota > Metazoa > Chordata > Hyperoartia > Petromyzontiformes > Petromyzontidae > Mordacia > Mordacia mordax. The sequence continues at coordinate 8,757,875 of JAZEWT010000012.1, forward strand.
AGAGGGTTGTCGACGCATGCCTGGGAAAACACGCGAATACATGTCTGAAAATATTTGAAAAGTTTATCAGGCATCTCTAGACCGTGCAGGGGTGGGTTCTACCCATCTCCTCTGAGACGTTGAGTCGGTGTTGGTGGATATCCCAAAAATCAGTTCCAAGGGATGGTCCAGGTGTATCGTGAATGCCATTTAATTGACCTCTAAAATGTACGGATATAGATTTTCACAGATCAATGTGTGAAATTATCTCCCCATAGTTGTTATTTCGGGATAACCACATTCAAATTTCCTTCTCTCTTTAGCAATGTAGATTTTTCACTCCTCAATGTATGAGAATTGCTGCCCATAGCTGTTCTTTTGGGACATCAATATCACTTCGTGTGCCTTTTCTCTGCATCTCAATGTATCGCCTCCCACACTCGAGACATGATTAGGCATTTCTCAATCCCAATATATTTTAATTTTTTTTATCGTTCGTTTGTGTTAAATAACTCCGATTTACTTCACGTTCAAACAGTTTATTCATATCAAATGTACTGCTGATATTACATGACACTCCCCTTTTGGGATGACAGCAATATTAAGTATTAGAGACTGACATGGGGGTCACGAGACATCGGGACTACCCTGTATAGAAGGGGCTTTCAAGAGCCCCCTCCTGTTGCACTCGTGGCAAAAAAAATCAACAATTGCTGAGCATTTCATAGCAAAATCTTGGGGAGACCCAGTATCTGTGCAGCGGCAACACCTGTGCCTCACCGAAAGAAAGTCCCTGTCTGAAGCGGTTTGATTCCCACCTCGGGCGCCTTTCTCCGTGGAGTTTGTGTGTTCTCCCCCTGTTCTGCATGAGTTTCCTCCGGGTACTCTGGTTTCCACACAGAGTGAGTGTCTGGCAAATGTTGGCACCGGCGAACAGCGTGATTGCCTGCCCTCTCCTCGCGTCTCTGCGGCTCCCTCGAGCTTCTGATTCGCTCCCCGTTTTAACGAAAGCCTTCAACGTTTAACGAAAATGTGCATATGATAAAGTGTAATTATTATAACTATTATTACCGATACTATCAGCAACATCTGGATTAAAGGCATCTAGCTCTGCAACAGCAGAACTTTCAGCCTTTACATGAAATGCACAGTAGCATACTAACAGCAAAATAATTATTTTTAAAAAGCATAATGCAATTTGTGACATGCGCAGTTTCCACACGTGATCATGGACGTGACAATACGGTGGCATAGTGAGAAAACCACAGAGAGAGGGGGTAGTTAGCCAGGCAGTCAGCCAGCGACAACCCGCCATACAATGCTTCCTGCTTATTATGATGTTAGCGGTCAGTTCGTTAATAGGTTTTTTTTTAATCGTGGAAGGAAACCGGAGAACCTGGAGGAAATACATGCAGAATAGGGGAAGAGGACACAAACTCCACACAGAAAGGTGCCAGAGGTGGGAATTAAACCGCCTCGGGCAGGGCCTTCTTTCTGTGATGCTCAGATGTTACCGCTGATTAGACACCCTGTAGCTTCTGTGCAAGTTCAGCAGCCGTTGTGTAGTCACAGACCTTCTACGATCCGTGACAAAATCGCCGATTGTGGGACCACTCCCTCTACCTTTGCATCGCTGGGGCCAAAGCCTTTGTGTTGAGAGTTTGTTTTCGCTGCCGCAGATGGTGATTTTCTACGAGCCAGGCTTCACTGGGAAGAAGATGGAGTTGTTCTCGGACGTTCCTGATGCGACATCTTGGGATCTCCCAGCCACCATCTCCCTGAGGGTGGTTCGAGGCGGGTGAGCCAGTCGTACCTGACGCGGTGGTCACCACCGCTCAACCCCTGTGCGAGGACACTCCCGGTGACCTTGAGTAGAACTGACTGCGTGGGATCTTTGTTCAGTTCAGTGTCAGTACCCGCTTAATGTTGTACAGGGTTTTTGAAGGAATTCACTATGTAGGCCAATTAATTTCGGCAGCAGCACATCTTTTGGGTGTGGGAGTAAACCGCAGTACCCAGTAAAAACCCACGCGGACCGGGGAGAACACACACTCCACACAGAAAGGCATCTGAGCTGAGAACCGAACCAAGGACTTTCTCGCTGTGAGGCAGCAGTGGGATCTTTGTACAGAATGCTTATCATTGAGTAGACCATTGAGAGCTCTCTACATCTGCTCTTGCAGGATAGCGGTTTCGAGCGTTCCTCCTCTCGCCTTCGTGACATTTCACCTCGGATGTTGGAGACATCATCAGGCTTCCCCAAAAGAACATTTCTGATACATCAAGCCACGAATCACTGCATTCGGAGATAGCAGTGGATACTCTTACCCTTGGCAGCGCGGTGTCAATGCAGTGGTAACATCCATGCCTCACTATAAACAGAGTCTTGCCCGAGGCAGTTTGATTCCTACCTCGGGCGCCTTTTTATTTGAAGTTTGTCTGTTCCCACCAGTGCGGCGCGGTGGCCCAGTGGTTAGCGCTGACGCCTCACAGCAAGAAGGTCCCGGGTTCGAATCTCTCGGCTCGGGTGCCTTTCTGTGTGGAGTTTGCATGCTCTCCCCGTGTCCGCGTGGGTTTTCGCCGGGCACTCCGGTTTCCTCTCACAGTCCAAAAGCATGCTCCTGGATTGGTTGATTGGCTCGCAGACTAAAATTGTCCCGCAATGCCCGGCGATGGACTGGCGTCCCGTCGTCGGGTGTATTCCTGCCTTACGCCCTGTGTTTCCGGGATAGGCTCCGGCTCACCGTGACCCTATATAGGATTAAGCGGTTTCAGACAATGAGATGAGATGAGAAGTTCCCACCCTGTTCTGCATGGGTTTCCCCCCACAACTTACACACACTCATTGATGAATTGGCCGATAGCATCGTAATGTTATAGCATGTGGTGTGCGGTAAATGTTGGCGCCGGCTGGCTGCGTGACTGCTTTCTGCCCCCCTTCTTTACGGTTTGCTCGCCACGCCTCTGTATCCACGACTCGGTCCATGACCAGGCGTGGTATTTGTACGGCTTGTTAATAATAAAATAACACTATTTATAACATTAGTCTGACATCATGGGTGAGGAAACTGAGCTGAATACTTAATTGGGTTAAAAACGATTCATGCTAAGTTCACTGCTCTGTGTACCACTTTTAGGCGTTGTATGCCACAGGTTAGAAGCAGCGGTACAGTGGTTAGCACGCTGCATTACATGTCCCACAACGTGAGTTCGATTCCCGCTTATGACCAATTACAGTGGTATATTTTGGTCGATCATGCGCGTTTGCTAGGTCAGCTCGAACTTAAATAAGTACCTGCTGCAAGTGCTGCAGTGTATAAACATCAGCATTGTGGAGTCGTGATGGAGAACCAAAGCTGAATTGTTCCAGATTCGGGTTCCAGCTCATATCGATCGTGTCTGAACCAGTTCTGCAACCAGTTCCTAGTAAATGAAAAGAATAGGCCTTTAGTTTTTAATTTATTTATTATGATTTTACAAGTTCCTTTAGTTCTAGGTTTCGGTTCAAAGATGGCTGGGCATGATGCTGGCCACCCACTCCATCGGGTGCCATGCTGTTCTTTATCGGTTCTCTATAACAGCAATTGCCCCAGCAGCCTCTTAAAGACTACACGGGGGGGACCTTCATCTTTGTTTGTGCCGCAGGTGGCTTGTGTACCGCGAGCCGGGCTTCGCGGGCGAGTGCTTTGCGCTGGAGGAGGGCGAGGAGGAGATGACGGACCCCTGGGGGGAGGCGATTGCGGAGGAGCAAGGGGGGGCGCCCATGGCGGGGGGGATCGGCCAGGGGATGGTGGAGGCGGACGGCGAGCCCAAGTCCCCGAAAATTGTCTTTGGCTCCATCAAGCGCGTCGTCAAAGTAATAGCAGCAAATGATCGTCAGCGACGTTGTGGAAATATATACGTTCGTTCGCGTTCTGAGTCCCCGCTTAAACCTGTGTCGGGTCGTTACTAGCCGGAGCCTAACCCGGAAGACACAGGGCACAAAGCAGAGCTGCACCCTGGATGACACACGAGGCCATCGCAAGGTGCCGGGGGGCAATTTAGTCAGCAGGCAAATTGACTGCAGTAACATGCCTTTGGACTGTGGGGGGAAACCAGAGCACCTGATGAAAACCCGCGCGGACACGGGGAGAACACGCAAACTCCACACAGTAAGGCAGCCGAGCAGGCAGCGCTACTCACTGCGCCACCACGCCACCCCTAACCAACAGCCACTGGTAACTATTAGTTGGGCACTCCCACCTTGCAGTATGTTGCTGTTCTCTTGCTCTTGAAGAGAAAGGAATCCCGTTGTCAACATTGATGCGAGCATTGTGTAGTCACTCCTTTCCGTCTGAAAATAATTGGTGCGGCATACAACGTTCGTTTCTTCCACTCCGCGAATCATAATCATGATCATTATTATTGAATAGCTTTGCTCGTGAAGCGGGTTTTTTTGTTGTCTTTTGAAAGGAGGCACATTCATTGCATAAAGCTGGGACTATTGCCCCATACCTCGTATCTGTGTCAGTGGTAACGGTGAAATTTCAGATTTCAAGGGAGTGCCAACATATTTTTTATTTTATTTTGGTAGGCATAGTTTGAGGATGTGTGATTGAGTTTTAATCTTGAGCATGTGAACAAACCGGTTTCGATCAGTTATAAAGGGCATATTGTAACATTTAAATTCCGGAAAATAATTTTATTTGTTCTCCCACTGCTATTGTGAGTCAGTCAGGTTTAGATGCGTGTCATGCTGCTGTCCTGTCAGTGTCTGGTTTTGTCATCCATATGCCATATGGCTTAGGTTACTGCACACAAACCGGAGAGGGAGGGACGTGTAGATGAACGAGGCAACTGATCCGATTAAAATTATTACAGTTTATTGATGCAATGTTTCACGATTCAAGCGTGAGAATTACTCCAAACAGCTGCGTTTTCAGGATAGCCGCGTCGAGCATCTGCCCTCTCTGCTTCTGGACGTGTTACCTCCCATGCTCGAGGTATCATCAGGATATGCCTAATCAGCTGGAGGCATCATCTGCGTAGCCCTGCAGCAAGATATATAACAACCTGTTGGTGCATGACTCTCACTCTGATAAGCACTATGGAGGCTGACGCTATGTTGCTTCTGAGAGCTGGCACTTTTGGGGTCATTTTTCTGTCGGCATAGGGTGCATGGAAGAAAGTGCCTCTTTGTGGCCCCCATTATTCTTTCCAGCTGCAGTATTGCCATCTTTTCAGAGGTACTGCCAACTAGACCCATAAGGACCTTCATAACCAATGCCTTCCAGATGATAAGCTCATAGGCTGTAATAATCTACATATAATTGAGCAGGTGTTTGTAAAAGGTTTTTATGTCTTATTTTAGCTTTAGTCAGTAACTTTTTTATTCACGGTGGAAGGAACATTCAGCTGCTTATCCCTTTTGAACAGTTGTCTAGCAGTCATGAGTTTGCATTTTGGGTTATACCAGGGAATGGATGCCATCGAGGACCATTTAATCAGGACAGTCAACCTAGGCAATATGTATTTGTACTGTGGGGGGGGGGAACTGGAGTACCCAGCGAAAATGTACACAGGAACGGGGAGAATGTGCAAACTCCACACCGAGAAAGAGATTTCGTCAACGTTAACACTCCCTCGGGCACCAACTCCCACTTTTGCACTTGCACCACAAACCCTGTGATGACCACAGGTGAGCCATGGTGCGAGCAAAGTGCTCGCCCCAGTGTCTGCGTCGTCTCTCCGATCTCGCGTGGAATTTGCGCGCGTGCTGAATAGTATTATTACGTCGTCTCTCCGATCTCGCGTGGAATTTGCGCGCGTGCTGAATAGTATTATTATTATTTGCTAATAGGCCACAACAATGCGAACAGTGTTCCCGTGGCGAATCCCTGGATGCCTCATCCAGACTAAACACAGGCAGTCTCTCTCATCCCTCCGTCCCGCCGCTACAGGACCACTCCATTCCCGAGATCGTGCTCTTCTCAGAGGAGACGTTCCAGGGCACAGACATCATCGTGTGTGACGATGTGGAGAAGGTGGAGGTGTACGGCATGCAGCCTTCCGTCAACTCCATCATCGTCAACTCCGGCGTGTGCGTTCCGTCACTGCTGTGCCTCCCGCACGGACCCCGTGGGACATGGGGGGCACTTACATCAAGTCATAAACGTGACACTTAATTTAAATTCACTGGTGTATGTCCTTAATTTAATTTAAAAACAGTGTTGTATTTCCTGCTTGGGTTCTGCCTTTTCTTTGTGGAGTTTGCGTGTACTCCCTATGTCCGTGTGCGATTTCGCCAGGTACTCTATTTGCCTCCTACAGTCCAAAGACACTCTGCTGCCGAGGTTAATTGTTCTTACTTAATTTGCCCAGTACCCTGACATGTTGTAACGTGCATAAGTTACTTTGCGCACAAATCTGTACACTGTTTTTCTCAGCGCTACAACATATCCTAATGAAGTGAGGAACCAAATGTAATCCAATCCTTTATTTGTGTAATCGCCGCTCACTGATCCAGCACCGTTAACCCTCCTGCAGGCGAAAACCTGAATTATGTATCGATGTATGTTTTCATGGCTCAGTGCATGAGAATTGCTGTGAAGAGCTGCTCTTTTGGGATAGCCGTGCCGAGTGCTCCTATCTTCTTCGATGCTCTGAGTCCCCACTTTGCGGGAGGCGAAATGGCGTGGGCGAGAGACGAGGAGCGCTCAGCGTGGCTGTCCTGAAAGAACGGCTCCTGAGAGCAATGCTCGAACGTGGTCTGGTCACAGGCAGCTGCCTGGAGTCGAACACAAAACACACTGCACGTATCTGTAGTGTAATGACAGACACAATGTAAAACACACTGCACGTATCTGTAGTGTAATGACAGACACAATGTAAAACACACCGCACGTATCTGTACTGTTTTGAAGGTATTGAAAGGGAGAACGATTCAGAGGTGAAATCAAACTGTAGACACTCTGCTTCTTACATATTATGTTATCAGACAATTCAGTAGTGCATCAAAATATATTTTTATTTATTTATTTGTGGGAGGGAACTGGGAGGCAACCCACATAGCAGAGGCAGAACACACAAACGCTGCACTGACAGGTACCCTAGGCGGGATTCAAACCGCCTCGGGCAGAACATTCTTTCTGTGAGGGTCAGATGTTGCCACTGCAACATGCTGCTGCCCATAAAACATCTGTAACTAACGGTGACAATGTATTTTCTGCTGACCGCTTTGTCCTCAGGTGGCTGCTGTACCTGGGATTCCACTACGTGGAACTCATCAGCATCCTGGAGCCCGGGGAATACCCCACGAGGGATTGTTGGGACGGCATCCAGCCTCGCATAGGATCGCTGCGGCCCCTCAAAATGGTGCGGCCTCTCTTTAGTTGCCTCATCAGAGGTGAAAGTAAGCTGGTAGGGTCCAGTACAGTGTACCGGTAAGAAAGTGGTCAAAGCGTTCAGTCAGTACACTACTGGTGGGAAGGGGGTTTGTTATCCAGCTGTAAAGATAATTGATTTAATTGCTTTCACCCCTGGGTACAGTCCAGTCCAGTCCTTTACCACACCTCAGGGCCAGAAGAATTCATCTTAGGTAAAATTGGATTATCCGATGACTTAAGTCTTTGAACGATTTACTCAGTTTGTTTCTTGATATAAAACAAATTGTTTATATTACTATGGCATTATTCAGTGGTGCACAAGTGTGAATAGCAAACAAACTCCACGCGTCCATCAATAACACTGCCTTTAAAGGGAAAAAAAATATATATTCTATATAACATGTGCTACGAAGGCAGGCCATTGAAAAATAACACTATCCACCCACACATGATGAATTCCATCCATCCATGTTCATGCTGTTTATCCCTCCGGCTCTGCCTCCTGCTCCGAGGGCACGTCTGTGTCAGCTTTAGGAGTTCCTCTGTGTTCCTTCCACCTCCTGACCATATCCCCAGTCGAGGTCAGCACCTCCCCGCCCTTACTGATAACATCCTGGTTGGTGCATTGCTTTCCTTTACTGAGCCGTCGGATGATAATAATAATAACAATAATTGCACTTCTAGAGCGCTTTCACCCGAAGGTCACAAAGTGCTGCACAGGAGAGAAGGGCATGGAAGCACCGACATAAGAAAATCAAATCAGCAACAATAACTCTTTGGGTCTGTCACGTGGACGTGAACTAACAAAAGAGGGTGTGGTATGTCAGAAGGGGCGTTGCTTGTGCTAATTTAGGGCATGGCTTTTAATTTCAATTCAGCAAAGCATTAATCAGCAACACAATAACGTTATCGCTATGGGTACTTTTTTGCCAGTATACATATATAAGATTACAACAGGTTTTACCGTATTTGTTAAGATCTTAACACCTGCATAATCGCCAGATATGGTAAAACCTGTTGTAATCTTATACAATAACGTTATGTCCAAGGCCCACAAACCAAGCTCCTCCCTCTAGTGACATCACGCACATGCGGCAATTCCTCTCCCGGCTCCACCTTCTCCAGTGACGTCAGACTATCAGCGCCGATGGTTTGCTAGAGCCTCTTTGAAGCCGGCCGAAACTCCTTGCCCATGGCCTCTCTGAACTCCTCCCGCATCCGGGCCTTTACGTCTGTAACCACCGCAGCTGTAGTTTTTATAGCCTGCCAGTATCTGTCCGCAAATGATGGGTTCTCCGTGCCAACCACGACCGGTAAGAGCTCCTTTTTCAGCTTGACAGCTTTCCTTACCACTGGTGTCCACTGTCAGGTCCTGAGTTTACCACCATAACAGTCACCAACCACATTCTGGCCGTAGCTCCTAGCAGCCATTTCCACGATGGAGGCTTTAAAAGGGTCATTCCGAACGCCATGATCTCAGCCTCCTCTGGAATGTGAGAGAAACTCCTACAGAGCTGGGAGCTGAAATCGCTCCAGATAGGGTCCTTTGCCAGTCGCTCCCAGCAAACTGTCACTGCACGTTTGGGTTCACCAGGTCCCACTCTGCCACCTGATCCAGCTCACCATCAGTTGGTGATCGGTAGACTGCTCTGCTCCTCTCTTCACTCAAGTGTCCAAAATGTATGGACTCAGGTCCGATGAGACAACTACAAAGTCGATCATCGAACTTTGGCCCAAGTTGCTTTGGTACCAGTGCTCTTATGAGCCTCCTTGTGTTCGAACTTGGTGTTTGTTATGGATAGTCCATGACTAGCACAGAAGTCCAATAATAGAACACCGCTCAGGTTCAAATCGTGGAGGCCATTACTCCCAATCATACTCCTGCAGGTTTCTCCATTGTAGTCCACATGGGCAGTGAAGTCTCCTCGTAGAACTATGGAGTCACCAGGTTATAAAGGTCTGATGCAATGCCCTTTGGGCAGCAGACAAGCAGAGAGTATCTACAAGTGCTGGACCTTGACAATGGAAATTAACTCTTGGAACATGGAACGTCACCTCTCTGGGGGGGCAGGAGGTTGCGAGGTACCGACTCGACATAGTTGGGCTCACCTCCACGCACAGTATCGGTTCTGGAACCAAACTCCTCGATAGGCGTCGGACTCTCTTTTACTCTGGAGTGGCACAGGGGGTGGGACGCTGGGCAGGGGTGGGGATACTCACCAGCCCCTGGCTAGGTGCTGCTCGGTTGCAGTTTTATTACTGGGGAATAATAATAATGAGAGGGTAACCTCAATACGACGTCGGGTCGCAGGGAGAGGACTCTGGCTGTTGTGCGTTCATACGCACCAAACAGCAGTTCAGAGGACACTACCTTCTTGGACAAAGTGGGTGTGGTGCTGGAGAATAATACTTATAATACAATTTACAATCCACACCAATGCCACGCCCTGGTCATGAACGAGACATGGATAGGGAGGGAGGCATGGAATGCTGACCTTTGATACCAAAATTTTTGCTACGGATGTGACAAAAACATTCAAGTCCCCTTAAGTTCCAGCTCTTTTGAAATAGCTGTAGCAACCGAAAACTCTTGTGTACAAGTGAATGCTGTGCATAACGTGAACATCAATTGTCTTTTTTTGCTTCTATTAAAGGGTGAAATCAAGGTGGAGAGGCCAAACGAAGCAAAGGTACGGTGCAGCTGCTGCTATTTTTAAACGTCCTGTGCGTGACGGCTTTATCAAGAGTAAAAAAATACATTCCGTTGTCGTCGTCTTCTTACCGAAGCCCTCGGGAAATGTCAGGCTGCAGTGTCATGATTGAGAGCTTGTCTCGCGCTAATACCTGTCACGGATGGTACGGCTAAACCTCCGATTGTTTGGATTGTCAGTCAACCGCCAGGGAAAATACAATTATATCGTTGCGTGCGATCGTTTTGAACACTCAGCTGCTCCATACTCATCGATGTCCTGTGACTTGGTGCCCACATTGACGTTTTTTCAGACAACGGACTATAAAGAAAAATCTTTGTCCAAAAAGTCACGCTCTATTTGCTACATATTATCTACGAATGTAGGTTTTCACGGCTCTGTGTATGAGAATTGCTCTCAAGCTTCTCTTTTGGAATAGCCATGGAGGCACCATTCAAGCCTGATCGCCAATGCCAGATGAAGCTTCCAACGTCTCAAGGGAAATGTGAAGGATAAAGGAGGGACACTCGATGTGACTGTCCTGAAAGCAGCTCTTAATAGCCAACGATGATGTGTATTTTCTTGTAGGGCAGCATCATTAATGAACGTCTCATCTCATTGTCTGAAACCGCTTAGTCCTATACAGGGTCACGGTGAGCCGGAGCCCATCCCGGCAGACACAGGGCGCAAGGCAGGGATACACCCACGATGGGACGCCAGTCCATCGCCGGGCACTGCGGGGCAACTTTGCCTGCGAGCCAATTAACCTATGCAGCAGCATGCTTTTGGACTGTGGGAGGAAACCGGAGTGCCTGGCGAAAACACACGCGGACATGGGGAGAGCATGCAAACTCCACACAGAAAGGCACCCGAGCCGAGAGATTCGAACCCGGGACCTTCTTGCTGTGAGGCGACAGCGCTAACCACTGGGCCACCGTGCCGCCCATTGATGAACGTGTTGTATTTTGTTTTGTTCGTTTGTTTGAGCAAAGGCACAGTTTGTCTTTCATCCGTTGCCTCCGTCAGGCTATATTGTACGAGAAGCCAAACTTTGAAGGACGACACACGGAGACGTTTTTGGAGAATCCTTCGCTGGCCGGAGTCTTCGGAGGCGATTGCGGCGGGACCGTCGCTTCCATCCGCGTCCCGGCCGGAGTGTGAGTGTTCGCGCGGTTGCTCGCGCCACGCATCGCTCCTGGCACCGCGTCGCTCCGCGCACCGCCCCGCGGTCGCGAGGAATGTCCTCGCGACAGTGCAATGAAACCGAAGAGCTTAGGCACGTGCGGCAGTTGTCCTCACGCGAGCGTGCATGCTTGACACCGCACGCTTCCGCTGGGCTACGCAAAGCCGGTGGAGGCCTCCGACGCGCAAGGTGAAACGTCGCGACGAGAGGCGGAAACGCTTTGCCACGGTGCCACCTGGAAGAGCAGTACCTGAGAGAAATTCCTACACACCGAGGTGTGGCAAACCTGTGTAGATATTAATGGGTTAGAATTTAAATCGCCTAAAAGCAAAACATCTCATCTCATCTCATTGTCTGAAACCGCTTAGTCCTATACAGGGTCACGGTGAAGCCGGAGCCTATCCCGGCAGACACAGGGCGCAAGGCAAGG
>JAZEWT010000012.1:8792336-8803809 GCA_036362905.1 Mordacia mordax
CTCGGATGGTTGGAACATGAATACACCTGTCGTTAGACCCCGTGGGTCCCCAAAAGCCATTCTTGCCGGCGGTGGCAACAGTGTTTGTCACCGTAGCGCCGCACGTGTGTCTTGGTTGCCATGTGACTGGCATTTTTACGCCACACGTGGCTTCGTGGTCGTTTTCTGCGCTGCTTCAGGCAGCCCAACGCGGCGGTGTTTTTCAAGGAGGTTTAAGTCAGCGGGGCCTTCGACGCATGTGGATAAATGATCTTGGACAAGTCGCACCTCCAATGAGGACATTTTGTCACGAATGGGATGTCGAAAGAGGGTGTTGAATGACATGAGAAGGAAAGAGTTGAAGTTTCTCAGGCATATTATGGGGAAAGAGGACATTGAAAATCTTGTTGTAGCTGGAAATGTTGAAGGAAAGAGAGGTCGTGGACGAGAGAGATTGACTAATGTCAAGAGTCTCTCGAGATGGATAAACATATCAACAATGGATATTCTTAGAAGTTCAAAGAGCATAGATTTGTGTTAGACCATTGTCACCAACGTCCTGTCGGGTATAGTACCTAGAAGAAGGATAAATGATCCAAGTTAATTTGTTACCTTCAATGTCAATCAGTCTTCTAGCTGTAGCCTTGTTTACTTGACGAAGACAGCTCTAAACAAATCTTCAACGCTAAACAGATCGACAATTGCTCTTAAAAACTGCCCTTGAGATAAATTTTCGTACATAGAGCCATGATAATCTATATCAACAAACATAATGAGTTAACGACATTACCTGCCTGTAGCTCTCTAGCTATTTATATTACACTGATGTAGGTTTTCATGGCTCGATGCATGCTGATTACTCTCCAAAGCCGCTCTTTCGGGATAGCCGCGTCGAGCGCTCCTCCTGTCTCCTTCTCGAAGAATTGCCTCCACATTGGAGGCATCCTCAGGCGTTCTGAGACGTCGGAAAATGTCTCTAATGCAGGTGGTGAAACGTCACGAAGGAGAGAGGAGGGCGCTTGACGCGGCTCTCCCGAAATAACAGCTTTGGTAAGCAATCAGCATTCATTTCATTTCAGCTCTTACCCCCTAACGTAAACGAGGAAAATCTGCAATAGTCTTTACTTTACGAATATATTTTAACTGAAAATTCGAATTAGTCAGTGGGACTGAACCTTCATGCAGGCGGATTATCCCCCTCCAGTCTTTCGCCCACTTCCACTTTGCCCCGAGGCTGGTTCGGTTGAAGTGCAATTATTGTAATTATGTACAGGTTCCTGTTTGCACTCCTCTTCTCTTAATAAACGTCTACAGTACGTTGGCATGCTTGTGTCGTCGAAGATTGTCCCTGTGTTGAACGTGAGGTTTTGCTTAATGTCCGGCTGTAAGGCACATTTGATAAGTCACTGTGAAGGTCACTGGCCGATTAATCAATAACAGGGCAATTTGAATCCCTTCCAGATTGCTTTACGAGATAGGTGCGTGATGTTTTCTAATTATTTTGTTATTTATAAACACACTGTGTGCACAAGCCTGCGCAATAGTCTTTCGTAACCTCGTGTTATGACTCAAGTTGTTTAATGTGCAAGTAAAACTACATTATAAACAAAAGCGGTTTTGCTCGCCGTTTGGCTGTCAAGTAGGCACATAAGACCGTGTGATGACGTCATCCATGTCCAGCTAGAGTCGTTTCGCTACTAACCTGCTCACTCGTTTGCGCTGAAAACTTCGGCCATTTACCTGTACACCATATCGGACCGTAACTGCCTTGTACCCCCTGCTCACGTCAATGAGTCAGGACCGTACTGACGTCACGACGTTATTTGTATATCCCACACAACTGCACAGGCAGTGGGGGTACTTACATCGTAATTATTGGCCAAACATCGCAGGGGGTACTTTATTGAGCCTCGTTGCATCTTGCATCATAGCGTTGTCACAACTCATAAGTACATGTCTGGATCTGATAGTCATAGGGCAGCCTCAGTGGAGGTGATGACTCACAATGTGGTCCACTGCTGCCTGGTATGGATTTCCGTATGCGTGCCACTAGTTTTTACACTTTAATTCGTACAAAATAGTCTCATCTATCCGTCAGTTTTATTCAAGCTGGAAGGAACAGTTGGGCTATGTGGATCTCTTTAACAGTTGTCCAGCATGGAGGGATGAAGCAGTTACAACATCTCACTGTAATGGGAGCAAATAAGTGAGGACAATTTACTTAGGCAGCATGTCTTTGGACTGTGGGAGGAAATCTGAGTACCCAGCGAAAACTCACACGGTACACGGGGAAAACATACAAACTACACGACAGTGGCGCAGTGGTAGCATCTGCGCCACACAGAAAGTCCTGCCCAACGCGGTTCGATTCCTGCCTAGGGCACCTTTCTGTGTGGAGTTTGTTTGTTTTCCCCGTGTTCTGCGTGGGTTTCCTCCTGGTTCTCCGGATTCCTCGACCACATCTAAAAAAATAATAATTATTTGGTCTGTAACATCATAATATAATGCAGTGTAGAGAAAATGTTGGCGCTGGCTAGATGTATAGCTGCCTTCCCCTCACCGCTCTGGTTTCCTCACACCTCTGTAATGATGTAAGTTGCCCTGGGTAAGGGCGTCTGCTAAATAATCATTTTTTAAAAGTTTCCCGAGCCAGGAATCAAACTCAGGGACCTCTTGTTGTGAGGTGGCAGCGCTACTTATTGCGCTATCGTGCCCCATGAAATCTTTGGGAGTCATTGCGGCTTTCCTGGAAAAATAAATGGCACTTGTTTAATGATTTTACACCGTAACACAGCCCTTAATACATGTTGGCACTCAGTGGTGTTTGGAGTGACCGATTGCATAACGAGGGTTCCTTTGATGTAGGTGGTGAGGCCATTGGGCCAATCCACTCACCAGAACTGTCCAATCCCTCATCCCTGTCAGACACAAATAGGCACTTTAGCTATGGAGAGAATGGTTTCTCCATGTATTTACATCGGCCTCTCCACATAAGAGGACATGAGTGCAGTACCATTGACTCTTCTGTGTAATGAATATTGTTTTTAGTGAGCTTGGCAACACCTTCTCGAAGACGGACGATTTGGCTCGAGGACTCTCTTTTATTACCGAGTGATAAATGATCGTGAAGCTGACGCGCGTCTCCGCCACCGTCGTCTCTCTCTTTCCAGGGAGCGGGATCATGGACAGGAACCAGGCTGTGATCATGCTGCGGAACCAGCACAGGCCCTCGCAGCTCTGGCAGCTGGAGGTCCAGTAGCCGCAAGGACGACCACGGCGTACGCACCGTAAGCCCCGTTTGCCGATCGCAACGCCTGACCAGAGGGAGAGGAGAGAGAGAGAGAGAGACAGCGCTCTGGACTCGGAACGCTTCTTCTGAGACGTGAGAGGTTTCACGTGGACGCGTCCGAAAAAGGCTTTCGTGAGTGAGAACGCGCCGGCAATGTGCAGCCGAGTTCGTTTTTTCCAGACTACGAGCTGACCACATCAACTCTTGTCAACTCGGTAGACCGCAGCGTTGTTTCGCCGCTGTATTCCACTCGCATACCGTGGGTGGAATTGTGTAGCTGATAGTGCGCAAAGATTCGCGCCCATGTGGGAATTGTAAACCGTTCGCGAGCTGCGGTGGAGAAACATTCAGCAAGTTCGAAAATACGGTAAAATCTCGATATAATAAGGGAGACACAATGCACTCTGGAAAGTCTCTGAGTTGCAGAAGTGTCCTCCTGTTTAACACCTGTGGCCACAGCCTAACCACTAAACTGATTTATAAGACGGTTCGCAAAAATGATGCAAAATTTGTATTCATCAATAGGTAACTACACACAGCCATACATTCCAAAGCTTATACAAAGTTACGCATTACTTACACCGGTACTTCACCGGTGTGCCACGGCACAGTCCCAGGCATGCTACGGTATTTTCAGAATCACGGGAAACGAAGGAACCTCAAGGTCCTCCCAGCCCTCTCCGCCTCCTCGGTCACACACACGCAGTCAGACAGACCCCCCACAGACACACACACACAGACGCACACAGACATGCAACCCACACAGACACGAATAGACTCAGTCGCGCAAAGACCGGAAGCCACAGTTTTAGAGGCTCGCAAAGGTTGCATGCCTGGAAAACCGGTTTGGCAAACGTGCTTTCTGAGGCATATCAGCGAACCAGTTAGAGGGCAAATCCACACACAGGAACAGCGTGGTCGGCAAGGGTTTCTCTGTGTTTGTGTTTTTCGGTGGGGGCCGTGAGTTATATGAGAACCCACGTTGTCACAGGCAGTGTTCTATCGAGCTTTTACTCTACCTTTGATTTGTCTTCAAAACCCATGGGATCACTCGTGGTGCTAGGGTAGCGTATGCTTGTTGATTTAGGTGAAAGGAGCAGACTCGAGATAACTTTGTTGATTTACACGTGCAGCCATACTTCACCGTTCCTGTCGGTGCAGGATGGTGGAGCACATTGCAATACAGCAGTGGATTTTGGTGCAGTCCTGTAGAAGCCTTTAACACCTGTCTATAGTGGTCACCCACGCAAACACGCTTAGCTTGCTGTTGGTAATGTTGTCCATAATGTTGTTAACAGCACTCATCCCTTACAGAAGAGACCTGCATTGGGACGATTACAAACCACATGCCGTGTGGCAAACATCCATCCACACACATTCCTTTACATTGTGGTTTCAACTAAGAGTATTTACAATTCCCAACAGCATAGCTAATGTGCAACACGTATCTTAACCCAAGCTAATACATAGGAAGTCAATTTTCCTCTGTGGAGTTATTAAAAGGCGACCAACAGCGCATAACGCTAATTCCAATGTAAATGACATCCTGATGGCTCCAGCGCGTTGTTGTTGGCAGATGTCACATTTAATAGCGCCTGGTCCAAAACACCACTTCGAACAACGTGATGGAATAAAGCATTCACCATGCCTGCCACCAGCTCTGTAAAAATAATGATAATCATTGCTATTCTAGAATGCTCTTCACCCAAGGGTCACAAATAAATCTCCTTACGGAGCTATCAGAGGTCGTGCGCTCCCCTTGTTATCGCGAGTTAATTTGCAAATTTGCAGATGCACAGAATGACGGCGCACTTGGGGCGTTTCGGCCAACGCAAACCAATTTTTCCGCCGTGGCAATTCTCCACCTACGGTGGCAAGCTCGTTCCATGTGAGCGTGAGTTGCCGCGCTGCCTATTTTGTTTTTAAACACTCTCTGATCCGGGGTTAAACTCGCGAATGTCGCGACACCGGCAGAAGATGGCTTGGCCACGCGTTTTCAATGTTCAGGCCTCTGCTTCTCAGGCAGTATCTTTAGAACGCGTGTTCTTCGCGCGTGGTCTCCAGGCACTGCGCTTTCGCCGCGCGCGCCACGTAAAGAGTGGCTCTGTCGGCCGCGCGCAGCGCAGAAGTCGCCTCCCGCTACGCTTGGCGGCCCAAACCATCCGACCGTGGCTCCCGGTAGCGGGAGGGGCAGCCGCACGTGACTGTCCCACGCGGAGCACGCTGTGGCATCGCAAAGGAGGCGTTTCAGGTTTCTCCCAAACGCATCACCCCGGGAATGGAACGGCGGTGCAGCGGGCGGCGCGGCCACATCACGGCACGGACGACGCTCCCAGGTTTGATTAATACCTGGGGGCACCTTTCTGTGTGGAGTTTGCATTTATCTCTCTCTCTCTCCCTGTGTCTGCACGGGGTTCTTCGCTGGGTGCGCCAGTTTCCTCCCACCGTCCAAAGACACGACTAGGTTACTTGGCCTGCTGAGTGTGCCCTGTCATGTACTGCCGTCACATCATGTGTATTCCTCCGCCGTGCACCCTCTGTCGGCAGGGATAGGCTATGGCCCCCCTGTGACCCTATACAGGATTATGCAGGTATTGAGAATGAATGAATGACTCCGATCTCCTCCCACTTTCCAAAGTCATGCTGCTGCCTAGGTTCATTGGCCTGCATAAATGTCACCCAATGCCCTGCGAATTATAGCCTTACCTCACACCCTGCATCTGCTGGGACAGGCTCCAACTCACCACGCCCCTGCGCAGGGTTAAGTGGGAAACGAATAATGAACGACTTATTAAACTGCACGCCTGAATTGATGCTTCGTTCTTCAAAAGCACAAGAAATGTGGTTACTTTTCCACAATTAGATAAAAATTCCCATGACAGAGTAAATGTTACGTGAGGATTAAATGAGGTTTCTCTAGATTGCGAGTTAAGTTTGTCAGGATGACGAGGTGTTTGATTAGCTTGTTTTGTATGACTACAGCACCATATTTAAGTAATGCATGCCAATGTCTGTATATTGTTTTGTTTGTTGGTAAGTAGTCAATGTGTTGAATGCCCTACCCGCTGAAATGTGTTATTAAAGAGCATTTTGGCACTTCATCAACTATTGACATTTGTTTAAAAAAATATTTTTTCTTTCCTGTGTTTAACGTTGTACGCTATCACACAGCATCCAGAATAGCTGAGTGGTATAGTCCACCCAATCACCAGAGGACACATGCTGTATTAGGCTAGCTGAGTGGTATAGTCCACCCGATCACCAGAGGACACGTGCTGTATTAGGATAGCTGAGTGGTATAGTCCACCCGATCACCAGAGGACACATGCTGTATTAGGATAGCTGAGTGGTATAGTCCACCCGATCATCAGAGGACACGTGCTGTATTAGGATGGCTGAGTGGTATCGTCCACCCGATCATCAGAGGACACATGCTGTATTAGGATGGCTGAGTGGTATCGTCCACCCGATCATCAGAGGACACATGCTGTATTAGGATGGCTGAGTGGTATAGTCCACCCGATCACCAGAGGACACGTGCTGTATTAGGATGGCTGAGTGGTATAGTCCACCCGATCATCAGAGGACACATGCTGTATTAGGATGGCTGAGTGGTATAGTCCACCCGATCATCAGAGGACACGTGCTGTATTAGGATGGCTGAGTGGTATAGTCCGCCCATTCCACTAGCGTGCACGTACTGCATTGAGATAGTTGGGCAGAGAAGTCCACCCGTAAGCACGCTGTGGGAGGTAAAATGTCGTGAAGGTCAGAGGAGGAATGCTCAACACGGCTATCCCGAATAATAATGGTTTTTGAGAACAATTATCGTAGATAAATCTTTACACATCAATCGCGTTTCTATGTCAGAGTTGGCAGGCAATATCTCCTTATAATAATAACCATTATTCATCCAGGAGAGACTGGTATGTCAATTCATGTAAAAAACATTATTGTTGATTTGTCATTCTTATGTCGTTATTGCTGACATCCTATTCTCTCCACATCTCTGTGCAGCGTTTTGTGACCCTGCGGGTGAAAAGCGCTCTAGAAGTGCCTTTATTATTATAAACATATGCCTCGGCAAAAAGTCTGCGATGGATAGGAGAAAGTCCATATCTATCAGGGTATAGTTTTATTAATTTTGATGCATTTTTATGTGTACATGACCCTGTTGGTTATAATAGTCGTTGAACATACTTTACCACACTGGTCAATACAGGTTGGTGAAGGCGGGTGGTCCTCAGGCCCTCGCCAGGGATATTAAACCTGGTTGGGGATCAACCTAGCGAGCGTTTTAACTACTTCTCAACCACCAACTGGTATGAAAGGATTACAAACAGTTGGTCAGGTGATCACGTGCTCGCGCACAGATCAGTGCTGCCAGTAGGGAGAGAGGAGAGACTATTTTGGAGTTCCCAGTTAGTGAATTTATTTCAAGTTTCTTAATTGGTTGCTATGTTTTTTTTTCTCACGCTTTAGCACGGTAATTTACAGGAGCGGTAGCGATTCCGCTACCGCTCGTGAGCAGCTGTGTACTTCCATTCATTTGTGAGTCCGTAGCAACACTCTTTTTTTGTGTACCTGCATGCGTTTAGCGTAAGACGTTTTGCTATGCATTTGTTAGTTTAAAAGTTACGTTTCCAGCTGTGCGAATAGACACTGCTTGTGGCAGCAGACGCCGTTGATGCATGTGCTCAGATGAGACACTCGCCGTTCATAGACAGTTGATGACCTATGTAGACTTTCGCTAGGGCTCTGGTGTTAATAGATTTTGTACTTGAGTGAGTGGTGCTGAAAAGTGGGTTTGCAAAATGTTTTATTAATGTGTGACTTTAATTTAGAGAAACGGTGCAGAATTAACCATCAGCATCTCTAAGCAGGCAATTTGGGAAATGATGTGTGAGTGTAAATGGATTTAATAAAGGTGACAATGGAACCCTTATGCACACTTCGCTGTATTTGGGTATTTTGTAAAATGTATATTTGTGGGATTGTGGTACTGTATATGTTATATTTTTACAAAATATATAATACCATCCACATCTGTTTTTGCTTGATTTTGTAGTAAGATTGAAACAATTGTGTTTAATGTTTTAAGGACGTTATGACGACGATGATAATAATAATTGCATTTATAGATGACGACTATGAATCCATAGGCAAATAGCACGGGGCTCATGAAACGATCCAGCACCATATCCACTGGCATCGATACATACAATGTTTAACAACATCTCTCATCTCATCTCTCATTGTCTGAAACCGCTTAGTCCTATACAGGGTCACGGTGAAGCCGGAGCCTATCCCGGCAGACACAGGGCGCAAGGCAAGGATATACCGACGATGGGACGCCAGTCCATCGCCGGTGTTTAACAACATCAATACCTAAATAAACCATTTGCGGAATTGCCTCTTATAGTCGGCACTGCGGAATTTGTGGGGAAAATATCTGAGCGATGTCTTATGAGAGTTGGCTCGTCTGTAAAACAATTGCACAAGGCAAAATACCTACAAAGGCAGTCACTTTGTCACTGCAGACTCAAACATCTTCAATTAAAAAAAACACGAGTTTGACACAGGCTAACTTAACACGAATCACCTGATAAATATTTGTACAGTAATGCATTGATACCGCTAATGCTGAAACTGAACTGATGTAGGTTTTCACGGCTCCATGCATGACAATTGCTCTTAAAGCCGTTCTTTTTAGTCTGCAAGCCAATTAACCTATGCGGCAGCATGTTTTTTGGACTGTGGGAGGAAATCGGAGTGCCCGGCGAAAACCCACGCGGACACGGGGAGAGAGCATGCAAACTCCACACAGAAAGGCACCCGAGCCGAGATTCGAACCCAAGACCTTCTTGCTGTGAGGCGACAGCGCTACTCACTGGGCCACGGTGCCGCACAACACTGAAACATAGCTTCAAGCGTTCAATTTCCTGAGCATAATATTCATGTCTTCTCCTATAAGAGTAATTGTAATTGCATTCAAGCGCCTTTCTCACAGCTATGAAGTTGTCTGACATGTTACATCACTGTTTGCAGTACCCCGTAGGGTGCCGTCAGACAACGCAAGGCAGGATTACACCCATGATGGAACGCCAGTCGATCTCAGGGCACTGGGAGATTTTAGTCAGTAGGACCATTATCTGAGGCAGCAAACCGTCTTTGGACGAGTAAAGAAAATCGGAGTACCTGGCAAAATGTGTTTCATTATTGGATGGTAATAATTATAGCAGAAAATATCCAGTGAGCTTGCAAGCTCTGGAAGCGGAATTCCTGCGATACAACAAACATTCGACCTGAAAAAAAAATCCCACGTGGACACGGGAGAACTTGCAAATTACACACAGGACGGAACCTGGAAACCTCCTATCTGCGAGGCGGCAGCGCTACTTGCAGCGCTTTGTGACCCTCGGGTGAAAAGTGCTCTAAAAGTGCAATTATGATTATTACCGCGCTACACGGTATAAGTACACTCTCGATACAACGAGACCGCTTGTGTCCTTTTGTCGAAACGAGTCCCATGGTGATCGCGTCGACCCAGCGACCTCAAGGTCGAAGCGGTTGACCTCCATGTGCACCGCCCTGAGCCAGCAGAGGAAATTCCACTGTTATGCCAAGGACAAGTTTATCCACGCGACGAATATTGTGGATTTCCCGCAAAGTGGTTAGGAATGCTGAAGGTAATTTTGAACATTCAATTTGTGAAGCAATAATCTACCCACAAAGAAAATTGTGCGCCCCGCAGCACGTTCAGGTATATTAACATGCTTATTTTATTACAAACCATGTTAATTAGTGCTAAAAACTAAAATGAACATCAATGAGTTGGTCCAAAATTGCCAGGCAAGTATTTACTGCGCCTTGCAAAGTTCACCCACCTTTACATCAGCATGAACCCTGATCCATCGGTGATCACTGCACATTCCTTTGGTGAAGAAGAGTTCTTTACAAAACCACTGTTCAAACGATTAAGTTGCCCCCGGTGCCCTGTCAGACTAGTGTATCACTCTAGATATAGCCAGGCCTTGGGCCCTGTGTCTGCCGGGAAAGGCTCCGGCGCACCGCGACCCTGCACATGATTAAGTAGGCACGTATCACCAATTGACCTGGAGTGTGCATGATTTTTCCAGATCTCCACAGCCATGCAGGTTTAAGCCTGGAGGACGCTTGGATGACCCATCAGCACGAGCGTCAAATTTTAGACTGACCTCAGCAATCCGCGCTGACCAACATGGTGAAGTATGGTGGCTAATCCTGAGTACTTATGATTATCTCACTACGTTCACCACAACGTAGGAAGGCCCTCATTCATCCAGCAGCGGCTTGGCCAGAGGAAGGGCTGTACGTGCATAAGAGTCACTCGGTAGATGGTGCTGGTTTTACTAGTCAGTCTGGTAGCAAGGAGGGAAAAGCCAGTGACAACATCTCAGGGCACTGAGGATAATTTAGTCAGCAGGACAATGAACCTAGGCTTGATGCCTTTGGACTGTAGGAGAAAAACGGAGTACCCAAAAAACACCACGGGGATACGGGGAGAGAACACAGAAACTCCACACAGAAAGGAACCCGAGCCGGGACTCGAACCGTGGGATTTTTGGTGTGAAGCAGCAGCGCTACTCACTGCACCAACCGCATCGCCATGCCTGGGGGATTCGACCTCATGCGGAGAAAGAAAGACTGTGTTGCTTCGCCAACGTTTAAAACAAAAAATAACAACCAAACGGTTTGGTGTGTTCTGGTTAATGCGCGTAACTCGATGGCTCACGCAAAGCGTGTTCTAGTTATCGGGTGGCAGAGTTGGACGCGATGGTCTCACTGAACGGGCGTTGCGTGGCCTCCGTAACAAGGACGCGAACAACAACGCGCGTTATTATCTCCTGGCACGTAATGTTCATCCTGTAAGACGCGTAATAATATCTACGCATCGAGGGACAGAAAGCGGCGAGTTATTTGACAAAGACCCCCCCCAACCCCCTAAAGATTGCGTTCCAACACCAACTTCCGTGGCAACCAAGCCACGCCGATACTTACGATTACACAATGCTGTGGAAAATTTGAGAAGTCAATAGGCTGCCATAACAATCATAACATTGAGCAAACAGATTCTGATTACACTTCATTGCCAGACCGGTTAACTGCTTGGCAGCGCCCGTAGGAACACACGCATAGCAACTGAGATTGACGTGGAGTCCAGTA